>CM075860.1:70001703-70601703 GCA_037975125.1 Latrodectus hesperus | reverse complement strand
AAAAAGTAAAAAAAAATTTACAACAAAAAAATGCAATCTCGCTGGAAAAGTCCATTCTTGGAAAAAAGAATAATCACAGTTTTATGTGGTAAAAAGTAATAGAAGCATAACAAAAATGAGTTTTAATAAGGTATATGCCCACCGATAGCTTGCATGCATTGGTGACATCGACTTTCCATGCTGTCAATTAAGTGGTCGGTTACCGAAATGGGAAGCGAAGACCAGACACGGAGTAAGCTTTGTTCCAGCTTTAATAAAGACCTTGGAGGAGGATTTAAAGCAGCAACCTGTCTACCAAGATAGTCCCACACATTTTCTATTGGATTCAGGTCTGGAGATCGAGCTGGCCATTCCATTCACTCCAAACCAAGATCCTCAAGATATTCCTCAACAACAACATCTCAGTGAACTCCTGCGTTCTCATCCATCAGAATAAAATCATAGGCAATTGCACCGGTATATGGGCGGACATATGGATCACAAGGATCTCATCCCGATATCTCACGCCAGTCACAATTCCTCCCTGAAACACATGCAGGTCAGTGTGACCATCGACTGAGATCCCTGCCCAAACCATTATCCCACCGCCTCGGTAACTGTCTCTTTCCACAATGTTGGATTTGTGGTATCTGATGTTTTGTTCCCTCCAGATCAGAAGACGTCCTGAATCGCTCTCCAATGTGAATCTGAACTCGTCTGTGAAGAGTACAGAAACCCAATGTTGTTTGGTCCAGGAAACGTATTCTCTTGCCCAAGATAAGTGAGCCCTTCTTTGTTGTCCGGTGAGGGGGACACCCACAACTGGTCGCCTTGCATAGAGACCGGCATGGTGAAGACGCTTTCGTACCGTACTAGCGGGTATTCTTCTTACCGATGCTGCAGAGAGATCTGCAACAAGTTGTAGAACAGAAATTCTTCTCCTGCGGACCGAAAGAGCTATAAAACGTTCTTCTGCAGCTGTTGTGACTCGTGGTCGGCCTGGAACATGTCTTCTGGATACAGAAGCTTCAGTTTGATATTGAAACCAGAGACGGTAGACCACACTGCGAGACACATTAAGGCGTCTAGCAGCATCAGTCTGTAATAACCCCATTTCCATCCATCCGACCGCCCGCAACCTTAACGAATCGGGTAAACGGCCTCTCTCAGACATTGCGGGACCCCACTGCCTATTGTCAAGGAAACTGCTTACAAAAGTTGTAAATCAACTAAAGTTACAGGCGTAATTACGAAATGGTTATTTTTGCATATTTTTTTCTTACTTATATATACCTATTTTTATCTAAAAAAAAGTGGTAGCTACCGTATTTGCATAGAGTTCGTTTTAATCATTTATATAAACTATAAATTGTTTTGTTAGTGTCATTTTTTATGGTGAACTTCGAAAAACATGTTGTTTTTTAACTTTTGGAGGCCAGTGTATATTTTATAATTTGATTTGTATTAATAAAAATTAGTATAAGATTTTTAAAAAGAATTTAATAAATGTAATGAAGTTTTGATTAATACTTTATTTAAATGATATGCAAAAAAGTTTATATATATATATATATATATATATATATATATATATATATATATATATATATATATATATATATATATATATATATATATATATATATATATATATATATATATATATATATACCAAAAATAAAATAATACAAATCAATATGTTACATTAAAAAAACAAGAAACTTATGTATATATAGCACTTTTATTAGAAAAGGTGTAAATTGGTTACAATCTGTTTTTAAAAATACGATTGATGTGAAAATAAAATGTATTATAAAAAAATCAAATAATTCATTAGAACCAGAACCGGTTAAATTTAACATATATTAAAAAAATATATAATCTATGACAGTCAAAAAAGTGTTTTATTAAAAATGTAAAGAGTTATTTTAGTTAACTTTTATCGTTACACTTAAAGTAACATTGAGATGATTAATATTTGAATTTATTTTATTTAGTGGTCAAACACAGAATGTTAATTTAATCTTTTCACTTCATATAGTTTATGTCGAATGTCAGTATATCCGCACAAATCTGCTTTAATAATAAGCATCTTCATCTTACCGGAAATAAGTAATATTAGTTTAAAATAATATTAAACGAAATGTATATAAGAATTTACGATATTAAACTTAAAAATTTAATTTAAGATATCAAAATTAAAAATGAAATTAAATTCAAAAATCTTTCCTTTTTACCACCCTAGTAATTACAAGGGTATGGAACGATGTTTGCTGGGCATGGACAGGGGTATGGGCAAGTCTTATTCTTGAAGGTCACTTCCACGGATCACAGAAAATTTGTAAACATGTTATAACAATGCACAGACTTCTTCCCCCCTTTCCCCCCGAACAAGTTTCCACTTCACATATCGGCAGAAGATTCTGCAGTTGCACGTTGTTGTTTTAAGGTTTGAAATTTTCTTCTGAAAGTATTCGAATACATTTTGAAAGCCAGAATTAAATGAGGAAATTGACCCCAAAGGTATTTACATTTTTTCATCTTTTTATCAATTTAATACATTCCAACTATATTTTAATTTTCTAAGAGTTCTTTTTATTTTAGTATTTTTCACTTATTTTTATGAAAAAATGTAAGATAAGGATTATTATAATTTATATTATGTGCAATAAATCATTTTGAATGTGGTAAATTTACAATAATATTGGAATGAAATTTATTGTAATAAAAAATCTTATTATATGAATAACTATTAAATATATAACTGAAATGTACGAAAATCTTGTGCAAAAAATGTCGTGAAATAATGTTATTATGTACTTGTAGGATTTATTATTTTTAAATAATTGACCTCCTATACCACACAATCAAATAATAGTAAAGTATTCGTGCATTGGAGTGTTTACCACATGCTAGCAATACGGAGGAATTTAACATTTGTTTATATTGCTATGCATATCAGGGTCAGTAAAAAAAAAAAAAAAAAAAAAAATTGCGATAGACATACCCTTGGTAAAACTTACTAAAAAAATTTATATTCAAACAATTTTTATGGTTGGATCATTACCGTACAAACAATTTACAACGTGGTTCACCGCTCTTTACTGTTTATTATTATTTATAGTTTTTTTTTTTTTACGAAAATTGTTTTTTTAAATTATTTTATCAACATTAATCTGCCATTCAATTATGTAATTTAATGTATATTTAATACAAAACCTATTATTATTATTATTTAAATATTTTCCTTAAACAAATGCTATTAAATGCAAAAAAATGTGGAATATAAATGCAATTATTTTTTCAATGTTAAAATTTAGTTTTTCTGTTTAAAAAATGATGAGCTCATTTTCAAATATCAATTCTACAAAATATTATCACAAGTACTTCTGAATATTTATAAGGCAACATTATTTCCTGTACTTAAATCATAATATTTTCAGTATAAGAAAAGGCTTAAATAATAACATGGATTATTTAGTATTATCTCCATTAGGAATTCAAATTGTTTAAATTATAAAAATCAAATTCATGAATGAAATAAAAATGTTATATACTTAATAATAATTTATTATTTTTTGAAAATGTTCTGGAGTAAATTATTTTAATTAGGAACTCTAATAAATTATTTCTGAAGAGTATTTTTTTTATTACGAAATTAAAGTGTTCTACATATTTATGCGTAGGGAATATAAAAAGAGTCACAAGAATCGAATTAAATAACAATTAAGAATCTATTTTTTTTAAGTATCCATATTTGTTAGCGTGATAAGACATTTTTTTGATAGAAAATGTATTTCAGCTTACATATAAAATTATAAATAAATTATGTTATGTTTTTATCTGTGTATAACGCTGGTTCCTATATGTATTGATAAATTATTATATTAAAGATAAATGAATACATTGTTAACAAACTTCTTTTATTTCTCAAGATTTATATTGTTTACTTATTATTTTTCTGAGAATTTTTTAAAGTATGATTTGAAATTCCTTACTTTAATTACTGTAATAAGGAAATCCTTATAAGCACTAATAGAACAAAATTAAAGTACTTTAATTTTATCAGCCAAACAATTTTCAAAGTACGTTAATCAGGCATAATTTTTTTTTGTGGAAGTTTTATTATTAATAACGAGACACGGGTGAGTTTCCAAAATAAACTATCAATAAATAATTTACCGCTTAAATCGATTATATATACATATATTCGTATGTCTCAAATCAATAGTATAATTTACATTAATCATTAAAAACGGTAAATCTCGTATGGCCTATATTTCAGGGTATCCCTTAGTTTCTCGCCAATTTGGTTGAATATGATGAATATGATAAAAAAATATTTGCTTTTACGTTTCGTTATAAATTTTAATTTTTAAAAATTTCAACATATTTATAAAAAAAATCTTAATTTTTAAATTTATAAATATGTTGAATTTTTAAAAGTTTTTTTTAAATTGTGTGCGTATCATTATTTAGTAATAATGACGATATTTTTTCTTTCAAAAACGTTTGGCGGCAAAAAAAATTTGCCAAGAGATACTTGAAAATATATTTTTCCTAAATCTTCCATAATCGTGGAAATTGTCAAATTCGGCCACCGTTTTTATTTGCCGCGATTTCTGTTTTCGTTGAGGTTTCCTTATGAGTATTTTTATGCCAAAGAAAATTGTAGGCCTTTTTGTAGGTAGATACATTTTAGTTATTATTTTTTGTATTGATCGAAATTTATTTAATAAGACATAATTTAATTTAATTCACTGATATTGGGTAAAATGACTAAATTACAAATAACATGCCATTTGTTATAGTTTTAGAGATGATAAGTTTTGAGATGTTCTAATTTCAGTCAATTAAAAACTTAAATAGTAAGCAAACTTAACAAAAAAATTTGAACTTGAAAAGTAAAACGAAATTTAATCTTTAAAAAATGAATCTTCATAATTTGTTTATCAAAATACATATAATTGGAAATGGAAAAATATCAATTTTCCTAAATTACCATACGATAAATTTGTTTCCTTCCTCCTAAGAAAAACAAATTGACATGCACATTACAAGATGATTGAATTCATCTTTCGTTGGGGTCATCAATCTAGTTATCCTGTCCACCCATTTCAAAAGAAAATTCCCTTGTAGAAGCTTTGTCATTTCCTGGGGCGAAACAGCATTATGTACTGCAGAATCGCGCATGGGAAATAGGCTTAAAATTGTAAACGGAGAACTTAGCTTCACATATTGGAATCCCCTTGGATACTGAAGCAGAAAAATATTTGTGGTTAGAAATGGATCATTCCTGTATACATGGCGTTCCAATTCAAGAATTTGTTTTACAGCCAATTTTAGTGCTTTTTATTAAAAACTATAAGCATTTTTGAAAAATTGTTAGATAAAAAAAGTATTAGGTAAATACATGCTTTTTTTTTAATTTTTGAATTAATACTCAATTGCTGATATGGTACTAGGATTTGATAAATATGGTAGAATAATGAATGGGTTAAAATACTTGTGAGAAATAAACACAAAAGTTCATAATATCATATATTTTTACGATGATATAAATCGTCCTTTCATCAATTCCTTTTCAATAGAGGCTGTATTTAATTTGCTTGATGTTAAATTCTCTAAATTTGATCCAATATGTCTAATTATTACTTTGGATAACTTGCTACAAGGAAAACTTTAATTCAATTTTTATTTCAATCTATGCTTTTAAAATAAATGTTTTTCCTTCATGATTTTTGTTTTTATAAAGCGTAAAAAACTTGTTGATTATTTTATTCCAAGGCAGATAATTTTTATGGATATGCTCCAAAAGACTTTTATTTTCTACACATTATTGGAAGAAAAAAGTGAATTTTTATGCCTGTTATAGCAATAAGTTTTGCTTTATCCCATCATATTCATATTTAAAGTTCATTATTGTTATTTTATTTTAAGTACTTTGATTTTCTTGTAGTTCAATTAATCATTTATATTTTTTTAATTAGTTATTTTGTTTTATTAAACTTAAACACTCAAAAATTGCATTAATTTATTATTAAAAATTATTTAATATTCAACTGTATTTATCTGTAACTACATATTCAAAATGCTTTCATTTAAAAAAAAAATTTGGATATTTGAGGAAAACTAAATTTTCTAAGGTTTATGCTGAAATTTTATAGTTAAGAATATTTCACATTTGAGTATTTTTTTAATAAAAAAATAACTATGTGTTATTCTTAGATGCCCAAGACAGAAGACATAACCGATAGTTGGGTTCATTATTGGGCACTATTATTGCAGAAAAACTGCTGCATACAATGGAATTTTGTCAACAGGATTCTGTACCCAGAAAATGTCAAAAGAGCTAGGAAACGGAGCATCATATTGTATATGAATGTGATGCCCTTGCCCTAACTCGATTGACAACTTCAGGTAGGTATTCTTGATTCTTAAGAATTACACCTTAGTTCCATAAGAGGGTTTTTTTTTTAAATTTTATTTCATAAACCAAATGGGACGCCTAATAGATGAAGCTAAGTTATTTTGGATTTGATGGTTTGATAGAAAATGCTTTCAGCACAGGTGCCTGGACTTTTAAATCCAATCAAAAATAATGTGTTTGCCTACTTAATATAATAAATCTATTCATTTATTTCATCTTAAATAAATGCTCTACAAATTTTTACTATTTTTGAACAATAATTATTTACTTTCATCTTCATGGTGCTCTGATTAAAATGAAAGACGCTCCCAGTCGACTTAATTCGCATAGCATAGCAAGCTTGGCTTGTCCAAGTGTCATTAGTAAACAGAAACAACAATTATTATATCTTATAATTAATTTATTGAATGATAATGGTACTGATATATTTATTTGCAAACATTTTATATCCGATGACAGTATTATAAAATATAATTTTAAAAGTTCTATAATGTAACAATGCATCTATGGATTATTACTGATATCCAGATATCTAGATTAATTAGTAAAGATAAATATAGAATCTATATATCTATATTTATCTATCTATCTATCTATTTATATATATACATATATATATATATATATATATATATATATATATATATATATATATATATATATATATATATATATATATATATTATATATATAATAATATATAATTACTAATTACAGGAATGTTTAGAAAATTTAAAACATTACAGGAAATATATTGTTCTTCTAAAACACGTGCGCGAGTATCCTACTCCCCCCCCCCAACATACAACAAAAAATGTTTTATTAACTTCAAATTATATTAAGAATTAAGCCAAATTATGTTTTCAGGTTATATTAAAAAATGGATTGTTTTGTACCTTATATGGAAAATAATTATTTTTTACATATTAAAAATACTTAAATAACTCTTCCAAATGACTTCATTTTTATTTTTGTGGGCTCATTACTTCATGCATGTCAATACCTTTTGTTATGAATTCATTGAATAACTTTAGTAACGTATCTACTTTTATAATCCAAGACTTCCTCGTAATCTGCTTATTTGTAATTCAGCATTACTGCTATGCTTTGTAATAACAACTACAAGGAAAAAAGTATTTATGAGGAAAGAGATTCAAATTATCATTCATAAAAGTTTCATTCCGAGTTGAAAGAAAGATTTTAATATGCTTTGTGTTTCTCGAGAAGACCTGTTGGTTCACATATTTAATAAATTCCAAAATTTTACTCTATTCTTTATCCCTATAAATAAAAATAAAAATGCGAGAAATATCTTAAATTTTTTCCAATTTATATTCTAATAGACTGCGAACTTCAAACTCTAAGAATTGTTTACATGAAAATGTTGAATATTAAAATAATGTAACTTAAACTTCAAAAATTTAAAAGTTGCATTAAATAAAGATAAATATAAGAAAAATATAAAATGTAATCAACATTTATTAAAAAGATTGATTTAGTTTTAAATATAAATACCAAAACAGCTATTTAACCTTTAATTTCGTAAATGCTTATTAACATTTTTTATTAACATTAATTTATGTCGATATTGTGTATTTCGTGTTAAAAAAATTATACTCAGCTAGAATATCTTACTAATTTTTATGCAACATTTTTTAAATTATTATCTTTGCATAATATCTAGTCAACTTTATTAATTCAAGAATTATTAAAAGATGGAAGAGATTAATTACTAATGAATATTAATAGATTTATGAGAATATACAATAACATTCGACATAAATTATAGGAAGTGTTAGTAAATTAACATTCTACATTCAATCCCAGAATAATATAAATTCAAATATTAATTATGTCAATGTGAGTGTAACGATAAAAATTAACTAAAATTTCTTTACATACTTAATAAAACATTTATTTAATGTCAATGCATTATACTTTTTAAAATATAAGTTTACATTTAATATTTTTTATCCGTAGCAAAATAAAAAGTTAATCGTTGTTATCTTTATATATGGCCGTGTGTATATCTGACATCGTAGCAAAATAATTCTGGTTCTAATAATTTATTTATTAAAGTAGGTTTGTTCTTTTATAAAGCACGTCATTTTCACATTAACCTAATTTTTAAAAGTTTAAATTATGACGCAGTAAAAGTTTATCGGAAATTATTTTGACCATAATGTAGCCCATTCGCCCATAAAATATTTTGCAATTTTTAGAAGTGATCCTAACGCCATCTATCGAGTATTGTTAATCTATTATTCACTAAAAAGAGTACATCGGAGCTTCAGTATCTTTTGCTGTAATCTCTCTCTCAGTATCAGAAGAATTTTGTCAAAACCTCTTACTTCATATATAAAATTTAATGTTTATTCCAAATTATTCTCTTATAATAATGCAAGTTAGAAGTCTCGATAATTGATTGTATTGTGCTATAAAATCTAAGCATATAATAATATCATAATTGTTAAGTTTCAGGGTATTTTATTTAAATGAAAAATTAAATATGTCTCAATGCAAAACTTAAGAATCGTTATAGTTGATAAGAACTGAAATTAATTTTTATTATATTTATTAGAATTTTAGCATGTTTGTAATATGATCAGAATTGAATTCTATAGTAAAAAATTGCATCTTTAGCGAGAAATAATTGGTTAAATTATAATAAAAGCTTTATTGTAATATTTATTAGATTAACATTAGTCAAGAAAAAACAAATTCTGAAATTCCTGTAAATAATATTAATATCGTTATTGTTGTTGTCGTGTGCCAGTTAGGCTGGCAATATGGAGTGCGCTGCTCCACTTTTTCAACTGAACCATATTTTGGTGTGGAGTCCGACTTCTTCAGTAAACACATGCCATAGGGACCCGTTTATAGGGTAGGCAACCATTTACAACACATTCATACACAGAAAGGACAAAGACAGGATAGATAGTACATCCATGCCCGAACTGGGATTCGAACCCAGGATCTCCCTATCCGTAATCAGGGACTCTGACCACTAGAAGGGCGACATATCGTGATAAACGGAATTGATGAATTTACAAGAATTTCAAAAATTTATTATAAAATAAGCTATTGCGAAAGTTTTATTGTAATATTTATTTTCTGAACATCAGTGAAGAAACAATAAATTCTAAAATTCTTGCAAATTCATTAATATCATGATAAGCGGAAGTTTTAAGCTTCTTAGAATTTGAAAATTAAAACTTACTTTAATGCAATTATTTGAATGGGAATGTAAATAAGATTTCATAACTCAAGAATAGTAATTCCGGGTAAAATTGCGATTTATAAGTAAATGTAAATATCATAGTGATACTTAATAAATTCAATGATATTACATATTTTTCTTAACCTATTTCCCAATGATTCAAAAATTTGCTTGACTATAACAATTGCGATAAATCAATAAGAAAGGAATACATATATTTCAATAAATGTATTTGACTTTATTTAGAACCGCCAAGTAAACAAAATTATCATTTAATATTCATGCAAAATTATTTGTATCACAAATATTATACTATGATTTCATTACATTATGTTTAATTAAAAAAATCATGCAATAAAATGTTATAATTTAAAAACTGAAACTTAAAAATAGCTTTTTTCTAAACAGCAAATATTAATTCATTAAAAGTTTAATTTTTACTTAATAAAGACTGTGCATGTGTGATCAGTAAGGAAAATAATAATCAGTAATTAAATTAATTAATATTATTAATTTAATAATTTTTATTTATTAGATATTTTTAATTATCTGTATCGACAGAAAATGGATATTCTAATTTTAAAATATGAGTTTTTGTTGCTATTATTTTTTTTCCTAATTATAATCTTTAATTAAATACTATTAAATATTTTAACTGAATATGATGCTTTTTTTCAAAACTTAAAAATCCATTTCTAATGAATAGAGTAAAATATTTTTTATTAATTTAATGCTAATTAATGGAATAAACAAGCTCGCTTTTCTTTTAATTTTTTAGTCTTTTTTTATAAGATACTCATCTTACGTAATCTCATAGTTTTATCGATAAGCCAATGCATGAAAATTATCTAATCATTATACTGTTGCAACTTTCACATCAAAGAAGTTAATTAATTTTGTCGGTTTATAGTATAAAAAAAAACTTGTAGTTACATTTATACATAATTTGATTTGATTCACCTTATTTTTCATAAATGTTTTTAGTATTTTTAATTGCATTTTTCTATTAGATTATAATATGATTTATTCTATAAATTGAAATAATATTTTAAAAAGAAAATACAGGAATCGTTCGATTGACAAAATAGAACAAAATTATCTTAATTGTTGACAAAATAAATAATTTATCTTGAGTTTGATTCAAGATAAATTATCTAATTCGTCTATTTCTTTATTAATTTATAATGCATTTCTTTCATCATTATCTATTTCCAATTTTTTTTTAAATATTTCACGTTAGTATAATATTTTTGCAAGTGCATCTTTTTAATGTCTTCGTACTTAAATAAAATATTTGTCAAATATTAAATAGTTTTTAGCCATTAATTATATACCAATTAGATATTAAAGTTTATCATTTAATTGCTAAAAATTAATAACTATAAAAATTTATACAATGAAGCATTAAAATTAAATTTCGGAATTAGAAATTTTGCATTATTAATTCATTCTTTTAAGTAAATTCACATTTCAATTTTGTACTGAATTGATGATTTATATTATTAGCTGATATTTAATTAATGAAAAAATTACTTTCTCTAATGAAATTTGCTATTTTTATAAATGTATAAGCAATTCCAATGGATATTATGTGGGCGGTATTTTTATCTAACAAAGACTTTAATTAATTAACTGTTAAACACATGTGAAAAAATTATATTCCAAATAAACCAGAGAATCAGCATTCAAAGCTTGGAAATAAACCTTAAAATAGATTCTCATCAAATCAAAAATAAACTGATCGTCTGTATTCATCTTACTTTTTTAAAAAAGTCGTCTGATTCTAACAATCGTCTGCTTAATTTAAAAATCATTTGATATAAATAAGCCTAAACGATCGCAAGAATCTTCTCCTTCTGTTTAATACTATTTTATTCCAAACGATTTATTCAGTTTGACTGAGCCGGTTCCCTAGAAGTAAATAACTCTCTCCCTACCTTATGCGTGTGACGTATTGATTAATAGATATCGATTTTAAGCATCTGTTAAGTCGGGCATTAACAGAGGTTGCCTACCTCCGAAGGATAACTTTACAGGATACTAAGTAAATTGTACGCTTTTAAATTGTCACAGAAATGTCCATATCTAGGAGATCAATAACCGTGGTTTGAATGTTTATGTTATTCTGTTTATAAGGAACATTCCTTATACATACAACGGAAATCATATGAAAGTTGTTTGCCTTATTAATGAAGGGTGGTTAAATATTTGAATTATTTAATCATTGAAAGTCAAAGAATATTTTTATCCGTTAATTAATTATTAAGTAAAATATTTTTATTTCGTGCAAGAATACATAGATATCGCTTACATAAAAATTAATGTAATAATCATATCAAAAAAAGATACAGTTTGATACATTTTTTAATAATATCTTAAAATGATTACTTTTCTTGGTGAAATTACTAAACTAAATATTTATAAATCAATAAACTTATTAAGTTACTTTATTTATTTATATTTTTTTACATACAATTCTAGAAGAAGTGCAAAATTCTTATCCATGAATTTCAGAAAAGAAAAGAATTCACAGATGCTATCGTTTTCCCTTAATGTGTTGACTTTAGGTTACATAATCAAATCAATCGGTGATGTGAATCAGCAATGTTAAGAATGAAGTATAAATTAATTATATACCATAATAAGCATATTTTTTTATTAAAGTTGACAAACAAAAAATTAAATATTACAATTGTTCCGGTATGATGTATGTGTGTGTGAAAAAATGATGATTCAGATAGAAATCAAAAGTCAAATACAAAAATATTAATAAAATTTTTTCATCTTAAAATAATTTTTTTTTCAATTTTTCAATCTAAAAATTTGAAATTCATTGAAGTGGTTTTTTCATCTAAAAACAAAATATTATTTATAGATTTTATTTTCAAGGAAATGATTTTCTATATATTTGTCTAAATAATCACACAAAATTTAATTGACTAAAGTTTTTTTAAACATGTTTTTAAATTAGTGCGAGTTTCAATTCTTCTTAAATTATGTTTTTTCATTATACTTAAATTCATTAAAAGAATTTCTTTATTATTTTACTGCAAAATTTATCAAGATTTGAGATAATTTGGAATCTTTCTATTTCCGTTCAGGGAAATCCTTTCAGAATTTTAATAATTCTTTTGATTCCTGTATTGTAAAAACGTATGTTTGGTTTTTAATAGTAAAATGACAAAAATTAAAAAAAGTTATTCAACTATTCAATATATAAACGAGCAGAACAGTAATTGAAATAATTTATTTTTACAGATTAAATTATGCCAAAATTATAATGTGCAATTATAGATGGCGCCACAATGATTTCATCATATTTTCTGTGATTTTAATACCTAGTAAAGTATTAATAATTTTACTGTTAATTATATAGACGGAGAGAACAGGAACACAAAAATGTTTTCTTGAGGTCCAGTTTTATCAACAGAATTAATTAGCAGTTAATAGATGACAAGAGTGAATTTTGTAAGTATTTTCTTTAAATTTCCTGAAATTTCCTTTTAACATAAGCTCTAAGACAAATAAAAACCTTTCATAGGTAATTAAATTCTGTTCCAAAATTAATTAAGAGTCTTCTTTAATAATTTAAATAGTAATATGATCCAACAGTATCATTTACATTTTTTGTTATTGACACTTTTAAGATAATTATCTTACTGTGATAGATTAATCCGATTTTATATATCTTGGTTTTTCTTTAAGCAGGTTTATTCTGTAAGAATCATATTTTCTTTTTGAACATATGTTTTTAATAGACTCATGTATACTCAGTGATGTAATAAGGAATCCTCTTAGCATGGCTTAGTAATATATTATTTTACAATTTGTATTTCATATTCTAGTAGTTCATAATTATGTAACTGATTTTAATTTTCTTACATTATCATTTGTGTGCCAGTTCTTTTTTTATGTTTATTTTATTATATTATTAAATTTCATAGTAATAAATTTAAATATAAATAAAGTAATAAAAATATTATTAAATATTATTTTGATATTCCTATTTTATTAAAATTTATCAGTGCCTGCAGAATAATATAAGAATTTTCATAACGTAGCTTAAATTACAAACGCAAAGAAATCTTTGTGATTTAAATATGGATAATGTGTATTTTTAAATCTGCATAATGATTATCCTTCTCAGTAAAATTTCCATTGATAAAATGCTAATTAGATTGAGAAAAAAGTTAATTAATTCAAAAATTCGAAACATTCATTTATTTTTTGCTCACAAAATTAATTACTTTTATTTAAATATATTCATATAGAAAATGGGGATGATTAACTAAAATAGGTTTTGCGTTAATTCAAATACTGAAAAATGCATTAAAAATTTAACTTATAATCTTGATTTGTTTTACTGTGTAAAAGATGATTTAAAAGAAGAGTGAATGTTTTAAATCTTTGTTTATACGTAATTTTGTATTTTGCATTATTTATTAATTTGCATAAGGGCATTGTGTACTTATTTTCCACGGCTCTTTTCTTCCATTTAAGTACTTAGTTTGTTCCTAAGAAATAAATCAACGCAAATAGTTTCCTTTCAAATCTCAAAAGATTTATTTATCAATTGAAAAAATATATCTAAAGAGAAAATACAAATTTGAATTGAATACCTTACTACATTTTGTATGTAAGGATATGTATACTTTGTGAAATCCTTTCTGCTACTTTAAAAAATTTAAGTGCTTCACTTAGAGAATATATTAATGTATACTTTATATAAAATGTATGTCATTATTTATATTATTTTATACGCGCAAATGTATACAAATATTTGAAGCATCAATATTCAAAAAAAAAAAATTATAAAAGCCTTCAAGATATAAGATATTTACTTCAATTCTTTAAGAAATAATTTATTTAAACAACTTTCAAAGAGCAGTATATTAAATGTATTTAAATTTTGCATTGAACGGAATAAAATTTTATGTAAGAATTTCGAGTTTCAGATAAAGAAAGTGTTCATCTGTATTCTTATAATTTGTGTTTTAATGCATTGAATAACAGACTCATTCAGGCATTTGTATTTATTTTTTGAAATTGTGATCTTTGAAAAGAGTTCTAATCAAATATTTGTTTGATCACTTTTAAATTAATAATTAGTTAAGTTTCTTTGCAAAGTAATTTTTATTGTGAATAATGATTTTAAATAAAAGATTATGATAAATTATATCAAAAATAGATTCTAATTAATATAAACTCTATTTTAAGAAGCTCTTTGACATTAATAAATAATTTCAAAGTGGCTTAGATTTTATGTCTTAAAATCGTTTTATTATCTGTTTAGTAAAAATATAAATAATTCAGCTAGATAAATTATATTGAGACAAATTAATATATTATTATAGATGTTGCACTCCACATTATTATCATTTATTTAAGTTATTTTATTATTTATCATTTATTTTACTAAGATAGAAATTAATTATGATTGTATACTGTAGTAAGTAAAATAATACTGTAGGACAACTCATTTTATCACACTTTTAGTGGTAACAAGAATTTAGTTGCTATCAAGTGGCAACAAGATTAGAGAGGTTGAATTCCAGCAGACATGAAATAAGGTATTAAAATACTATGCCCCCAAGCTAAATGTATTTTACTATATTCTGCCCATACGTATAATTTTCTAACTGCTCTTGTGTTATGCTCTATTATTAATGATACTATAAAAAAGATATATAGATATAAGAAAAAAATAATCTTCAGAGCTAGTCATTTATATTCTATGGACAGTTACAAAACCATTGACAAAAGATTTACATTGTTTTATGCATATAATAATCACTATTAAAAATTAAGAAATATTAATAATGTCACAGAAATGCAGATGAAAAATATTAAAATGTAGGTACTAGATTCATTTTTCTATATGAAAAAACTTCCATAATATGTTTATAGATGGCTTAACTTAGTCTTAAAAGCATTGTTTCTTCTTTCTTTATTATCGTTAACCGATTACTTTTTATTTTTATTTTTATCATCTAAATTAATTTTATTTTTATAAATTAAAAAAAAACAATTTTGAAATAGTTGAGATTTTAAGTGCCGCACGCTTCAAAATATAACATTATAATAAAACTAATCATTAATATTTGACCACTTCTTTTTTTGGTTAATTTACTTAATTAACTTTCTTAACCTTATTTTCTGATTTATTATTTAACCACCTGTATCTCTCTTCTAATGTAAATTACTTTAATCCAATTATTTGATTTTAAGCCAGGGCATATAGTTCAAAAAATCTAATAATTATATTATCCTTATTGTGATGACCAAGTTTAGATAGGTTTTTGCAACAACATCTAGATGATAAAAAAGAGGAAACTATCAAAATTCGGCGCTGTAAAAAACACTTTAATGAGAAAATAATGTTGCAAAATTACTGCCTATATCTTAGTATCAATTCCGATTTTCCCATAATATGTAACAGTATTTTGTTTTATTAATGAATTTTATCATTATGAAGTAGATTCTCGAACGATATTATAATTGGAGGAAATTTAATTTAAAGATTAATTTTACCGATGCAACTCAAATTGATTAAATTATTTTTGTCCAGTAATTAATTTAATTTCCCATTTTACCTTAGTAGGACCCAGCTATTAGACAAGCTAGCATGATAACAGCTGTATCAATCAATAATAAATTGATGCCAATTAAATGTCAATCAACGAATTATTACAGCGCGTGCGGTATTCTTAAAAACAATAACTAATAAGCAACATAAACTTATGCCTACCAGGAAATTCTTTTGCGTTTTCCTATTCAAGAATAATAACAGAATAATTTGTTTATGGTTTCAATTTTTTTAAATAAAGTCAGCAATATTTCTTTGTTAATAAATTGCATTAATTAATTTCTTATAACTGACTCAAAACCCATGATTAATGTATGATTTAAGTACACATATATTAAAAACTGTAATTATAAAATACATTCAAATTCTTACGAATAACTTGAAATAGAAATATTAGAAAATATTCTAATAGAAGAATAAAAATTTTAATGAGATTTATATCCGAACATAATTAGTTGCTTCGATTATATTTGGAACTAAAATCACTTTGTTATAACAATAATCGTTTTATATAACAAAAATTTTTTTGTTGAGTTAGTTAAATAAACAGTATTATCTTAAGTTTAAATTATCTGAAGAATTTGTGTCATTGAACGAAGTGAACTTCCCGATATAAAATCGAATCGAAACATTAATTTAATTATTGTACAATGAATCATTCGGATGTATCAGACATTACTTAAAATGAAAATTTAACTTCCTCATAAATAAAAAAGAAGTGAATATAAAACAAGCTGTAAATAGAAAAGAGAATATCAGGAAAAGTAGGTCTTTTCATTATCATATATTGCTTTTTTAAATTCTTCGAAAATAGAATTTGGAGTAATCAGAATAAAAGAAATAATTACGTTTTTATCATATTTATCTAAGCAAAATGAAGCAAATTATTACTAAACTTCGAATTTCTAACTTTTAAATTATCCCACGTTGTTCTCGAATGTACAATTTGGAAAATAGAGCAATACCGCGTTGCCAATAAAATAGAGAAAAAAAATAGTAATAATAAAATAAGTAAACGAACGCGATCGAACATATAAATATATAGTTTCAGATTAAGCAGGTCAAAACCAGAACGATGATATTATGAGATCATTTAAAGCAAACGATCTCTTATCATTACCAGTAACCTTCTCCCCCCATTCAACCTCCATTTTTGCTAGAAGGAGCTTACTCTTGATTCGACCTGATTTTATTCTTCTAAATTAAAGACAAAAAAACTCATCTAAAAAATAAAAAAAGCAATTCGATGTCACCTGCTTGATCTTCTGATTGTAAGGTGACCCTTGCCGTTGAGAGATGAGGTTCGGCCGTTTATCTTCGGTCCTACGCATATCCCCCCGGCTACAATATGGCGGATAATTTCCTGTTTTTGATACCATGTTAATGTCTGCCGGCGATATGATTTCGAATTCTAAACGACGAGCGCTTAAATATCTTCCATAATATCCATTCACTTCAATTTTTTCCCCACTCCAATAATTTATCTTTGGTTTATTACTTTAATTTTTGTATGTTCTATTTTTATTCTCCAGGGTAATTTGCTAAATTCATAAATTAGCACTTTGAAAAGGTTATTCAAGCAATCGGCAGGCGATTTCACTTTTATTTCTCACATCTGGCTTACTTTATTATTATTTTTTTTTAATTTTACATACAAAGTAGACCAATTTTAAATTAAAAGAAAAATAGGTCTTCGCTTTGCAAAAAGTGATTTTTCTCAATTTTTGAATTTAAAGTATCACGAATTTCAAATTAAATCTCATTTAATTTAAAATGTTTTCATTAATTTTATGTACAAATACTTTACGAGGATAATATGAATTAGTAGTGGTATGTGTTTATATTTGAAATTAAGCTTCATAATTTTTCTCGCCAAAGTTTTCTTTCGCAAGAATATTTTTTAATCTAGCAGTCTCAAATTATCTTTTTCTAGAATACGGTATGAATTTTATAAGAAATACACATTATTAAATAATAAATTTATCAAGTATTAATAACTTAAAAAAATGCCTAAATTTCTCGAATCACAAAGATATTTATTACTTTTGTTTTTTATAAGAGAATATTATAAAGCAGTTAACAGGAATAAATGAATATTGATTTATGTTATGTAAATTCTCATAATTTATGCTACGTACAGATAACTCTTTGAAAGAAACTACGCATTATTATTAAAAACAAAATAAATATTAAATCAATTTCGAAGCAAAAGCAATATTAAAAAGAAAAAAAAAACAATCATTAAAAAAGACTAAATGCTTTCATCCAAATACCAGGTTCTTAGAAGTCCTAATTTCCTAATATTCAAACAGGTTCTTGTCTTCCGGAACAACAGAATGGTGTAATTTGATATCTCTGAATGTTGTATGGGGTTCGAAGAAAAGAAAGTATCCACCCCTAAATTCCAGACTGAAATAATCAGATGTGCTTTCTCCCTCGATATGCCCGATTCCCCACCCCCTAACTGCACTTCCGCCAGCTAACTACCCTATAAATTTTCTTCTTGTCACTTAACCTGGCAGGCAGAGACAGAAATCGAAAGAGACATTTCTGAGAGTGTTTAAGTAACCGAGTCTTATCATCCAATTTCAAGCATTAGATTGCCAGAATTATTTAACTTCCTGTAAGCAATGAAAAATAAATTATTATAAATTTATAATTTCAAGAGAAATAAACTAATTTCTGATTATTTAATTTTTTTTTTCATCTTTACAAGATTAGAATGTCAGAAAACCTACACATACTTAAAATAACGACTTCAATGACTACAAGATCAATAAATTGAGAAATATTTTAAAAGCAAATTAAAATTATAGTGTCACAAAAATATTAAAAATTTCCCCAAAATATTATATTTATAAATATATATTTATTCATTAGTAGCATTCAAGTAAATTAATTACGTGTATTAATATTTGTATAAAAATCTTTCTTATTGAAGAATATTTTATTAATAAAATTAACAATTAGTTGTCTTGATCAGGAAATTTAATCAATGATAAATATATGCATTCTTAATAATTAATGAAGCTTTCTTACAAATATAAATAATAGTTTTAAAATATTGCATAGCATTATAATTTAATTAGTGAGTATTCATCTAATATTTACTTATTTATCCTGCTTCCCAATTGTGTGCTTAAAGTTCTTTCCAAAATTAAATTAGTTTATTAAAAACTGGAAAATAATTATTTTTTCTGCTTTCAGCTGACGGGAAAGCTGTTTTGTTTATTTCATTTATTACGTCAAAACTAATGAAAAAAATTCAAAACTCTTCAAACAAAAATGAATTAATTTGGAATGTAAGACTGCTTGTCCCATTATTTTCAGAAATGCGGGACATGGTTAATTAATAGTTTAGGCGCATGTAATTAAAAAAGTGCGTTTTCATAATTAAAAAAACACTACTTTTACATAATCTAGAAATAGAGTTCTTAGATAATTTATCAGAAAAGCTTTTTTTCCTACTCCCAAAATGTAAAAGCTAAGATCGGTAAAATTTATAATATTCCACATGGAAATATTAAAATAGGGTAAATAATCCATCAATTTTGTTTACACTGTAATACGATGATGGATTTTTAAATAATTCATTAAACATTGAAAAAAAGCTAATCTTGTTTATTAATTATATTGTTAATTTTGTTTTTTATTAATTCATTTTTTTGTTCATTATAATTTTTTTATAACAGATGGAAGAATATTTAACACTTAATACCTCATAAATTCTGTGTTTATAACCATAAAGAAAGTTTGATAATCTTTTCTTTCAAAGCCCATAATTAAAAATATAATATTGCTGAATATAGGGAAAAAAACATTTTTATATTCATTAAAATATAATTGAAGAGGTAACTCTGTTGTTATTCATTAAAAATTAAAAATAAAACTATTAAATTAACAGAATGAAAAAATTGCTATACGTAATTATAAAAAACTACTTGAAAAATATCATTTTATAATTTAATAATGTAGAGTACAATATTATTTTATTTAAGAACTAATTTATTAGAGTATGTATTAATAATAAAATTTTGGTGCATGTAATATGATAATTTTAATTATAACAATTTTATTTTAACTAGTTATAATATTATAATTATGAAGATTTCACAATAGCTGCATATCTGTTAAGCATATATATTAAACTTGTTCTTACAAAATGATTCAGATAAATTATACTATTTAAGGATTAGGTAGAATTTATTTAATAATTCTTACATTATAATTAAACCCTATTCAAATTATATTTTGAAAGTTTGATTAAAATAATAAATAGTTTTTACTTTAAAATTAATCCGATTAGTGAATGCGTAAAATGTTAAATGACTTAAATTAAATTTAAAAATTATTGAGGGAGAAAGACATACATTTTGTCCCTTAATTTTATTTTTTATTCCTATGATTAAATATCTAGTTACAGGAGCAATATTCATAACAAACAATGAAATGGCAAATATTATAAGATACAATTCATATTTGAACTTCTTTAACTGTGTAAAAATCTGTTGTATTTTAAGTTTATAATTGATAAACACTCTGTCTAGACATTATTCTTTATTATGATTTCTTAAAATGTATTATTCAAAATTTCTCTTTTAGTCTCAATTTTCGCAGTAATTGCAAAGTATTTTTGTTTACATAGTTAAAGAGAAGACATGTACGTGAATATATCAAATGTTTAAAGAAAAAATTTCAAAACAAAATGTTATTGTAATCATTGCTTTTCCTTTTTATTTTAAATTCAAACAAATTATGAAAAAAATAAAATTTTCCAAGTTAAAATAAGAAATTTAATGTAAAAGGAATTCTTGATGAAAAATATCGTACATTAACGATAAAATAAATATTTCTGCATTCATATATGAATTTATAAATTGCGCAATATTTTTTTACTGTTTACCTATTTTCAGGTAGAATGATTTTAATTCTCCCTATTTTCACTCGAGGACAAAATAATACTCATTTTTTTTATGAAAAACTAGAGAAATTTTTATACATATGATCTTTTTCTTGAAACCATTTCTTTTAATCCGTTTACTTTACTAATTTCATAGTATTTTTATTCTTGAAATATTTATTATCCAGTTAATTTTTTCCAATCAATCAAATTGTTTTTTCTAGTCTATATTTTTGATAAATTTTCAAAACAAATTTGACTTTCATATAAAAATTAGTAATAAGTACTTAATATTTCTTCCCATGGTTTTTATTAAGTTATTATATATATTATTGAAAACAATTGATTTTTTAAGTTAAAAATATCTTAAACTATTCAGCAACTGAAATAATATAAATTAATTAAAAAATTATAATTAGTATTATTATAATATATAATTGAAACTACTGATAATAAAAACCAATGCTTTTGGCCATTTATTGCCTTTCCTTACTCCATTAATAGCGTTATTTTGATTTAAAGGATATTTTGCTTAGAGTTGTATTTGCCTTGTTTTCATATAATCTTTATTTCTGGTAAATATAAAAAAAAAGATGAAATGTCTTCTTATCATAACTCATAACTGAAATGTTAATAAAATAAAATAAGCTTAAAACATGAAAAATAAAAGTTCTTTTTATTTATAAAAATCTCTTAGGCATTTTTTTATGTGACGCATTTTCTCACATGAGTTAAAGTGTCATAGCAAAACGGCTCGTCAAAAATCGACTTCTCAAATTTATTCAATTCAGCAATACAGTATTCATAATTTATCTAAAAACTTTTGAAAATTCTGTTTTTCTTTCCCGTGAGAAAGATAAGAACATTTCAAAAGATAAAAAGCGTGCATTCAGTTACGATAAAAACTCTAAAATAAAAAATATGTATGGTTACGATAGTCCATTTTCGAGTAATAAAATGCATTAAATTACATTTGATGCGATTTTTTCAGTTATCTTTTTACATTTAGTTGAAATATAGAAACGATAAGAAAATTTTCTGTGTACTAAAAAACTAAGAATCGCGTAGTTTCGATATGTCAGATAATTAAGTAAAATAAATAAAGTAAATAAAATGCAATGTTATCTATTTTTTAATTAAGAATGTTGTAAAAAAGTTTCGCGTGCTTTGAATTAATTATTATTATCATTTCTAGCTCGTCTAAAAACAAGTAACACTGCTCCATTTGTAGAAATGAAAAGTTGAAAATATGCACGCAATATTCTTTTTCTCTTAATCCATAAATGTTTATTAACTGAAAATATTCTTTCGACATCAACAGATGTCACTAGAAGAATATTTTTTAACGGTCTGCTATTATTCTGTTTTCTTTAATTGGTTATTTGTCCTTGTTATTATTTAATGAAGTAAAAGAATTGCATTGTTGAGTCCATTGTTTGAAGAATTCTTAAAAATAAATTACATTTTGAAACAGGATGTAACATACTTTTTATTGTTGAAAACGCGATTTATTTCGATCAGAAATGAAATGAAATGAATCATATGCTGAGTTAATCGAATAAATAAATTAAATAAAATATCTCCATAAGATTTAAAAATCATGCACGAATACTATTTGCAAACTATGAATCACAGAAAACTTTTTTTCAGAATTTCAAAATTGCATTTTAGACATTTTTGCATGAACTTTAATTATTCTATATTTATATTCTAATTATTTCTACACACAGAATTTTTTCTCCTCTTAAGATTATTCGGGAAAATTTAACTCGTAATAAACTTTGATAATAAGATTTCGAAAATTAAACTCATTTGAAATAACTATCGCATTTAAAAAGTTCTGAAATGAATCATTTGTTCTAGACTTGTTAACATATTAAAATTTTAATGTAATAAAAAAATTGACAAAAATTTTAAATCATCTAGTAAAACAAAAATAATAAAAGCACATTATTTTTTCTTCTATTTTACTTTATTTCATAACAGTTTCAATTACATCACTATATTTTTCTCAATGTCTAAATTTGCATTCTTTATTAAATACTTGAAAATTTCTTTTTGATAGAACATTGATGTAATTTCACTTAATTCGGAATTGTTGCTTTAATGCTAAAAAAAATTATTTAATTTTCTGATTCCGAAATAAGAATAAAAACTCATCTGTAAAATCTACTATACAGTTTATTCTTTTTTTTAACGTTCACTTAATGAAACATTTTTTTAAAAAAAAATCTACTTCATTTAAAAAACTATTATTCATTAAAATAACATTTATTTATTTTAATAACTGGCTTCATTGTTATTTTATAAAATAAATATCTCTCTCACTTCCCAATATTCAATAAAAATATTTGATATATAGAGTTTAATTGCTATTAAAATTTTACCAAGAAAAGTATGTGTTAATTTTTTATTAGCAATTTATTTAATAAAATAAAATACTTTTAATTAAAAATATTTCAGTAACTATGAGTAAATAAACTATAATTTAATAAACACATAAAATTATTATGATATGTATCTCTTTGTTTATGTACCAATCTTAAAATTTCCTCTTACCAATAATAGGGACTCACACAAAAGGAAGGTAATCCTTTTGTAGTTTACCGTTCGGCACTACCACATTAAAGGAACGTCAAACGACTTTTGGGGTTGAGTGAAAAAGTGACTTAGCAATCAGTATTGTTGGTATGTGAATAGTGGCATTGGGCGTCATATCTCTAAATGCATCTTATCGCCATTTCTTTTTTATTTTTCACAGTTCTTCAAAATTTCAACTGGTAGCTAATCAACTTTTAAATCTGCATTTGACTTAAAATTATTTTACTCATTAATTAAATGCATTTTAGTGTCATATTGCAACCTTTAAATGCAACGAAGTTTTAATAAAATTTCGCTAAATTTTTTAAAAATTGTTCACTAAGAGTAACTAAAATTATAGAAAATTTTCAAAATACTCCAAAATCAATACTTAAAAAGTATCTGTGGTTTTACCTGCAGAGATTAGATTTAAATGAAGAAAAAACTGTATGGACCTTGTCTGTGCAATATATTACATAGTATATTTCTCTTCCAACTAGATTTTAATACTAAATGTTTTTTTTAATTAACTAAAGACATATTTTTGTAGTTTTTTTATTTGATAGAATTTTGAAATTTTTCTTCAGTTAAAAACATTTCATATTAATTACATAGAAATTAACAAGGATTACTCGTCCCTCCATATTATTAATGTTCATTTTTTTATCAGTATAACGCATATTATTTAAAATCGGTAATGTAAGAACATTCTGCAAAATTTTGAGAATCACATTTAATCTAAGATATATCAGGAATATTAAAAAGTAATTTTCATTAAAAGGAATGGTTAAAAAAAAATAAAATAAAATCTGTATTAACAATAAGAAATGAAAAAAGAGGTGTGCAGTTTCAGTAAAGCGGAGTAGGTTTTGATTTGGTAGGGAATTATTCTATTCTTTCTCATCCCCACCCTTCTCTAATGCTCTCTCATCCACCTACTTGTAGGGAGATACAAAAGAAAATCCTTTCCCCCATTTCCCCTACTGCTGCGCTTGAATAATTTCTTCCCCACTTCCAGAGCTCGCCTACAGTTTTCCCTTCTAACTTGTCCTCACTCAAAAAACACCTGAAGCGAAAACAAACAACTCTTCTGAGGAGTTTTTCGAAATATTTTCTTATAAAATTTGTATGTTTTATTCAGTATAAATTTTTTTTAATTATTAAATGCTAATAAATTGGTAATAAATATGAATAATAGATTAAACTCAGAATATTAATTGAGAGCAGATCCTATCGTTTTCATTTAATTATGAAGAGCTCGATATGTACGAAAATCGTTTAATTTTGACTCGGTGTTAGAAAAATGTTTGTAAATAAATAATTTTATGAGAATGATTGTAATTATTATTTTTCTCTGGAGAAAAAGAAAATAATAAAAGGACCCCTTTTAATCATAAAAGCGCCCAATTTAATTAAACAAGTCTTGTATACTTAATGAGATTTTATATTCTATAGCCTTTTATTTAATTTGTTTAATTTTTATTTTTGATATTACGAATTGTTCTATTTAAATGTAGGATTTTTTCATCTAATAATAATTCATCATAAATCTTATAACTTAATTAGTTTCTTTTCACCAAATGTTTTTAATTAAACGATAATTTGTAGTAAAAACAGCGGTGAAAAACAATATTAAAAATATATGTGTATTATAAATTCAATAACATATTGCTTGTAATACGTGTTTACTTTGATTATACTCGATATTTAAAATAACGTTTAATTTTATGAATTATTGCATAACTATACAGAAATTAAAAAATGCTGTTTCTTTAATATTTTAGAATTAGAGATAGTTTATGTAAAATATGTAAATATTTATGTAAAACATATTTGATACTCAAATTTTAAAGGAAAAAAAGAATTTTTTTACGAGCACTAGAAATGAATCATGTAAACATAAATAACATAGTATAAATATGCGGAGAAAAATTAATTTCAGTTAATATTATGGAATAAATAATATTTGACTAAGAATATTTATTTTCAGTTGTAAAATCAGAAATGCATATTCTTTTTTGCTTGTGCATGTAAATATATCAATCACTCACACACACATTTTTTTAATTACTCTCTCTCTCTCTCTATCTATCTATATCTATATCTATCTATCTATCTATATATATATATATATATATATATATATATATATATATATATATATATATATATATATATATATATATATATATATATATATATATATATATATGTGTGTGTGTGTGTGTGTGTGTGTGTGTGATAATTTTTCTGGATACATTACATTGTATTATTATTCAATTTGTTATTCAAGTTATATGAATTGCTAGAAATGAACACCAGAATATAAAACGAATTACTCACATATTTTTCGTCTATGATACAGATTTTTTAAAGAAATTTGTTGATTTTAAATGAAAAATTTATCGAATTACTTTTGATATATTAATAATTCTTTCTTTATTAATGATCTTCATTACAATTTAATTTACATAATTAAAAAAATGAAGAAATAAAAATTGAAAAAAATTCGTTATTGATTCTTCGAAAGAAAACAATCCAAGGAATTACATAAATAATATATAAATTTTGAAAAGTTTAGAAGTTAATTTCTTACAATTTCGTAATAAATTTCTGATCAGGAATTAAGACACAGAAATTAATTTATTTAGTTTAAAATAAAATATTTCATGAGACTGAACAAAAAATTAAAAATTTCTAAATGATTATAAGAAATAAATATTTTATTTTGAATTTTCATTGGTATATTCGTAAATAACAATAAAATATAAGAAAGAGGCAAATAAAAAATTTTGGAATTCAAGTCGATTTGGAAATTAAAAAAATGTAGAAATGTTTTAACTTTTTGAATTTTTCTAATAAACACAAGAAGTAAAATAAAAGACATGAAAAATGAAATAAAATTGGAAGTAAAATAAAACAGGAGATTTGTATATGTGTGTTTATATAAACAGTTTATTTTTTGAACATAAAAAGCAATTAAATTTTTTTCAATAAAATAAGTGGCTAAACATAAAAAAAAATTCTGGATTCAAATTGTTATTTTCTAAAATAAATAAATAACAATCTTGTAAATTTTATAGTTGATACTTGTTTTATTACCAAATGATTATGAATTATTATAATCAAATTCCAACAAATTTTATCACTATTAACATTAAAAATATGTTAGCAAATAAAATTATTTTTATTTTTTCATTTGATGTAACCCTTTAATTTATTAAAACTTAAAAATATTGAAAAAAAATCAAATTTCGAAAATGTCCGAAAATTTGAGTTTTAATTTGTTTTATTTAAAATTTTTACTAAACATACTTAAATTATAAAAATGAGGTTAAAGATAGTATCAAATACTCTAGCTATATACATTTATCACGATCAAATGATTTTTTTTAAATTTGAGTTTTAAAACCTTAACAAAATATATTTATTATTCATATATTTTCTCAAATAATTATGTTACGATTTAATTTACCATTAGAATTTATTACAAATTTATATACAAATTAGCATTACCAATTTATTTTTTAATTTACATTTTAATTTACCATTCAAACATTACAAAAGGAAAAATTCTCTTCGCATTGTATTTTCTGCAATCAGTAAAAAGAGTTGAAAAACATCAATAAATGTAACGCTTAAGCTACATTTATGTTTTCAAACAGATGAAAAAAAATTCTAAACAAGCTTTGTAACGCGAATGGCAAACACCGAGCTTTCTGAGTCGATAAAATCTCTTAGTTTAGCTTCAACTCAACTAAAAAAAATAGGAGGAGCGTTTTTTTTCCATCTATTCTTTGTTTAAAAGTCGATAGGGACGATAATACACCGCCAAAATCGAGATCTTTTAAAGAGCGATAAAGGAGCCATATGAGGTAAACCCACGTTTTCTAACTTGAGAAGAGAGAGAGATTGCGCAAAGCATCTTGGGATTGATAACTGACAGAACGAGCGGCCGCTCGCCCTCTAGGATATTGTTTGCAATTTGTTTTTATTTATACGGTGGTCTTTTGGCGCTGTGAGAAGTGGTTATGTCAATTCTTCTTTTGCGCCAGTTTCCGTGCGGATGTTAAGGCATGCGTCACAATTTCTCGTCGCTTCTGTGATCCGACGATAATGTAATATTACTAATTTGTGCAAGAAATTGGAATTTCGGAATTTATTTAGTGTTATCCTTTTACGAGGGAATGCGAAGGTTTATCAAAATAAACTGGATTCCATAAATGCGTCAATAACGATATGTCGCCAATGGAGGTGCAGCCGCCACAGGTAAATATATATATTATTTTTTTATTAAAAAACGATATTTTTAATTCGAATTGTATTAATGGTATTTATAAAATTGGATTATTCTTTTTTTGTAATGCTGAAAATTTATTAGCATTTAATACTTATTTATTGGAATAACAAGATATTTTTAATATTCGTAAAATTATAATTTAAAAAATATAAAAATGTTTTAAATATTTAAGAAAGTTTTTTAAATTATATCATTGTTTATATAAATATTACAGCTTATATAAATATTAAATAATGAAAAATTTAAATAATACTTTATCAAAGCTTTAAATTACAATTTTTTTAATAAATTAATCTGAAGTTAATTTTTTGAGAACTTTAATTTTTTAACAACAATTTTAATTTTTCTTCCTTTGCACTTCAAGAAATAAAATTAAAATTTTTGTTTTTCTTAATTGTATTTTGTAAAATTTATTTAGAAATGATAAGTTTTTAAAATTATTTTCTTGTTTCAAATATTGATTGTGAAAATAATTTCTCATTCAAATATTCCATATTAATCATTATTCTGATTTATTATTCTGAAATTGAAGTATGCAACTACTGATTGGAAAATAGTATATTATTTGCGAATTATGATAATATTAAATAAACGTATATATTTACATTTTAATAAATTTTATAATTATTCGAAATTAATGTCTGAAATATAAATTAATGAATTGCGGTTTATAAATTTATTACTTCGATTTACACCTATGAAAACCGGTTTTTACATGTACTTTAATATTGTAATTATTTTTGAATAAATTTTTATTCATCAAATTTGAATTAATTTTTAATCTTCATTTTTGATAAAATAAATATTTTGATTAAGAATAACCTTTTGCATTACAAATGTAAATTTTTAAAAATTTCAAAATTTCCAAAAATTTAAATATTTTTGAATGTTATTTCAATATGCTAATACTACGCATATTTCTTGGGGATAACAAAAATGGCGGTTTCTTAGATTGGCATTATCAGCTGCTGTTACGTCTATTTGGAAGATCTTAAGTTGAAGATTTAAATGTATAAATTTATAAATGATCAATAATTATTATTTAATTTCTCCCAATTCGTCATCCGGAAATAAAATGTTTTGTGTTTCATTCTAATATAATGCTCAGTTGATGCTAGTGAAGAAGTGATAAGTTATCAGACGATAATAATAAATAATTTTTCGAATCATTTGATTTTGTGTTGCGTATAAAAGAGAAACCAAAATAATTTGAATAAACGAGCTACTGCAGTCATCCGAAGGAGGTTCGGGAGTGTGAGAAGGGAGGGGGTGAGTGTGCTCACGTCGCTAAAGATGAAGTGTGGGGGAGGGGGAAAGGGAAGAAAATGAAACGGTCTGGAGGAGAAGGGGGAGCGGGCAGGGGGAAGAGTTCAGTAGTTACGTGCAGTAGAGAAAAGCAGATCAGTTGAGGGCCGGATTTTGTGCTATGAGTGTTATGTATTTTATTGTTCCTGTTTCCTAAATGTGGATTTCACAGTTTACAGGTCCACCGTGCGGTCAGTACAAGGCTCACACTTTCTACGGCGGATTTAGATACAGCAATAAGCAAGGTAAAACCAAGGATTTGAAATTAGGGGATTTTTTCTTCGTTCGCATTTCGGCCGAGGAAGATCCTTGTATCGGTGAATTGCAGTTATTGTGCACTGGGAGGAATAATGACCAGCAGTTGTCAGCTTTGAGGTTGTATTTCTTGCCAGAGCAAACTCCGGACGGACGACTTGCTCATCACGGAGAGGTGAGTTGATTATTGATTACTTTTTTTTTATTTATTGTGGCTTACATATCGTTTGGCCTTCTCTCCGCACGATGTATTGATTCGTCAATCAGTTTTTAACTTTTATTTCATCGTTTAGATTGACGAGAAATAAATGCCTGTGCTTTGTTATTTTGAAAGATGGAATTTAAGTTTTGCTTTGCTGTTACATTGATAAATTTCTTAAAATTTCAAAATCAAATAATTTTTTTGAGTGATATTTTTTCCATGAGATATTAGATTTGCTTAATTTTGGTTTAACTCTGTTTTTTTTATTCATATTTATTTTTTGATCAACTGAATCTTTTTATTATTTTATCTATAAATGAATTTGTATATTATTGCTATGAATACTAATAATATATATATTTAATTTGAATGTTATTACATTAGTATATTTTCTTGAAAGTTTACTTATTATCTAAGAATTATTGTGTTTTTTATTTAAGATAATAAATTTGAATTTTCATTTAAGCATAAGCTTAAATTGAAATTATTTTTTATATATTTCTTTTTTTTAATTTTGATTTGAAAATATATTTTTTCATATTTTTTAAATATTAATGATGTATTGTAAATATATAATTAAATGTTTAATTTTTATTCCCAATTTAAATAGTTGAATTATTATTATTTTAATTAAATAAAAGTATTTTAAAATTTCAATTTTACATTTAAAATCTAGCATATTGTGTTAACTTGTAAAATTAGTAAAAATGTGATTTTTACTAAATTTTTTAAGTAAAAATGTGAGATTTTACAAAAAATTTAAGTAAAAATGCGAGTTTTTTAAATGAATAATTTCAATTAGAATAGATGAATTGAGTGATTTTTTTTTTACATTCACAAATGTATTCTTTACTTAAAAAGTGTACCTAAATCTAAGATTGTCTTATTTAAAAAGTTTCCTATGAATGAATTTGAATGCCTATCAGATATGCATGCAATTTAATATTTTTCATTTCCTGGTAGGAAAGTATTTATTACTTGTAAAAACTGTAGAAATCAAATAACTGAGATAAAATTTTGTTTTATAAAAGTTATTCCATTGTTTTCACTTGAGTAACAAACCGGACAACGCATTCAACAGTCTTTAAAATATTTCCTTTCATCTACCAACCAAAATATTTTATTTATGATGGCGGTTTTTAAGTATTAACTGTGAGGAAAGAATTCTAAAGAGCTCAGGAGCGAGTAGTATCAAAAAATCAATATCGCCGAATCAGGTGGATCCAAGCAATATATTAGAAAATTTCTCCGATGTATATTTATATTATCTGCAATATTGATTATTCTGTTCTGCATTATTGAACGTTTCGTAGTATCATCTCGTCTTAATACTCTGTTACGCAAAGCCTTTTTTTTTTTTTTTTTCGTTTTTTAATTCTTCCCATTGAGTTTAGAAACAGGGTTGCTGTAATGCATTATCGTTTGCAAATTTGTTCCTTTTAACTTTTCTTCTATAAGAGGTTTTAATTGAAACAAAATTTTCAGACAATATTCGTGGGATTATTGATTTTAAATGCAACTTACATTTTTTTTTTGATATTTTGAGTTGAGATTATAAAAGAATGATTGCATAAGTAGATTTAATACGATGTTTATTTGGCGAATTAAAGCTTACGCTCGCGTAATGTTTTTATCTGAATTCGTTATCTGTTTTCTGAAAATGCTTATTTCGTTATCTCCTTGACATTTTTGGGCGTCTTAAACAATACTGTTTTTTTCCTTTACTTTTAGCAATTATTATATCAAATAGCGTAATTCATTGTTACTAAAATATTTTTATTTTAAATCGATAATTATAAACTCTAAATTTAAAAAAATCTGAATTTAAAATATTTTTCTGTTTGAAAAATGCACTTTCGAATTATATTTTGTATTAAAGTCGTTATAAAATTTCTCTACAAGTGCCAGTATGTTTGATTCTTATTTAAATATTTTATTCTAGGAAACTTAATTTCTTAAGTCCTCGAATAATGCCTATTCTTCGAAAATATAAGCTGGTTGTTTTAGTTTATAATTATCTTGTTTCTTATTAAGTTAAATATTAATATGGAACTTGAAAATTACTAGTTAGCATTTTAAAAATTTAAAGAATTCTAATTGTCTTTTAAAAAAAACCTAATAAAAAATTCGGAATTTGAATTGTCCACATTTTTTTACGATTTCATTTATTTCAATGAATTTATTAAATTGTTTTTTTCCAGAAAAATATTAAAAATGGAGATGTATAATATAAAATTATAAAAGCACTACTGAGTATTATATAGCATATAGTATGTAGTTGTCTTTAATTATTTATTTCAGAATTCCTTAAAAACTCAATTAATTGCAATTTCTTAAAAATTGACTTTCAAAATTTTAATAATTTTTAATGTTAAAAAATTTTTCCAAATTCTAAGTTTAGTTTTACATTTTGAAACTAAAATAACTGATATCGCATTAGAATATTTAAAAAATGTTAAAAAAAATTATACTGTATATGAGAAATCATACATTCCAATTTACATCTTGGAATGAAATTCTTTCACACTCTGAAAATTGCATGGTATATCTTTTATTGAAGAATAACATTAAATAAAAAGAAATGAAGCATTTTTCAAGCTATTTGTAATAATAGGTTAAGTTTCCCTGTAAACATAACAAAAGGTTAAAAAAATAAAAATAAATTCGAAATAAGGCCTGGTTACAGTAGAATCGACACTGCTATAACCCATCATAATATTCGTTGACTCCGCCTCCTTAGGGGTGCATTCAAGTTGATGAATGTAAGCTACATATATGCTTTCGGTTTTCCCTCTGCTACTTTGGCAGGGTCAGTGCGGCCTGTGGCATATTTATTTTTCTTCTTTCCCCTCCTGACATTTTCTGTGCCTTCATGCTTCATTGCGATTGAGCGAGTTTTTCTTTTTTTTTTATTTTATCTTTAATCTTAGAAAATTAACTTTTTGTTCTCTTGTGAAATCGCGGTTTTTTTTCTTGAATCTTTCTTCACAAATATTTTCTTAGTTAATATTGTTTTTTTTATACATTCTTGGAAGGTTATTTTCAAATCTTTTTCTTTTCTTTAAATTTTCCACGCATTTAATATTAACGTAAGATTTTCTAAATTGGATATTTAAAAAGGGAAAATTGTTCATTTCATTTTCTTTAAAGGGAAATTTATGTAAAGCTTATTAATATGGTAACATTTAATTATTATTTAAATTTTTTTAAGATAAAAAGTGTAGTAATATGGAGATTGCTACTTTAGAAATTTATATAAATTATTTACATTCACATATTATTAAAATTTCTCGAATTTTAATTTGGAAATTTAATCGAGCTTTCTCAATTTCGATTTTTTATTTAATTGGTTCATTAGATTTTGTTTTATAAAATAGTTTTAGGTAATTAACTTTTAGTTTTGTGTCACTCTATTTAATCAATTAAAATGTTATACGATACGACTTTGAATAGGACTGGTTTTTGGAAGGAAAAAGTTTAAGGTCGAGTCATGTGACCTAATTTTTTTTTCTCTACTGCGGTACTGCATTGTATTATATCTTTTTTCATCAGTTATTTTTTCGGTAAATCAGGTTTTTACTTTTATAATTTGTAATAGTTCTTAGGCATAAATACGTTCTAATATTTCAAAAACCGGATTTTAATATTGGCTGGAAATCAAATCTTGCTCTTATTTTTGAATTAAATTGGAGAATATTTCGAAATAAAAATATCTAATTTTGATGAAAATTGAAAGAATTAATTTTGTTTTGAAATTATTATTTGTTAAATGTTAATTTAATATATATCAGCTGAAGTTTAAAGAGACCCCTATTTTTATGCATATTCATTGCCTTCTTAGTAATTAAGGAAATGCAGATGAAAACTATCTTTCTAACTCATAGTAAAAAATTTATCATTATTTTATATAGTCAACATTTTATTTTGAAAATATTGATAAGAATTTGAATATTACTTTAAAATGCCATCACATAACATGAAATTAATAAAAAAATTATTGCACTATTTAAATTTAGTAATTATCTTATCAAATACACCTGGAAAATAGTTGAAATTTAATTTAAATTAGAATTAAATTTTAGATTTGTAAATACCAAAAAAATTTTCTAAAATTCATAAGTTCAATTATTTTACCGAATTTATAAAAAGGAATTAAATTATCAATTCTAAAAATGATGTCAATTGACATGATTAATTCAATGTTAACGCAGCCTTCTAATTGGTTGTCTTCTTAAAAAAAATTTTTTTTTTTGAACATTGAAGTTTCCAAGATCTTGTATTTAGTTTTTATTATTTTTAATGACTGTTTAATTCTCCGTCTAATCGGATTTCTATAATTTGAACAGAAGCAAAAATTAAACTGTAGTTAATTATTTTTCGAATTCCTGTCAGCTTAAATTTTAAAAACTAATTAATCCAAAAGATTTCTTTCCTTCATTCAATTCCAAGCGAATTTTATTGTCTTTAGCGCTTTTATTTAACAAAGCAAAATAATGCTGCATTTTATAGCATTTAACGATGCTATTCCTTGTACCTCGGTTCTTCCTTCCCTTTTGCGAAATGATCTATGTCTCCCTGTTGATTACATTGGGATTCCTTCTTTTCAGAATGAAACAGGGGAACCTAGAGACCATCTTGCTTTTCCCCCTCCTTTCTACGACGTCACCCCCCGCGATTCCTAGAAACCTTTCCTCCCTCCCAGCGTGCTCCGTTGCACTTGCAGCACGACATGGATCGATCAAAGGAAGTGCTAAGCTTCAATATATGCGTTTTGGTAACTTTTATCTAGGCATTCTGGAAAGGGGGGAGCACTGCCTCTTATTCTTTTTTTTCCCCTTCTCCATTCCCCATTTCATTTGAAGCTTATAATAGGATTATATGCGTTGTTTTTCGTTCTCCCTTGGGTAATAAAGGCTGGGCTTTCGATGATGGAAATGACAATACAGAATAAGAATTATGATTAAAAGTTATATTGAATCGTGTTTGACGTGTAGTATAATTTTTCTGAATGATGGATTTTATTTTAAATGCGCTTATTATCTTTTGAATTTAAAATTGCAGCCCCTATTGCTTTTTAATTTATATAATGTAATAACGTGCATTTGTTATAAATTCGATGTTTAGAAATTGAATTATTCAATCTATTTAATTGCTTTAAAAAATGCTACATTTTCTGAGAAAATATATTACACGAAATAATAATAAATTCAAAAGGTTTGTGTAAATGTATTTAAAATATAAAGTAATTATTAAAGCATCACGAGTACTTAAATTCTTGGAAATCAGAAAATTATATACGATAAAAAGAATAGTTTGATTTTTCCAAGAATTTTTTAAAAGAAATTTTTTATGAATAAATAATTCTTGCATAAGAATATTTTATTTTACGATTATTTTGTAATGTATGTGTATTATTTGAATCTACTTATGCAATTATGTGAACTGAATGTTATAAAGAATTCCAGTTGCTATAAAATATTCTCTAGATATTCGAAAAGCGTTTATTTTAACAAAAGTATATTTTTCCTTTCCATATCATTTATCTTAAAGTCCCGAATCCATACTATAGTTTTTTAAAATTAAAAATTTTGAGCATTTGTGCTGGCTCTCTCTAATCTATCTCTCTGTACAAATACACTTAAAGATGTTTCATGTTATTTATTTTTTAAAATTTATGTTTTTTTTTTAAATTGTAAATAAGTCTTTCTGACTCATTAAATATTCTGAATCAAATAATACTTATAGCTGAATTTAGCATCACAATACAAATTAATTGCTGTTGTTGAACAAATGTTATTTTTAGTTAGTTTCTCAATTGTAATTAATTTTCATGCAAATACATTTTCCCATGTGATATTAGGAATATCATTATTTTAATTGCAAAAAATATTTCGTACAGTAATAAAAAAGATTAAAAGAATACAAAAATAAACAGTTAAAATAAATATTTTTGACTGTTAAATTCTATTAGCATTTTATTGAGTTAAATAGGAAAGAAATTATTTTTAAATTTCTTTCTCTTTTTTACAAGTTATTCTAAATATGTTTACAACATTTCTTATTCCAATCAATAAATTTTATCTTCTGACTATATCTTTCTAAAATAACTGCTGACACACACTGTTCATCTTTTTACAATGCTAGTTTGAGTTGTGTGTGTACTGTCACTCATTCGAAGCACTCAACATCACTTAGCTTTCATTTTTTTGCTGAAACTAAAGTAATCTTATCTTTTATAAAGATTCCTATTTCTTTCTCGGCTTGAAGGCAGCTGCAATGCTAAGTGAGGGTTACCAAAGATACTCCCCGCGTTTGCGGTTTGGCGAATTACCGATCTTTATTCTTTCTCAGTATAACTTGGCAATGTAATCGTAATTAGATAAATTATGGCTAATAATAGATATTGTGCCATATGCAAAATATTTTTTTCTGCTTTTGCAACGACACTGTTGAAAACGAATTATAATATTTGTTCAGAATTTAATATTACGTAACCGTACCTTGTACAACCAAAGTTTAGTTTACATTTTTTATGTATTTCATAAATATTTTTTTCTATACGTACGTTTGCTCAATTATTTACTATCATAAATTTTAGTAAAAATTATTAATAAATTTTTATCTTTTTATTTAATTTCAATTATTTTCAAATTAGTATTATTTGAATTATAACTTTTTGTGGGACTTTTCTCTTTCCGACACTATTGTTTAATACATATTTAATTGCAAAAATGTGTTATAATATAAGTTGCAATATACCGCTATTATATAAAAAAAAAAATTATTTTTACTGCAAAATTTGTCTGGTATGATGAAAGTATTTAAAATCAGTTATTGCAGTTATGAGTTATGAAACTTAAGTATTTCCAATTAATTCTAAAGATGAATGTCATTAAAAATTGTACATTTATACCCAATGAAATAAACTAACTTTGTCTAAATGTTTTGTTACTCTAAATTTTTACTTTCGTTATTTTAAAAATCATAAATACTAATTCTAATGTTCATAATCTCTAAAATGAAAACATAACCGAGTAATTTCTATCTTTAGTGTTATAAAATTTTAACAATTGTGCTCGGAAAATGAGAAAATCTTGAATATTAATTGTTACTCTTTGTAATGAGCGTTTTCCGTCACATTGATACGGCGCATAATTGCCAAATAAGCGAAACCTTGTTATGGCTGGGTTATTTCCAACTTCACTGCCATTCACCGCTTCATCAAATTGTGCATTCATTTTGGATCTGCGCCAAAACGCTGCTTTTGCTTTGTCTACACTCCCGCCAAGATTTTCTTTTCCCCTTCATAATTCTCTTTTTTGTCATGTTTTTAATCCAATGTGTTAACTACGGTAGAGGCCTTTTGTGTGGTCATAAGTTTAGGAAGTTAATTTGATATCGTTTTAAGGTGAGAGTTTTTTTCCCCGACTCACCCCAACTAGCTATGTTTTTTATGTTCCTTTTGTCTTTTTTATTGATGTATTACTTACATAGACTTTTCTTTATTGTGCTATTTGACTTAGATAAAAATGTTTGCGTTAGTACAATATATAGATTATTAAGTATAAAAAAGACTGTGAAAAAGCAAATTTACATAAAATTAGTACTATATATTTTTGTTTACTGTAAATGAAATATACGTAAAAACTGAATTCATTTAAAGTAAAGTAAAATTTTAAATAATAACATGAAACTTGATATTGTGTATATTTTAGTGAAATAATACAAATTCGATATTTTTTTATATTTCGTTCAAGTTGTTTAAAAATTAATTGTAAAATTATATACATTGTAAAAATCATACATTACCACTCATTGTAAAAAATGCTATAAAGAGGTAAGCTTAATTAGTTTTAATTTTTGGAAAATATTATTGTTCATATTGAGAAAAATATTTCATAGCTTTTTTATTTATGTAGTTTTTTTATGAACATACATATTTAAATAAAGATGGCATTAGAAACACCATACCATCAAAATTCACTTTTCGTGTACCAAAGAGTGATATTTTTTTATTTTTCCTGCCTTATAATTATTCCCTCTCTATACGAAAGCGTATTTGAAATTTTTTATTTTTAAATTCATTATTAATTTTTTAAAATATCATTTTGAGATTTCAATGCTTATTTCATAAAGTATTTTTAAAACCATTTTTGGCGTCTTTTGGAGAATTTTCATGATACCTTATAAAGCATGGTAACCCGGCGATGAATCAAAATTCAACCAACTTACTCTTTTAACTCGCTTTCTACTTCGAGGAAATGGCGGCGATTAATTTTGTGCTAAAAGGAAATGTTTCTCTTTTTTATTGTATTAATTCTTTTTAAGGTTTTCCCCCCTCCAGCGCTCGTTCAAAACAGCTGTTTATTTCTTATAGACTGGATAATATGAATGCTTGTAAATCTGTTATGTCATTGCTGTTTAGCGTGCTTCAAATTGTTTAATAATTCTTCGTCACAATGCGGTTCTAAATTATTTTATGGATTTTGAGTTTTCGTGGTCGCATATTTACGCCGGTTGGATTCCATACTTTCTTTTATATTTTGTTTGCATACTGGCAGCTGTGCGTTTTAGGTCATTTAACGCATTTTGAAATGTGAGAAATGTTTCTTCTTGATGTTTTGTATTTTGTGACTATTTTTTTTTATTCATGAGTTTTTCGGCTGAATTAATTTTTTTAAATATAAAATTGCGTTTTTGGAATGTTGAAATTTTATTTCAGAATTTACTATTTATTAGGAATTTTTTTGAAAAGAGATTTTATTCCGAGTGATAATATTTAAATCTCTAAAAAATTAAAAATAACATTATTTTTTTTTGGTTTAAAAGAGTAAATGAATAAGATTTCTAAAAAATATAAATTTTTCGCGCCCTTTTTAAGTGTTCATTTTATTTTTCTTAGTAAGAACTTAATCTTTTTGGGAAGTATTAAACACAAGGTTACTCATAAGACTTAAAGCTTTGAAACTTAGTGTATATGTGAATTTTTTTCATTGAATATTATATCTTTTCTACATTTACAAAAATAAATTTAATAAATTTCGGTTTTAATAAAACCGAAACTTAAAAAAAATCTTTTACATAAATTATGATTGTATTTGGAAATAGAATTTTTCTGTTCAAAAAATTCGCTAAAATGCGTTACAAAAATTGATTCCTAAAAATAATATATTGGATTGACAAATAACAGTAAAGATTGTTAAGATTACAAGACCTTGTGCATATCGCTGAATTAGAGATCCAAATGGATGTATAGATTAATAGAATAAAGCTCCATTAATTACACCGATCAATCTCTCTTTCGGCTTTGTAATATAGTTGATGAAATCGGTCAGTCATTATCACACCCACCGCCCCGATGAAATGAACGGATATCCGTTAAAGCTGCATTCAAAACATAAACTTGTTATAGCTTGGTGCTCAACATCAACCCTCTCTTTGTTTAATCGCTTGCGAGGTACAGCGATAAACTCCTTATTTTGACAGTCAACGGAGTGGATGGATGTCTTGCAAGCGATTTCTTAAGGGTTGCCATTTCGTGAAAAGAAAAAAAAGTACCTTTTCCCTCTATTAAACTTCTTCCTTTTCTTTTGTTCTGCAAATAAAAATGGCGAACCATGTCTGCCTCGTATTTCTTCTGGAAGCGGACCATTTTCAATTATTATTTCGGAGAGCATTTGAGACCGGAAATTCTCTCGAGTGATTTTCTTTTTCTGTAATTCCCTTTTTGTTTATTCTAATGTATTTTACTTTTCTAGTTCCTTGTTATTATTTATGACTAAAAATGTTATACATTGAGTTAAAATTTGTCTCTTATGCTTAACTTAGCATTTTTACGTATTTCTTTATCATATTAAATTGAGTGTTTAATGTTTGCTGCTTTTATATGCTTTTGTAATGTCTTTTCTTGATATTCTTAAAATTAATTTAGTCTATTAATCGAAACCTTACATTTTAATTGAATGCTCTAGTTTGATTTAGAAATCAAACCATTAATTTATTAATTAATTGAGAGTTACATGAAGATTTATATTAAATTATGTGGAGTTTATCGCTTTTGTATAAAGAAATTATTAGAATTTTTTAGGGATTTATTTAGGGAAAGCGCTGTTAATTTTTTGAGTATTTTCTTTAAATATATTTAATTAAATTTTATGCGTGGAATTTTTTTTGAGAGAAAGATTATTGAAGGAAAATTTTATGAATGAATAGCCTTAAGTATTAAGAATAAATTTAATTTTTTAAATTAACAGAAATTTTATATTTGAATAAAATATAGGAATGTTCGAATAGTCAAGTGAGGTGTATGATCTTAATTATACATTACTCGGAAAGTGGATTCTATTTGAATAATGAAAGTAAAGAGCAGTTTTTGATTTCAGGAATAATTTTAGCTTTTAGAAAAGTTTTCAAAATTAATATTTTTCATTACATTGTTGTGTGTTTATAAATATTTCATAAATTAACCTTCAGCAATGTTATAAATAAAATATAGCAAATAAAAATCATAAATTTTTTTAAATTTTCAAACTGTTCATTAATTTATGAATATATTTAATAATTTATGAACATTAAGCGGATATAAAAAAATGCGTATTTGACAGGTTGAAAATTTAAGATCATGATATTTGTACTGCATTATGCATAAAATTTTACAATGTGATATCATGTTGAATGTTGTTTTTAGAGGAAAAAAAAGTTTTAAATAATACGCAATTGTTTTGACAAAACTAATTATCTTTATTTCGCTTTACTAAGCGAATAAATATTAAGTGATACGTTTTTTTTTCAATAGTTCATTTTTTTAGATTGGTTTAATCAAATAATTAATAAAGATAAATAAAAGTTAATTTATTATATTACATAAATTTGAAATTTTAAATAATGATAGACAATAATGAATTTGGAATTTAAAAAATGTTGATGCTATACATTTTATAAATGGCATATTTTAGTGTAAACGTGGTAAATTAATTCTTCTATCAATACATTTTAATTTCGATGGTTTATATAAGCTATGAGGGTAAAAATCGTTTTCTTTTATTTTTCGCTTTATTTGCTGCCATTCGAAAGCTATTAGAATTTTTATCGTTTGGAATAAATTCAAAGTCAACCGGTTTCTCTTTTTCTAACCTTGATATCGCTGAACCTGCAAGCAAGAGGGAAGAAAAATGGTGGGGGGAAAGGAATAAAAAAAAATAAGCTGTGAGCTGTGTGACCTAATATTGGAGAAGCTTTTCCTATTGTGTGCTCATGATGTAAGGGCCCCGTTTCCAAGAGCAGAGTGGATATTATAACAACTAAATAAAGGAAAAATTTGTAATGTTACCAGCAGCCGGTATTAAAAGAAACAAGACTTGAATAATAAATCGTTTATTTTTAGGCGTTACTCATTGCATGCTAAGTATTTTCATTTCGTTTTTATGGCAATTGCTGCCGATTTTTCAATTAGCACTTTCTCGTTTTTGTTGTGTTCTTGCTGTAACTACCAAAATTTTAAAAATAGGGAATAAAATGGTTGCTGCAATATTCTCTAAAGAGTTTTTATATTCTGGTGACGGTTGCAGTGATGTCATTCATATTGTTTATCCACAGTCATGTGACTTTAAAAAGTTGTGATATTTGATATGATTTTGGAGTTACATTTCAGCTGGTTTGATTAGCACGATTGGATAATTTAAATCATTTCTAAGGAAAGATAATTTAATGCGTAGTCGTATATTATGTAATATTCGAAGTGTCAATTGATTTGTTTCTGTAATTTTATTATATCTCGTGCAATTATTTTAACATTTTCATCAATAACATTTTCAATTTTCGCATGTATAAAATCAAAGCAGAATACTTTTCATGAGATACGATTAAAATCTCTTTCATTCATAATATTTAAGATTCCTTTATTACAGCTTTTTGTTGCATTGTAAATATATTTGTTAAGCACATTTTGATTAATTATAATTTATAATTTCATTTAATTTTGCTACTGTATTTCTTGTTTCTATAAAATACTAACCTCAAATTTTTATTTCTAAATTCTGATTTTATTTTAAATTCTAAATTCTATTCTAAAAATTTCTAATTCTTCTATTCTAAAAAAATGTAATTATATTTTAATTTTAAGATAACTAGATTATACTTAATTCTGATTTAATATTAAGTCGGAATTTTAAAATTGATTTTGAAAATTTGAAATTTTGCTTTCTTTTAATAAAAAAATTCATTAAAAATTTTTTCGGCATGGTTTTTCCCTGTATTTTAATTGACTAAATAATTATTAAGTTCTGTTTTTGACTTTCTGCCCACACATTCGAGAATAAATCTCACTTTTAACGATTATAAGTAGTCATTTTATTGTAGACGAAATCCTTCTTATGAAAGATTAAATATCTTTCGACGTTGGGATGGTACTAAGCGAATTATTAATTTAGAATCCTGGCGTATATGCCGAGAACATCATTCATTATCGCGACCACTAATTTGCTTTGTGGAATACATTTTCAGCCTGCGACTATTAATTCTCTCTTGTTTCATCGGTAGCCTCATATATTCAACTCTTTCAGAGTCCCTTTTGATGGTGGAATAAGCTTTGCACTTTCAATTAGCTATTTGCAAATGAAATTCACTCAAAGCTTACATTTCTGGCAAATATTCTAATTCTGTCCTCGGTTTGTTCCTTTTGGAGTATTTTTTATTAGTTTTTAGTGATATTATTAAAATTTTAATCTCTATTTCCTTTTTGGAAGGATATTCAGATTATATGTCGTGGAGTAATTTAAATATTGCTTTTATTATAGTTACATTATAGTTCTATTTTTGGAATTGGAATTAAATAAAATGTCTTACTGAAGTGGTTCATTTCGCAATAAATTTAGAAATGTATTAATGGATGTGAATAATAAATATGTAATTGTCGCTTAACAGAACAATTATAAATAATGGACTGTATGTGAATTTCTGAATTTAAATTTAAGCAATTGAATTGGTAATTCGCTAAAAGGAAATATTTAGAGTTCAAAATTATGATTTTCAATATTTCCAATTCTTTACGGTCGAGTGATTTTATTCTTATTCTACTATGACAAAGCATTTCTGTAATTTTTTTAAAATTTTATTTTATTCATTTGTTTGTTGGAGAAATTTTAATTTTGAATATTTTTCGTTGCATGTGAATTTTTGTTTTTACTGTTTTAATTGCTTAATTATTTAAGTTTTTAAAGCTATCACTATTAATTCTTTATGCAAAAGGAATATTTAAAGTGTAATTCATGTGTTCATAAAGTGGAATTTTTTTCATTCTGACGGTACTAAATATAATTTGATACTGCAAGTTTCAAATAAATTTAAGTAAACTTGCGGATTTTTTTTTTTTTTTTTTTCATAAAATTTTAAACTGTATGTTTGTCGTCTTGCGCCAGCTAGGCTGGCATTATAGGGTGCGCTGCTCCACTTTTCCATCTGAACCATATAAGTGTTTGCGATAAAAAGTATTGAAGAATTTTAATGTATTTACATAATTTCATGTTTTATAAAAAATATTTAGTTTGAAAATTTAGTCATTTTTTTAAATTAAAATTTTTTAATGCATTTTACAATTTTAATGAACTAATTAATACTTAAAATTTTGTTGTTGGTTTAAATTAAACGAAATTTAAGTTTACTTATAATCCTATAATTTTTATTTTGCCATAGTTATAAGTTCTATTCGAATGAGATGAACGGTTGAAATAACACAGATAAATTATTAAAACAGCTGTTTTCTGGTGTACTCTCGACCTCAAACTTCCTTGATTAATTTACCTTTAGGCGATTCCATTGTTTCTAAAACTTAGACTTGCGTGCTTGTATTTATTTCCGGTGTGTCACAATACTGTCGATTACTATTTTTTAATGGGTAATGCAGTACAAAATTTGTGGATGTCAACCCATTCTAAATGAAATGTGTACTTAATGACAAAAGTTTAACTGAAATAGCTGCCAAAATAAATAAATATATAAAAAATCGACCGGAATCTAACAATCGTAAATATAAGCCTTAGTGATGAATTTATTTTATGATACCAAAGTAGCGTTTTTTTGTCACCTATCTGTTATTGAAAATGATTTGAATAGTGCTTATGATAATTTTTAACGAAAATTTATACAAGTATTTTAACTACTACTAAATATTCAACATCCTTTAAAATTCAGGAAGGAAATATTTCCATTGTTTTTCTTAACTTCTGTAATTTTATTAATTTTAATAGACTTTCATTTTGATGTTTATTTACTATATATAAATTAAATTTTTAGTGTCTGACTCGTATGACTTCATTTTTAATTAATGTTTCATCAGGTTTATATAAATTTATAATTTTAGTTCGCACTGATTATGTAAATTCCTACATGATAATGAAATTAATTTAATAACAAATCTCAGTGCTTAAAAGATGTAGAAATATCTTTTGTGTGTTAAATAAAACAGTGATGTACTTTTTTTTTAAAATTTGAGTATATAAATATTATTTTCTCTAACATAAATGGAAATTTTATTACATTTTGCAATGATAATTATAATAAAAAATTGTTCGTATTTTTAAAAATGGAATACTATTATAATTAAAAAATTTTTTCGTAAATGAAATTTATGATTTTTACTTAAATTTTAGGAAATTATTTGAATAAAAATACTGTTTAAGATTGTTTCATTAAATTTTTTGTAATTTGCACTTGTTTTTTCTATGTGTACACTAAAATAATATTTTTTTATTAATTTTGGAATGAAATAGTTTTGAGCTCGCGCTAAAATGATTTTTCGCCCTACATTTATTTTAATCCCTCATCTCAAAAAAATTTGAATAATACATGAATTGTAATAACTAGAAGTATAAAACAAATCGGTTTGCGTGCTCCAAAGTGAAAAAGAATGCATACTTAAAAGATCGCCACTTTTTTCCACTGAATCAATGTTATGTAAGATGCATGTGTACAAACGAGAGGTAAAAATTGAGTATAAATAAAACTAAAATTTTTCTGTTCTTAAAAAAAAATAGATTTTTTTCGATATGGAAAGAAATCGAAAATTGATCATTCAAAGAGATGTAAAAAACAAGGAAATTTTTTGGTTTGAAGAGTGATTTTATTTTGTGCTTTCCGTGTATACATTCGTGTAAATTGATCGTATTTAGTTTTTGTTATATTTAAATTTTAAAATATTTTTGTAAGATAATCGATTTCAAAATTTTTAGTTTACTTTTATAATTTAAATAATAATTGAAATTTAAAATGTATTCTTAGTTATGAAAATCATAATTATTTTTTATCAAAACTAATTTGATTAAATTTTTTATAAACTTTTATTTTCGTTCAAATAAACTTAATATTTTTTTTCCTTTTTTGTTACATGCACATAAAACATAGATATTTTTTATGTCAAATATTTTTTATTATTTTAACTATTTATTGAAATTTTTATTTGTGCAAAAAATGTATTCTGTTATTTTTAACTTTGTTCTGTGGTTACTTATTGTTAAGTTAGTCATAATTTACTCACATGTCTTCATTGAAAGCATATTTGCATAACCAGGACATTTTAATAGTTTTACACTGAGGCCATTGTAAGTTATTCATATTTTGAATGCAGAAGTTCTTACAATCATGTATAGTTTCTCATGACATGTTCTTTTCACCTTTCTCTTATTTTCTTCACGCTAGTTTTATCCTATCCAAAACGCGTGTAGCAAGTGATTGTAGCAAGCTATTATTTGTCTACGCGCCATTGACTTTGCGCATGAGTCAGTGCTTTAGATTAGGATTTCCAAATAGAATGATGATTACCCAATCAGATGCCTATTCTGCGTCATGATGCATTCCTTTTTGTTTCCTCTTTCTCGCTTTCATCTGCTTTCATTTGTGTTTACTTTTGGCGAACTGAGATTAACACGAAGATAGCTAATCTATTTTTAAAATTTCTCGAAATATTTCATATTTTGAAAGCTTATTTATTTATTTTTGCAGTGTTTTTATGTATTTGTAATAAATGGAAGCAATCTTTTGAATTTTTTATAGCTGAAAATTTCCTTAGCCTATTTTTATCTGTGTGGAGTTTTATTATGTTAGACATCGGAAAAGTTTTCGAAAATATTGATTGAATTTTAAAATTTAAAAATATTTATAACTAGAGAATTATTGTGAATAACAGTAACACTTAAAATAACAATATCTGTATATTTTAATAATTAAAATATTAATTCCAATAACACGTTCTAAAATTTATTATTTCTTTTTGTTTTATACTATATAGTTTTATTTGTTTTATAAGTATTTCAATGCCTGATTTACATTTTAATTTGTCAGCTTTAATTTTATTATTTTCTTAAGTTGTTGAAAATGTTGATTGTTGTGTAAATAAAGTTGTTGAATAATAGGTTGCGTTTGAATTTATTGGAAATATGCCCTAGAAATTTAAAAGAATAAAATAAAAAGTATGAAAAATAAAATATTTATAGAAATAAAATATTATTCAATAATAAAATATTTATTAAAATATATATTATATAAATATTATAAAAATAAATAGTGTATAAAAAATAAAAATTATTATAAAAATAAAATTCTCTAATATATAATATTTATATATTATATATATTAGAGAATCTTGTTGAAAAGATAAAATAATTGACGTACACTCCAACTAGCAATTGTTTGGCTTAATTCGCTATAATCTGTCATTATAAAAAAGTTGCATGTATAAATTTTTCACTAATTGACGTTTAATCAATGATGGACATTAGATAATGCTTCCTCCTGGAAAGATAAGTTTGTAGCATTCAAGGTCTTTTAGAGGAAAAATAAGTTTATATATTTATTTGAATCACGTTATCGCGACCTGCAAGCCATAAATTATATTGCAATATTAACTTTCTATTTCCAGCTTGCTCTTTCTTGATGAAAAATTCCATTTCCTGTTAATTTTATGCATCGATGGCAAACAACAATTCGTGAACAGATGCTTTAATCCCCTTTATGTTATATGTATTTATTAAAGGGAAAAATATGAGAAAATTAAAATGCATTTTGCTTTGCATTCCTTCCTTTCAATTACAGACTCGGAAAACATTTTCTCAATGCCATTTCTATAATGTTTCAAATAAAACTTAAATTTGTTTTACTTTATTTTTTGTTACTGCTAGTTTGTATGCTTACTTATATTTGTATGAACTTTTTTTATACTTGTAATCAGTTTTGTTTTCATGTAAAAAGGGGTTTCCAATATTTTAGTAAATTTTAAATTCATAAATAATAATTTGTTTTTCATATAAACTTATTTCACACTGATTAAAAATCTACTGTCTTAACTTTAATTTATTTTTAAATTGTTTTAGTTAGTTATCTTTTAATGATATATTTTATAAATTAAAAAATACATTTCAAAATGTGTTCCGAAAAGAGTTGTACGTAATTATGTATTTAAATGATTTATTCTTAATGCACTCAAATTTTTTAACCGTACATAGTTACAATTATCGTATTGTAATTAAGCTTTTTCCTTGACAACTTGTACAATTCTGATATTCAAAACATAATTTCATTTTTTTACTCGCGTCTTTATTGCATTTAGCCTTGTTTTTTTTTTTATTTCCTCTAAACTTTCGTTTTAATCCAATTTTTCTTCGTGATGTAAAAGCTTTTTTTCCCTTCATCTTCTTATCCTCTTTTCTTTTTATATGAAAAGCATTTCTTTTTCTCACACTCTCTATTCATCCGCCATTTTGTATTTTTTTAAATGCATGTAGTGGATCAGTTTCTTTGAATATCTGCCCCAAGCAACTTAATCAATTAGCCTGGCAAAACTTGTCGTCAAAAGAAATTCTGATTTTCCTTATCATCGCCAGCATTAGGGGGCGCGCAAAAGCAATTATTATTTGTGAACCCGTTTTGTTCCAAATTTGATTTTTTTTTATCGTTGTAGTTATTACCTTATTCCACCGTAGTCCATATCTTATCGTTATAATCTTCTTTTGACTCGAGGGTTGGCGAATGCCGCGCTGCATTAATTTTAATTGGACGATAATTAAATAGCAACGGCATATTGGTGCAATATATTCGTTCAGTAAAAATAACTTCCTCTCTTTCGTCTGAATATTTATGAAATCATAAAAAAGCTCTATGAAGTGTTTTTATGTATCATTGATTTTATACCTTAACTGAAGAAGAGGGAAAATGTGTAATAATAATTTTTTTTATAATTTATTTTGATATTTCTTTATAACATTTATATTGAAATACTAAGTAAAAGAGTTTGAGTAGTGTCAATTTTATATTCAGAAAATATTTTTTTACATTTTGTATTTAATTATTAAAAGGTTAAGCATGTAAATTTTTTTTATTTTTTTTTATCATTTTCGATAAAAAAATTTTTATATTACATTTTTTAATTTGAAATAGTTTTTGATCTTTTAAAAAGTTATGGGTTTGAAATCATAAATATACTTATGATAATAAAAATATTGTTTATATGAAAACATTTACCAACTTACAAAAATCCCATTGCATATATTTAAAATTATTTAACATAAATATCGAAGAAAAATAATAAAATGCAAAATTACAAGTTAGTTTAAAAAATGTAGATATGTTCTAATTTGTTTGAAATTACTTCTATGCAATGAATTTTGGAATTAAATTTTTGTTAGAAATTTATTTACTTCATATTATTTTATTTACTTTCTTAACATTTATTATTACAAATGTTTTAAAATTATTTTCTCTTAGTTGAATTATTTCCCCTAAAATTATTGCCCGATCGAATATGCTGAAGTGTTAAAACTGGTTGTCAAATGATAAAAGATAAAATTTATGTATATATTTTTTAAAGACAAAGCCTTTTTAAAACATAAGATGCAAAGTTAAGCTTTTTGAACGCATGATTACCAAATGGTTTAATGAAGTTATATGGGACCATAATTTCATCTGTTTCAACTCATAAAAGCGAGCAATATTCTGACAATAAAGATGTATTATGATTACCTTAACATTTCTGAGATAATAATGATGATAAAACCTTCCAAACACAAGGCCGACACACGTATCCATCAATGGGTGTGTTAGTTTAGTATCTTGCTAGCGTGGAATGTAGTATTCCTATCGCTACATACATGCACCAATTCACCCATCCATCCATTCCTTTCATCCATTCTTCAACGCATATCCCAAGTCGAAAGGGCCGCCATTTTGGTCCACTTATGGAAAATAAAATTTTATTATGATTCTTGTGGTCGTCTAAAAAATGAGTCACTAAATGTTTAATGTGCTCACGCAAGATGTGAGCATTCTTATGCTTAATGACTTGTTATATCAAGTGCTGTTAGTATTAATTTAGAGTTCTTGATGATTAATGAATAATTCCGGAATTTTTTCTATTAGTCGTGTGATTTCTAGTACCATCTATTTCTCCCTCCATCGATTTTTCACATTTTTTGTTGATATTGCGACGAAAAGATTGTTTTCAGCATGAATTATTCATCTGGATTTTACCATTATTTTACAATTTATGCTTTTTAAAAAATTTTTTTAACTTAATTTCTTTAAAAGTATGTTCCGGATAAATTATCAATTTGATGGTTCTTTCGTCTTCTGTAAATAATGAAGTTACTTTATAAAATTAATAAAATAATTTATATTTTAAAGTGCAATGAAAAATTATAGTGATAGCTGTTCCGACTAGTGAAGTTTTTGTATAAGAATCGATTTATTGAAATAAAGCATCAAATGATTGTTAAAATAAATAGCATAATAATTAAATCACTTCTATTTTATTTTTCAACTACGGAAACATTTTTACTGTTAATAGCAATATAAATATTATAAATCGTAATACATAGGTTATTCTATTATCTATATTTTATAAAATGTATTATAAAAAAAATTCTTGTATTTATAGATATATTTTTCCAACTTTCATTGTATCAATATAACAGGAGTGTAAAAATAAAAATTTCTTTTTATTTACATTAATTGCAATTCCCTCATAGTTTAAAAAAAATAATTGGATCTTTGCTCAAGAATATTTAATCATGTAATTTGTTGCAAGTGAAATGTTCTTTCTAATTATATTTCTTAAAAGTCAATGAACAAGAGCGATGAATAAAAAGTACTCATAGAAGGTGGGGTGAAATGCAATATTGAATCATTTATTTGGAAAACTATTTCTTCATTTCTCCCTTTTCAGCGCACGCTTGCAGCTGAAATAGGAAGAAATCAATAATGAATAACGCAACCCTAGGGAAAAAAATTTTTCTCTCTCTAGTTCTTCATTCTTTTTTTAACACGCAAAATTCTGAGTGTTAAGCTTCGCTTTCTTCATGATCTTTGAAATTCTACTTTGTCAGAAAGTAAAATTTTTATATTGAAAAGCATTTCCGGAAATTTTAGTGTGCGATGAATAAAATGTGTGTGTGCTACGTTTCATAGTACTTTTATTGTTAAGTTTTGAATCGTGCGCCGTGTTTGCACTTATTGACGATGATTTATGACTTGAACTTTTATTTATTTTTAACTGTTTGTTTGCTTATAGGGTTTTTATTTTATTATGTTACTGGTTTTACAAATAAATTTTTCCAGTAAATCATCACATCATAATTTTTTAAAGAATTAACTGCTTATAGATTGTTAAAATTTTGAGCATGTATTAATTAAAAAAAGAAAACCTTTTGATGTTTATAAATTAAGATGTATTGTAGATTAGTTGAATTGAACACATTGGTTGAATCAACGGAAATGTTTACAAGTATTTAATTAAATAAATGAAATTACTTAAATTAATATGAAGTGATGATTATGTCTATTGAAAAGATTTTGTTTAAACTTATTTGCCACAAAATATTTATGTTGATTTAGGGGAAAAACACTAGCAATTCTTTATATGTATAAAAAAAATTCAGCTCAATTAATATTTTTCGTATGTTGCATATTTTATCGCCTGAAAGTTCTGAGCATAGGAAGGATTTGTTTTCTTCATCTGTTGTAATTGAATAATTTAATAATTATATGTTTTATATAAGATAATTAAATTATATTTGAGAAATATATTATGTAGTAATTATCGGTTGCGTAGCTTCAAAAATCCATATTTTTAATGCTTTAATTTATGAAACGGTAATCTTGTTTGTCTACGAGAAATATAAAAGCTATGAAGAAATACTTGAATTCTAAGTAGAAACATACATAAACGATATTTAATACGATAACATTTGAGGATAATATTTATGACTTGGAACATTCGAATTTAATCTTTGATTTATGGATTCAATTTGGTTGAGTAGAGAAATAATCGCTAAAATAAAAAAAAAAAAAATAAATAAATTGTCAGCTATTTTTCATGCTTTTTCGATCAATAAAGGTTTAGGTTACGTAATATCATATTAACTGGCGTGCAAGGAAAGAAAATGTTGCCATGTAGAAAATAGTAACTTGCTTTCTTTTATTGATTGTAGAGGCTTGAGGATAGCGAGATGATTTTTGTTCACGAACAGCTTAAGAATGATGGAAATATGTTCCTAGAATTTATTTTTTGCAAATCTTTCTGCTTGATTGTTATTTTTATTTATTTATTTTTTCGCCGAGTTGATTTTGTGCAGTGTAACACGATAAAATTTAATAGAATAAATAAGATTAATTATGAATCTTTTTTATCGTAAGCAGTAATTTTTACGAAGATATTACTTTTTCCTTGTGTATTGCAATTGTTAAGGAAATAAATAAATGATGCTGAAAATGTGTGTGTGTGCGTTAACTTTAAATTATTTATCTTACCTATTTTAATCTAAGTTGTTTTGTTTCATGTAAAATTGTTTAATTAAACAATATGAAAAATTTCTTACGTTTATGAAACACGTACTTTCTTTTGCAGTTGGTGCAAAACAATCACTAACTTTGTTGTAGTTTTTATATTAAATCCTTTTTAAATATTTCGAGTCAACTCCATCGCACCCCTTATTTATAAACTGGATGCATTCTTCCCAATTGATTTCTTCAGGTTTAGTCTTTCACTTTCAATCTTCCCTATATTTCATTTCTCTCTTCTCCTTTTTCCCCTTCTTGTCAGCTGGCCCCATCTTTCACGATGAAATGTGATCTTTTCTACTCTCTTTGTGTAGGTACTAGAGGGGATAAAAAGGGAAAATGGCTTTTACTGCTGTTTCTCCTCTTTATACCGGGTACTAATAAATATTTTTCTCTTGGAGTAAGAATTTATTGTTATTATTTACTTTTTTGGAACGTTTGTTAGTTTAGCTAATACTTGAGCATCTAAAGAAATATTCTTTTTGAGCATTAGAAATACTTATTTACCTACATGATTAAATGTTTATTTTTTGTAAAGAAAAAATATCTTGATATTTATATACAAAAGTGCAAGATAATAATTTAACTGATTAGGATGAAAAAGATGGTCTGTTTAATAGAATAATAAAACTCCATATTATCTAATGTTATTTATGTGCAAATAATTTTTTTTCGGAAAATAATTTATATTCGATACAATACATGTAAAATTAAACTTAATACTTTTCATATCTGTAAGGAAAAAAATTGTTTTTTTAATTTTAAATTTTAAACATATTCTTGAGTTTACATTTATATTTTTAACTTTAATAAATCATAAAGTAAATTAAGAAAAGTATATATATTATGAAACCCGACTCTACAAGAATACTTTTGTGGGTTATTGATTATAAAATCTAATTTTGCATACTTAATTTCTTGTACTAATTCAGAATTAATTTCTCATATATTTGTCAATTCTTATTTTTAATAAAATACATAATTTATTAATTCTCTCCAGAGATTAACATCAATATCTAATTAATGTGAAAACCTGATCTTTTAATTTATTATTCATTTACTTGATATTAATAATTGCATTTTTTTAAATCTTATTTAGTAATAAAATTAAACTAATTGCGAATTATAGTATTACAATCTCCTTATTAAATATAATATTTTGCAACGTGATGTGCTAGTTTCTGTAAGGAGGAAAGAAAAATAAAAGCAAAGAGTCGAAACAACAATTATAGTTTGCTTTTCCATTTATTTCTTGATCAGCCATAGCATATTCTCAAAAATATTATTTTTAAAGGGTGTGTGTTGAAGCCCTTCATTAGAGCGAATTCTATAGTTTGAAACACCTGCAAGAGTTCAAGAGAGAAAAATTCCCCAAAATCAGTTGTTTGTTTTTTTCCTCCTTCATAACAATAAATGAGCTCATTTCTTTCTTCCGACTTCATAAGGGATATTAAATCTAAATTTATTCTGAATTGAGAGCTCAAATAATAAATGTTGCATGTGTTGATTTTGTGACTAAACTCTCAGAATTTAACGAATTCTGTTGAAATTTTCATATCAAACGTCAGATAACTCGTGTTCAGTTGGCTGCCTCTTATTTTCTAAGGTGTAATTCTGTTATTCATTGACCATGAATGCCTCCCCCCCCTCTTTACCTTGCCAACCATTCAGCTGCTGGCGTGAGGCCAAAATCGTTTGCCATTTTATTTGATCATTAGTAAAAGACCATTTCATAATCTGATGAAATTGGTTTCCTTTTTTTTCCCTGAAAGGCCTTGTATGTGTCGGTCTATTATATCTTTTTATCTTTTCTTTCCAATTAGAATATTTTTTTTCGTGACAATGACCGTGAAAAGGACGTAATGCGTATTTTAATATTCTTATAAAAATAAGTTGTCTTTATATATACATGTACACAAATAACGCGTATTAAATAACGATTTCTGTGTTACCTTTTATATTTTGTTTTTAACGATATTTTCATTATGTATGATTTTTATATTCTATATTGTTTGTATTTACTTGCTGTAAAAGTCGATTTTTTTTCATATTATAAAGAATTTCATCATGTATTAAATTTATATTTTTAAATTTTAATTCAGAATTCAGTTTTTATTTTAGAACCAGTTCGATTTGGATTGTAATTATTAAGTAATAAGTTTTAAAATTGTTTCATAAATAATTATTATTCTGTTATCAATTATTCACTATGAAGTAATCATAAATATAAATATTATTAATATCTCGTTTATGTAATTCTTAATTTAAAATTGTTAATTTCATTATAAATATTCTCCTTTTCCTAATTGTCGTTGTTCTCCTTTTATTTAATAATTAAACTTTAGAAGACGTTAAAGCAATTACAAGTGGAACAAAAATGTAATACAAGTTTTGATTGACTTTTCGTTTCCCACTTTTAATAATATGAATGTTATTTATTTCTCAGTGTCTTTATATTTAATTCGTTATGTCACTAACATTTTTAAGCTATATATTATAAAATTATTTGTTTCAAATAAAAAATTCTAATTAAATATGTGATTTCCATTTGAACTATTCAAATGATTATCTTTTACGATTTTGGAATTGAACAGCGTATTTCGTGATATATATATATATATATATATATATATATATATATATATATATATATATATATATATATATATTAAAGAATTTATTGCATGATAATGTAGTCTAATTTTGTTGAAAGTCGATTTGAAATTTTTTAAAATGTTGCAATAAATTCAGATTAAAAATGTTTATATACTATGTAAAAGCAAATTTTATTTTGCTGTCAAAAGCCGAAATATTTATATGGTTTATAAATAGTTTTAGATTATTGAATTTTACTGTAATATGAATTATAAACATCTGCAAACATTCACATAATAAGTACTAACTTTTCATTTACTTTTGCTAAAGTTTTATGTAGTTATTCTTGGTGAAACAAATTGCTTGAACACACATTTGTAAATAGATTCTTTAAATATTTACTCTCCTCGTTTGGCAACGCCCTTTATTGTCTCTGTTCCATAAATTCCAATAAGTATTAACGTCACATGTCTTTGACCTATTAATTAACGAACATCAATTATCTTCTCTCTGCATTTCACAAATGTTTGACCAGTGCATAACAATATAAAATTTCTCATTTAAGGACAGCATTGGCAGGAAAGATTGTTTCCTGGGTCACGGCCAATCTTTTTCCTCACTTTCCTGATGCTTTTTTTACACCCTCTCTCAAATAGACGATTCTTCTCTTTATATTAGAAAAAATGTTATGTCCTCCCGTTGGCAATTGTTTTTATTTTATTTTTTATTTTTAGAAAACTGGTTTGTAATCTTTCGGTAATGATTCTGTTATACAATGGCTCTAAACCTTTTATAAATGGGTCAGTCTTCCGATGGAAATATGTTTGTGTGCCTGCCTCTTTATTGTTTCACATCGCGTGTTTGCTGTGTTACGTGCAGTGTATGTTATGTATCAATCGTCTGTTTTACTTGCGCGCACGCGCGTTTCGTTTTCGATTCATCTTACGTCTAAGAGCAAATTTTTAAGACTGGGCATCATGAATAGAAATAGCGATTTCTTTTTGTTTCTATCAATTTTATTTATCGCTAGATTTTCTCTCAGATTGCGTTTTTAAGTTGCTAAGAAGAAAAAAATAAATTAAAATACTCTCTTGTACTTTAAAATATAAAATTCTATCACGAATTTTTCTTATAAAAATGGTTTTTTGTTTTTAATAATGGCACTTAAGATGAAGTTTTAAAATATTGCTCTCAATATTATAATTTATGTAATTTTATTTTTGGAATTATAACTTAGCATTAATTCTCAATGCATAATTTATCATTGTTAAGATTTTGACTTAAATTATTAATCTGTTTTTAATAATTATAAATTATATGTTTTATAATTAATGAAGTGATACATTAAATATTAAAATCCTAGAGGTAGGGAAGAAAGCTTAGTTAAATTTTATTCTTTTTTCAACAAATGAATAAATCTGGTTATATATATATCAATTAATTTATAAAAAATATAAATATTTTTCTTAATTTGAAAATAATTTAACATTTTAAATTATTTTTTATTATTTATTGAAATTATTTTTTATTTTTATCTTGTCTTTTTAGTGACATTTTAAAAATTATTTACTTTTAATTCAAAAGAAATTCTAGAATTTTTTTCATTCTTTCTTCATATAATAATTTGCGATAAATTTCATTCATTCTTTTCTAATTAATTATAAGTCAAATGAATTAATGTAATTAGATTATTTTTTGTAAAATTAAAAAAAATATATATAGAAAAAAATTTCTTAAACTGGCCTTGTCAAAGAAAACAGAATCATAATCATACAATTAACTGTAGGAAATAAATAAGTTCAAAATATTTCATTCCTTAAATTTTACTATCCTTATTTAAGGAGTAGAAACTATTTTCATTTTCAATAAATATTTGTTTTTATATTAGAGTATTTGTGTTGTATAAAGTTGAAATTATAGTTTTATCAACTTCGTCTGTGTACAGCGTTTCAAGCTATAAACCAACAGACTGATTCATCTTGAAACATATTTCATTCCTAAAGATAAAAGATTATTTCGGAGAAATAGCTTTATCTACCAGGAAGTTATCAGTTTCCTGGCGGGGACACAAATTTCTTTTTAGGCTTGATATTGTGAAGCTTTCTATTTGGCTTTTTGGATATGATCAGGAATATTTTATGTTAATAAATTCAAGGATCCACAAAAAATATTAATTTTGCAAATTGTTGTTGGGATTACTTAATAACACAGTGGTTGTAATTGCTTGATTTGTATATGATAAATGAATTAATATTAATTTTCTTTTGATGTAATGGCAGAATTTACATTGAATAGTAATTATTACTATAAACTGTATTATTGAAATTATTCCATTATATTGCAGCGAGTGCGCGTTTATTTGTGTAAGAAAAGAATAAATTAAACGCACACTTAAAATACATTTTACTTCCTTTTTTCGATAAATGTAGCGATAAATTTAATTATTTAAAAATAATTATTTTCTTAAAGCATGAAATTAATTCATAAATATTTTTATTCGTTCGAAATTCAAATTCTTGTTTAAAGAAATGATTACTTTGACAGAATACTTTGCTTTATGAATATAATCGTCTTGCATTAACCCAAATTCATTTCCCCACTTTGTTACCATAGCAACCAGGTTTGCTGAAAATCATCCAAGGATGACGAATCGAACCGCTCTCTCTCTCGAACCTGCTGATGTGTTCGCGGAATCTTGATTACAAACCTTTTTTTAAAATTTATATACTTTTCTCTGACGTCATTTTCTTTGGCAACAATAACACGGTAAATACGCGTGTCCTTCCCTTTTTATTTTCATTGATTTTTTTTTAATTTACTTTTTTTTTTACCTGGTAAATTGCGTCATGAAAAGTTTTGTCTACATTAAAAAATGTTTAACTTATTTAATGTTTGAGCTTTTAATAAAAGAAAAATAATCTTTCAATTTCAGAAAAATCACAAATACATAACACGATTTTTTTTAAAAAAGGTTTATTACATGTGTTATTATTTTATTAATCACGTAACGTTTTCAATATTTATTCTTGGCAACTATATATATATAAATGTATCTCTGCCTAAAAATTTCGATATATCTAATGTATTATTATATAATAAATTTAAAAAGAAGGTAAGTTAATAGTAATATAATGTATAATGGTAATAAAATGGGTTAAGAATTACAGTTTGAAATAATAATAATAAAAAAATTCATAATGTTGGAAATCACTGACCAGAAATAGGTCGTTTGAAGCGTTGATCCAATTTTCCGAACGCAATTAATTGTCATAGTTGTGTTGTAATGTTTCCAGGTTGTCCCCGCCGTAATTGTTGAGTAGTTGCCAAATGTGGCAACCCTATAAACAGCCATTATAATTGCGTGGTGTTATTCAGTTGCTTCTGAGAACATCATTGAAACAGCGTTTTATTTGTTAAAGATAAAGGTGTATATTGAATGTGTTCTTACTTATTTATTTCTTTTAGCGTAATTGTACAAATACTGTTCTTGGAAAGAACAATGAAAACAATTTTTTTTTAAAATCTGTTATTCATAAATATAAGTTGGAATGTTCTAATGCATAATTTTGAGTTTTCAAATTTTTGGCATAACAATTGAAAGGAAAGCTTATTTTCATTTATCTAATTATCTTATAACTAATTCAAAGTTTATTATTTTTGATTAGTAATTACAATAAATGTGCTTAATATGAATAAATATTTAACTTTATTATTTGTGAAGACTTTTATATCTGATTACGAATTTTGTTGACAGTTATTGCATATGATACTAATTTTAATTACTTTAAATTGCATGTATTTCAAGAAAATTTGAATCTGCATAGGCCTAGTTAATAAAATTTTAAAATACAACCATAAACAATGAGAAAGGAATTGCGTATATTTTTGTTTCCTCTCGATTATATTTTCAATACTTTAACAACAAGAATTTTTGATGCACTTTTATCATAATATATTTTTTTATTTTCTTCCGAATTTCCTACTGCCACGTTGGTTTGATTTCTGGTTTAGCAGTTGAATTTATTTTCTGTTTAATATCAAAAGTTTATTTTTAAAATATTTTATTATCTTGCTGTTTTATTGTTGTGAAAATATTTCTTTAAACGTATGATTCATTTTATTGCACAAATAACATTTATTATTTACAAATTTTATGATTTTTGGTCTTTATTTTATATTTTTTTTATATTTTTTATAATGTTAATACAATAATAAGATAAAGCAATTTTTTGTATATAAATAGTTCTAAAACGGTAATTGAGAATAAATAACACTGGCCTTAGATGCAAAAGTTCATGGGTTCGACTCTCGAAAACTTATAATAATGTGAATGCTTATAATATTTCGGAATCCAATTTAAATTGAAAGTTTCGATCGTATCAGCTCTCATGCAAAAAAATAACTTGATAGAACGTCAAACAAGTCAAATAGTTTTTTTTTTAAAGAAAATATGTAAAGATACAATGATTAATTTATGTAACATATAAAATATAATGGTTGTGAAGAATTCATTAATATTTTTATATTTGTTTGACACCAATAATTAGTTGTTAAATTTTTTTTTAATAATATACCTTTGTTGCATATTGTTTATTTCTTTGTTAGTTGTTATTTAATGATATTTGCATATCCGTTATATTATAAATTTATGATAGTTATAATAATTTTTTCTTTATTACTAATTATTTAATAATATTCGTCAGCAATTCTAAAATGTTAAGTTTTTAACACTTTAGATACGTAAACGTGTTTGCATAACAGGCTAAGACATAGAATTTAACTACTTAAAAAAATCAAATAAAATGGATAATTTACTTTTAATAAATCCTTTAACTGCACTCATAATTAATTAAAAATTTTCATTTTTTTAAAATTTTTTAATAGTAACTATGCCGGAATCTTTTATTTAAATAATCCGTTTATTCAAATGGAGGTAACCTGTATGCATTACAAATTGAGTGCCCTGTACCCTCTTTCTGTTGCTTGCAGCCGGGGTGAAATGAAATAGGGGGTGGCGGAGTAACATTTTACCGCTACATTCTCCTATGGGGAGGGAAATAGTCCCCATCATAATCGCCGCATTTTCTGTCACGTGAGTGGAATAGATGCCAGGTGCACATATATAGCTTTTTGCTCTCTCTCTCTACCTGTCCCTAATGTAAAAAAGGTTCTCCTGCATTGTTGCTTAAAGATGTATCAGGTGAGCGTTATTTGATGGGGCCAAAGAAAAGGGAAATGGATGGGGGCTAGAAAAAGGGAGGGAAAGTAATGTCTTTTGATAAACTGTGCCATCGAATTCATGTAACCTAATTACAGTTTTTGAGTTGTAAGCTTCATAAAAATTTACCACAAAGAACTTGTTTAGGATAAAGAAAAAAAAAGTTAGGTCTGTTCTGTAGGAATGTTTTTTTAAACTTAATAGCGATGGATTAACTCTCGAGTAATAAAGTTCAATATTTTTAAATATAGTCTGAAAGAGCAATACATTTCTTCGAATTGTGAGGTTTTCATAATTTTTTTGTGTTTATTTTCAAGTATCTTTTTTAAAATTAACAAGGTGAAAAGAAAATTCTAGAAAATACATTCTTAGAAAAAATTTTTTTGTGTATTTTAAGAGCCATTATAGAGGATTTATGGATTATAAATATCACATTTCTCGTCAGTATGATTGTTAAAGAAAAATCTAAAATGTGATATTAGTTAATATAAAAAAAAGAATATTTATGACTGTTATTCATATTTATTATTTAATTTCATTCATAAATTTTTTTTATTATAATAACTATAAATTGCTGCTTATGTTTATGCTAATTTAAAAATCTTTGTCGATCTTTCTTACGTTTTTATTGTAGCTTTATTTTAAAAATTTCAGTTTTGATATTGTAAATTTAATTTTCTGTCGATTTATGTAAGCGTTTTAGTGTGATTAATTGTAAAATTTTATTAATAAAATAAATGTTCAAAAAAGTTTAATTATTTACTAGTGTATTAGTACTAAAATATTTGAATATAAAATATAAAATAAAAATATAAAAACTAAAATATAGAATATCTTGAATATTTTGAAAGTTAAAGCTTCATGAGGTTATTGGTACTTGGAAATGTATCAAATTAACTTATTTTAATTGACTGATTCAATAAAAGTAAAAAAAACGAATCGAAATTAAAGTTGATTAAAATAATACCAAAATTGAAAATTCCCAATAAATGAATATTAAATTTTCTGTTTTATAATTTATTTCATATATATTACTTCATATATGTATACTTCATAACATTAAAAAAATATTATTTGTTAATATTTTGAGGTGAAATGTATATACAATTTTAATTATTTCTAAGTTTTAAATTGTAAAATAAACGCTTTTGAAATTAAATACCATAAAGCAGTTGTAAGTATTTATTTTTATAGCTTATGGATGAATTCAAAAGGAAAATTGAACGAAAAAATTATTAGACCGACGAAGTACATGGCGTGAAATATATATTGTTTTCCAATTGCTTTTTCGACCTAGATTTCAATTTCACTTGTGTTTTACCGCACTTCAACTGTTCTCAGATAAAATATAAAAATCAAATTTTTTTTTTATTTTTTAAAAAAAGACATATCAATCATTTATTATAATTTTTTGCGCGAATTTTCCCTGTCGAGTTATTTTTCATTTCGTTTCATTACTAAAAAAATGTTAAAAACAGTTAGGAAAGAATGAAGGAGAACGATTTATCTTTTCCGAGATATTAAGATTTTTTTTTTCTCTGTTCTTTCATTAAACGCTCGTCTCAAATTTAACCGGCGGTTAACTCCATTTTTACTGGCCCATTAAAATTTTTTTATTATAATGAGTCGAATTCGTTGATTTTCATCATTAATGTTATTGTCGTTTGCTTCTCCGTCCAACTCCGCCATCTTGTATATATTAACCCTAGTTTTGGTAATGTATCTCCTCTTCGTAGATTCTCAAGGCTTTTGTTCCTTCAAATGTACACATATTTAATGAATGTTAAAATTTTTTGTCAATTTTTTTAAAAAAATAAGCAATTGTATCAATAAATAAAAATGTTCCACTCTGCAAAATTGAATATTTAACTAATAAAATCATTTAAAACTCTAAAATTAAAAATATAGTAAGAAAAAAAAATTTCAAAAATTATAGAATTTATCTGATAGCTATTTCATTTTTTCTTTTAGGTTACAATTTTTTGTTTATTTTCATATTGAACTTATAGCATTGAATTATGATAAAAGAATCAACATTTAGTTTTTTGTACTAAATTTATAATTTCGTTTGAAAAAATTAATTAACCAAAAAATTTTAAATCAATATCAATTTTTTTCAAAATCATTGAAAGGGATTTTAATTTTAATCTTTAAATAACAATATTTTAAATATTTATAAATAATTTATGTCTAATATCTCTTATATATCAACATTTCTAATAATAATTGTATCATCTATTAATAATATGCTATCTCCTATATCCAATTTTTGGAAATATTTTTCATCAGTTAAAACTTTGTTTTCCTAAAGAAAGTTTTGATATATACACCGTAATTAAGCATTTAATATTAAACACTTCCATTGAAGATAAAACAACGTTTTTTTTTTCCTCCTTACCCTTGGTTATCAGTCCATGCGTCTTATATCAGTATCTTTTTTTTATATCTAGTTAAGGAGATTTTTTCCCTTATTTTTATTGACTCGTTGTGTTTTAATCTTTTTTTAATCTTTACATTTTCTTATCTTCCAAACAAAATATATTGCATATCAATTTTGGCTTTCAGTTTGGGAAAGGAATAGATGCTGGGTGTAACAAATTGAATAAATAATATTTTCATTCACGTAGAATTTTGAACATTTTATCCATTTAAACTCACTTAAGCTATTTAACATTGCATCATAATCACTGACCTTTTGACAAATTATTCACCACGTTTATAATTTGCCATAAAAAAAAGAAAAGCAGAAATGTGGCAAAATTCTTGTAAGTTAAAATTTAATTTTATAACTCTAAATTTAATTAATTATTTTATAATTTAAATATGTTTTTAAATTTTAAATTACTGTGATATCTTATTCGAAATTATCTCAATGAAATTTTGTTTGAATGATCATTGCTCTGACCCTTGATTTAATAGGCCGAAACTTCCTTAAACTCAGTTTATTTCCAATTGGGAATTAAATCGAAATAAAAATTCCATGTGTAGAGAAACTTATCATGATCAGTATACCACTTCGTATTAGAAATTATAAAATTTTATTATGTAATAAGGTAAATGTCCTTACCCTAATATGCCCTTTTCATAACACGACAAAGACCTAAATAAAATTTAGTTCTCAATTTTACTAGCTATTAATTTTCATTTTTATTGAAATAGAATAAATATCTACATGCAAATAAAATTTTTAAATGTAGAATATTTTGAAGCATTTATGTGATTATTTTAAATAAAAATAATGTAATTAAAAATATGCATGTTTTTTTTTTTTTTTTTTTTTTTTTTTACAAAAGTTCTTTTGCCTTTTCACTAAAATTTTTAAATGCAGGTTAATAGCTAATTTTGCGTTTTAAAATGACGTTTTGACAGAAAAAGGAATATTTTCAGAAATTGTTTTTTTATTTTCCAAAATCACAAATTATTCGAACTTCGCCACTGAGTAGCGATAAAGGCGCCAAAGAGGGTTCCGCTTATTCGTTCTCTTTCCTTTCAAAACATTCACCTGATAGATTACAAAATCAATAAAAATGTCTTCCATCATAGTTGAAATGTTCCTCTCGGTTCTGTTTCGGTGCAGCTTTACCGTCTAGAGGGGGTTTTAAAGTCTTCCTCTTAACTTATTTATTCTTTTTTAAACAATGGCGGTAAAGCATCGATTTTGAAAAGCAAAGGCTTTTCAATAAAGTATGACGTGATAGTTTAGATTTGTGAACACAACTAAGATTTTTTTGCTTGTTTTCTCATTTAAAAGTGAAAAAAGTTCCGGTTATCGTACTCTGTAAAACAATTTTCTTCAAAATTTTCAATTTTAACCAATGTTATAAATTGTAGCGTAATGCGATTTTATAATTTTCTTTCCTTATTTTGTGATTTTCCAAAATTAAAAAAAAAAACTTATTCATTTTTTTCTCGTGTGAAGTGTTATAAGATAGTTTTCCTGTAACAACAAAAATAATTTTTCGAATTATCTGGGCTTAAATAGTATTTATTTTAATAACAATAATTAATTTAAAATTCTTTTCCAGAAATATTTCCCTATTTTGCAGCACTTTTTTTTTAAAAAAAAAATTTTATTTTTCACAAATTAATCAAAATTTTAATATTAATTTATACATGGTAAAATTATAACCGTTATTACTACTTCACTGCATAATGATAATTATTTCTACATAATAAAAAAAATTAAAGACATTAATAAACAAGTTGGTATGTTTAATGCGAAAATAATAAATATATTCAAATCTGAAATTTGGAGGAGTATAAATTTAGAGTATATCATTTATTCTGAATTTAAAATTCTTAAAAAAAAGTAACTATTTTCGTTTTGTTGTTTATTACTTTTTTGACTTGAAATACTCATTAATATTTATTTCGTTATTTCCAAATATTTGAATCTTTGAATCTTCATTACTGAAATACCGTGACTTAAATTTGAAGTTGTGAATAATGAATTTTCTCATTTAATGAAAAAATTCTCAATAATTTTTCATTTAAGGTCAATATTATAACATTAAAGTCCTTTAAAAATCGTCTTATCTCCATCGGAATATAGATTTGTTTCCCTTAAATGAACGAAATTAAATTCTATTTAGTGTAAAATGATTTGTTAAATTAATTTGCAAAATAATCAGAAACAATACGTCAGCATATTTTAAATATTAAAATTTATCACAAAGTTAGGAAATCTTTTAATATTTATTTTTATATGCGACGAATATAAATTGTCTGAAATAAACTTGCAAATTATAATCATATGTGGAATCTATACTTGAATTGCATAACGCCAACACAAACTATAATAAATTCAGTCGCAATCACATATAAATTCATTCAACCAAACAAAACTCATCTAGTTTTTTCTTTTCTTTCGGGAAAGGAAAGGATAATTTATTTTGATTTATGTATATAATATGGGACAGTTACTCTTTTCTTGTATGTCGTATTATATAAACAACTCCTCTTATTATCTCTTCTCTTTAAGAATTAGAAATTTAAACCATTATTTTGAATTAAATCAGTAAGCAACACCATTCTCCGTTGAGAAGAATTTTTTATTTAATTTATTTTCCAAACGATAAAATACAACGACCCTTTTTTTGTCTTCCTAACAACAACAACAACAACAAAAAAAATGAGGTTTAAGTGATACGTATTCTTTTATTATTAATTGATAGCACTTTGCGAATTAAATAATAGTACTAAATAAATTTGCTATATTATTTATTTAAAATAAAATATATTTCCCTTTCCTTACGTTTCGTAAAATTACTAACAATTACTGAAAAAGATGATGCATCATTCTGAATAAAAAACATATGTTTTTAAAATACCTGCTATAAACTTTTATTTTTGTTAATGAGTTTGTTCTTTAATATTTTGAATAAGTTATATTTTCGAAATTGTAAAATCCGTAACAGTATTTTGTTCTTGAATACTTAGTGTTTTATTATAGTTGGATTAATATAATCGTTTATATTTAACTATTAATTCTTTTTTCGGAAAAATCTTATCTAATAATTGGGTAGTATTTTTTTCTTAATTTACAGCTTTGTTTTCAAGAATTGTTGATTTTTTTTCTTCAGTATTATTTAAGTAATACCTTTATGCACAATATTTTTGCAAGTTGTAAAATAAATTAGTATGAATATATTTCAAGAAGTATTTCTTAAAACTGATTGCAAATCTTTATTTTATACATCATTATCTAGTCAGTGAAATTGTTCAATGTCTTGGAAATAATTTGGAAATTCTTCGTCTATAAATCTTTCTTTCCTTTATTAATGTTTGCTTACATCATCTTAAATATTCATTATTTTATCTTAGTATAAAAGCTGGAATCTAAGAAATATCATTTTATTATGCTTCTACGTAATAATTATATTCCGTCAAGACGACGGCGAAAGGAGAAAAATAATAAAGATTGTTTACAAGAATAGAAACCTCTTTTATTTCTCAGATTTCGTTACCATAGCAACCGTTACACGAAATAAGAATTATCTTTTTCTTCTGGCTTCTCTTCCCAGAAGCCTCCTTGAAGCTTTTTGAAAATGTTTCTTTCAATTTTCTTCCTGTTATTTTCATAGTACATATTTATTTCTAAATAATAGATGATGGACTTCTTTCTTTTAAAATTTATAAATCCAGTTATCTTGTATGTGCTCTAATAAATTTAAGTTGTAGTTAATTTAAAATGTGTTTATATTTCTTTCTTTCTTAGAATTTTGAAATAGCCAATAATTTTATTGAAGAATATACGTTTTTTAAAAAGGATGCTGATAAAATATTCGATTTTTTGAGTCTGCGTCTCTGAATTAATAATTTGTTACTTTAAGTATTGATTTTTAATTTTAATGAAAGTTTATGTTTTTACTCGAAAATCGAAGTGCACTATTAGCTGCGACTATTATTTAAGTTGTTCATTTTTTTAATGTTTACTTTTTACGTCAGTTCAGTTAATGAGAGATTTATTAATTTAACATTTTAACATTAGATTCTATAAGTTTATTTCATTTACAAATTTTTAGACATTTTTGCTCCAATATCTTAAACGATTATTGATTTACAATATTTTACGTACTATTTGTTGTGGTACCTTAATTTTCTTTGCTAATTCGTTGAAAGGCTATTTTTTATGATTTTGGTGTTAACTATTGATTTAATTAAAAAATTATTTTTATAGCTTAGTCTTAATTTTCTTCATGCCAATTTTAAGAAATTTTTACAGCAATATGGTTTATTACGTTTGAATTTCATGTTTTCCAACAAACTGTGGTCTTTCTTTGTCTTATCCAATTTCTGGTCTACATTTTTTTCAGTTTATTAGTAATTATTTTATTTTAAATGTTCAATTTTAGTTTTAAAAAAATTAAAAATAGTTTATATCTAGATTTAAAAATTTTGTCACGTTTCACCTTAAATAAATTTTTTTATATAAATATTATTTCATTGATTATTGCTAAGTTTTCTATGAATTATTATTTTAAACGATTTTATTGTTAACAAATTAAAACACAAGATTGGTTTAACTGTCATACTGAGTTCTAAATTTCTTGCTTTTTTATTTTGAATTGAGTTTTTCTTTTTTTAATTTCAAAAATAAAGTTCAATGCAAGTGAAAATTTAAATTAATATAATTTTAACTACATAAATTTTAAATTTTATTGTATTTTATATATTCTTTTCTTGTTAAGTTTTTTGATTACGAAGAAGTTAATTATCTTATTGTTTTCCAAAACAAAAATAAATGAATTTGCTTTTTTTCGTCTCATTTGAGTTGTGTATATTGAGTTAATTTTCCGAATCTGAACTTCATTAGTATTCTGACTGCTTGGTTAACCGTTTTAACATAAAAGTGTTTTCTGATAGTAAAAGCAACAGAGAATATCATTATAAAATTAATTACTGTTAATGATTATCTGCTTAACATCCAAAAAACACAGATTCAACAAGATAAACAAGTAACTAAGTAAACCATTCACACTTTATGCAAAAAAATATTTACCGTTTCCTTTGTTTCTCGTGCCTTAGAAGAATTTCTTGATATTTCTGTTTCATTTATTTAATTATATTAGTTTTCAATGTTTGAATTGGATTCTATATTGTTTTTAATTAGTTTGCACATTTTTATTGAAATATTTCAAGAAGTTTTGTGATAATGTCTATCTTTTGTTTTAATAATTTACAGTACAAAATTTGCTTTATTTTCCCAACGTATGTATCCATTATAATGTTTTTACCATGAATAAATGAAAGTTATCAGTGACTAAATTAATTTTGATTTTTAGATTTATTTTTTTTCTTTCGTTTATTATGTTTTTTATTGTCTGCAAAATATTTTTTTCAATAAGGGTTTTTCTTTTTAATCTGTCGAATGATTAAAAATCAAAATTTTAAAAGCTTTATTAATTTTCTGCCAAAATTATGTTGAAACCATGCTTTAATTTATAAAATCCGATTATGCTTTTTGTTTTTAAGCTGAATTAATTTTTTTTCAAATATGCTATCAAATTAATTTTTATTAATTTTGGACATTTGATATCAGTTAATCATACATTTTTTCCGTATCTTGACATCCTTCTATATAATACAAAAAATAAAAATATTATCTTAAGAATGAAAGCGATTATATTATGTTGTTTATATCGTTTGCAGAAAAGAAATTTCAAAAAATCGTTTTATCAATCACGTTGTTAATGTAATCGCACTCCAATACCACTTTTCGTTTTCTGATTGTTTTGAATTAGCAGCTTCCTTCCTAACCCCTTCCCCTCGGCAGAGAAGAAGCAAGTCGTCCGAATCATTTTTACGCTTGAGTGATCTTAGCCTTAATCCAAATCGTGGATTGGATGGTTGAAAGAGACGTAATATTACTTGCACAGGAAATATTTTTTTTTCTCTTTTAACTGTAAATTTACGTTGCTTTAATACTTCATACTTTCTCTTCCCTCAGTTTTTAACGTTTTGACCTCGAAACTAAGTTAGTGCCAAGTTCTGGGATTTTGTGTTATGATTTGGGTTAAACATGTTTTCTTTTTTCCTTTCTTCAAGATGCCTGGCTTTATTTATTATTGCAATAATATTTTAGCTATTTATTTTTACTTTAGCCGTGTTTTGTAATAAGGATTAAGCTGAATTTACTGATGTGTGATGTTTTGAGTTGTAGAATAATAATAATTATTTTTTTGTTTTCTGTCATCCTGATTTTATTTTATTTGCTTGATTTGCGTCCTATTAACTAATTTGTTGAATCATGATAATTAGAGTTATTTATTTATTTACTTATTTTTTTAAACTCTGGATTAGATTAGATTTCGACCTATTTGGTAAATAGCTCATTCTAGTTAAAAGAAAAAAATTTTTCTCTCTCATTAAGTGTTATGGTCATTTCTCAGAATTTATATAATTTTTTCAACTTGCATGTGTAAATTTTTGTTTGAAGTGTACGATTTTTGAATATAACTGAATTAAAAATGTATTTAAATAATTTTTAACTCAAAAATAGTACCAGGTTTTTGTTCCTCTACAGTTCGTTAGTTATATTCCTACATCTGACGTTGATATTTGTTGTGTTTCGGAATCGACTTTTAAACTGTGTCTCCCAGTCTAACTTGGTCTCGTGCGCAAAAAAATAACTTGAGTGAATAAGAAATGGCGCGAAATAACGTGTATCACACACAAGTTCAGTAGAGTGTGTGTATGCTTAGATATATATGCACGCGTAAAGTGATGCAAATAATTCTCTTATTATAATGTAAATTCATAATTTATTTCATGTAAATTCATAATAGTTTTTTATGGGTAAAAAGTGTGTTCTAATTTGAAAATAAATTTTCGAATTGAATTTTCTGTAATGAAATTTATTTTAATTTTTTTGTTCAAAACTGTTAAAGCGTACATAATTTCATAAGTAAAATTTACAATATATAGATTTACTTGAAATATATTATATTCCACCCCTTCGTTATGACACTAAAACGATTTAATGTATCTTGACTGAATAACTAGCGCCATCTATTGGAATTCTTTGAAAATATTTTTACTGCATTAAATTTAATATCCTTTTTATTTATTGCCTCAATTTAGAAATCCTTAAAATTTTAATTGATTATGAGGGAATGATAACGCAATAAAAATCGATCCTGAAAAAATATTAAATCATTCCTCATTCTAAATTAATTATTCTCGTATAAAATTTATTTCATTAAACGCATAATTATTTAATTCTTGAAACTGGACACCTTTTTTTTTGTATGCATAAATTAAGGATAACTTAAGTATAATGAAATTTTTTTCTTATTTAAAATCAGTTTTTTGATTTCAATTAGAATTTTTTGAGAAGTAAGATAATAAATATGTATTTAAAATACTTTATAAATTTGTAATTATTTAAAGTCGTATTTAAGTCAAATATATGAAACTAATAGCACTAAATGTTGGCCAGATTTATTGCCAATTATTTCATTGAAATTTTCTGTTATAAACATTTGATATTTTGAAATATTTAACTAATTAAATTTATAAGAATTTATTAAGATATCATTGAGTCCTCTTCAATGTTAATAGTATTTTATTTGAAATGTTAATATTTTTTATTTAATCAAATTACTTGTTAAATTGAAGCAGTTAAACTGTGTATCTTTAAAATTCCTTTTTAAATGCTGTTAAAGTAACTCTTCATTTATGTCCTATAAAAATCTTTTTTGAAATATTTTCAAATAAAAATTAATCAATTTTTTTAAAGATACAGAAAAAAATCAGAAATTGCTCTTTGGCGATTTTTCTCTACCTTAAAATGAGCCACTTACGGCAACCCTTGACATTAATGTTGAAGGAAAGGAAAATGATTTTCCTGACTCCTATCCTTTTGAAAAGCCTAGTTCAAGTTTACCTCTATTGTTAACCATTCCTAAGAGCAAATGAATATTGTTTATATTTGAAGATAAAAAATTTTGGAGTTTTATACTGAGCTAGATAATTTTATTATAACTTGCTTCATTTTAATGTTTTATTTTATCGAGTACCTGTTTACATATCTTTTATTTTAATTCTATAATATTTTAGGAGTCTAAATGTAATACTTCATATTTTTCATCTATTCTATATGTTTTATTATTTGCAGTGGTTCTTGCATTCATTTTAGAAAATTTTAGATATTAATTGTATAAATTCGAAGATTATTTTAATTTTCAGCAGTATTTTAAATAAATTTTTCTATCGTATGTTTGGAATTGTATATTTTATTTATTCATGGTATTTTCACGAAAACAAATTTTTAGCAAAGCGTTAGAATATTTCAAATTGAGTAGAATCTACATCAGCTTTTAATTTATGGGGGAAAAAATTTATAAAAAAGTTTTTTTTTTTTTTTTTTTTTTGTAAGTATAGTGTAGGATTGGGTAAGAGAGGTGGTTCAAATCGAGATATGTGAAATCTACCCGAATTCTTTTCCTAAAAGTTATTTTTTTTATCTCATTGCTTTTTGACGAAAATCAACATCGCGACCGTCAAGACAAGCTTTATAGTTGCTATAGCAACGTTGGCGTCTTGCCAGTACTTGATTTTCTTTTTTATAAATATATTTTTCTTTGTTGCACCCCTCCCTTAAAAAGTATATCCCTACTTTTGGAATGAATAAAAGAAAAATGTGCTCGAAGGGAAAAATACATTCTCTATTTGCTCTAAGAAGTTGTATTAGAAAAAGAATTTAATGTAGAATAATTTCGCTTCTTTAACGATTAGCATTTTATGTTATTCCCCTTTCCAACAATCTTTAATACAATCTTATTTTGTATTAATTGAACTTATTTTAATATTCCAGTTATTAAAAAGCGAATTTCTTTTCTGCCATTATAGAATTTAAATTTACTGTGTTTTTTTTAAACTTAAATCGATAAAATTAATTAAAATATTATGTTGATTAACCAGTTTATCAGTGAATTATTTTTCAGGAAGGTTTAAAGTTTACGAAAATTTTATTTTTTTAAATGTTGCGTTCATAGCTATGTCATGTTTAATTTAAAAATAATATTAATTTTATTTTGTATTATAATGGTGGGAATATTTATGAATTTTAGTAAATTATGGTTCTAGATCTAAATTTTAATGCTGTCAAGTTGAATATTTTACTCTCTGCGATTTTGAAACTTTTTAAGGGATTAAGGTATACAATATCTATTACATATCGAAAATGCTTTATTATCACCAAATTTGAAAATTATCTATTTGGGAAAATATATGAATTCATTTCTTTAAATATTATAAAAATTAAAAGTAAATTCTGAAATTTTTTGAAAAATTGCTTAAATTACTTTAGAAATTATGAAGAATTCAATTATTTATCAAAACAATACTAAATTCATAACCAAATAGCTATAAGTTGTTTTATAGAATAAATTTTGTATTAAAGGATTAATATTACGTGAAAATTTCTAGACTTTTTAAATAATTATACCTAAATTAACAAGCTTGAAAATAATTTTGTAATTATATCAGGTGCAAATGTTAGCATTCATAATTTTACGCATCTAATGATTAATTATGTTTTTTTATGCGTAAGATATTTTTGTCTGATATTGCTTTTAAAATATAGTTTTTCATCTTTATTTTTATAAGATTTTATTCTTTATTTTTATCGCATACAAAAAAAGACCATAGGTCAAAAAACAAATACCAATCTATCTTTATTTTTTAGTTTAATTTGTATTTTTGTTTAATTTCACATTAATTAATATTGATTAGTATTTAAAATATCTATTTTGTAATGCAATTTGTGATGAATTTTTTTTAAATATTAAATTGCTTTAAAATCCCATATTATAGCGTGAATTCTCAAACCTTGGTTCCAAGAAAGTATTTTCCTCAGCTGTTTTATTTAAATAAGCGAAAATGTTTGCTTATATGTATGCAGTATGTTTCCTTAAAAACGCAAAGTGTCTTGAATTAACGTATGCATGTTTTGTTATTACCTAAAAGAGGGAAAAGATTTGTGAAAAAAAATCGTAATAAAAATATATGTGTTTAAGAATTTTATTTCTTTTCAATTTATGTCCTTATATGCATGCCAATGTTATAATAATAATGTTTAAAATTATTTTTATATGTATATTTAGTGATTCAAATAAGTTTTAATTAAACTCTTTTTCGCCATTTATATTTTTAGAATGAAAAATATTTTATCTTTTCTGTGAGAATTTCTACTATAAATCACCAATTGTTTCAAAATAATCGTTTGTTGAACTAAAACTAATTAATCACAAAGTTAATTCCTTTATTTTAAAAGTATTTTTCTCTAACAAATCTAATTTAAATATAAAAACATTAACGACCTTACCAAATAATTGAGAATTGATTTTACTTGTTTGTTCACTGCGCTTGAGTTCGAGATATATTATCATTTTTTTTTCTTCATTCTTCTACTTTATTAGCTTTCTAGAAAACTGAAACCAGTTTTTATCTTTTCTGTATTTGTTTGGTTTTATTTTTATAACATATTTTCCTTAATGTGTAATTTGTTTAAAGGATATCCGGTGAGTGTGGAAATGGTTGTTTTGATTTTGGAATGACGAAATTGATCTATAAAATAACTAGAAAGATTTATTTGAATGCGAAAAATAATTCGCTTATGTCTTTCATCACACAGAATTGGCCTTCAAGCAGAAAAATAAATATAAATATGAAGGCAAAGTTTATTTAAAAAATTTTTTTTACTAGTGATGTCACTAGTAAAAAAATTAATAATATTTTATAAAATGTTTATTTCTACTCCATTATTTTGAATGGATATTCTAATAATTTTTCTATTTTAGAAATATGTCTTTAGGAATAAGTAAAAACGATATTATTTATAAAAGATTTTCTGATTGTAATTAATTGATTTAGGTGAACGTTTTTTCTTCTTCTCTAATTTTAGCTGTTTCTGTCATTTAAAACATTTCAGATAGCATTTTGACACTTATATTCCAATAAAAATGAGAAAGGAAATTAACACTGACTAATAATGAAATAGAATGGAAAACCTTTCCCACAAATTTCTTAAAAACAAACAAGATCGATGAGATGATTGGGTAATTTATATTAATGATAAAATGACTGCTGTGTAATATTGTCTCGAAGCAGTTACTAAAACATTAGATTTTTTTCATTTTACGTGTTCGTAAATAAAGTAAATAATTTGAGTAAATACTAAAAGAATTGATAGAAATAACTTGTCTGGCAACATATGGCACCTTAATGAAGTATCCGGATTTATTGATAGTTTTTAATATATAATTTTGTTTCAATTAAAAAATATGGGGAAAATACGGAATAGAATTATGCCCCATAGCATTTATATTATTTAATAAAATGGATTGTTTAATTTCTTTATAATTGATTATTTCATATTGTATATAATGGTTAAAAAAAAGTATTTTTAATGAAAATAGAAAGTAAATTTTAATTTAGACATTAGTTAATAGTAACTCATACAAATGATAGCTTGATTAAAAGAAATTACGGTTTCTTAGTAATCATTACTTTTTTAACGTGGTATCATTATTTTTTTGTAAGAATTTTGTTTTTTATTTAAATTGTAAATTTCTCCATTTATCACCTACACGATTTTTTACATTCGACTTGTATTTTAAACTTTGTTTAATGATTTTTTTTTAAATTCAATGTTTATGTGTACACTTAAGAAAACCATTATTTTATGTATAAGAATAAATTAGCGATATTAACTTTTGGCAAATAAAGTGTTAAATGATTTCTTTCTCTTTTTTTATATTTTATTCGTAAAATTAAGTACATGTATTGGTTTTGAATTTTAGGTATTATAAGTTACTATTTATGTACATTTTATTCTTGCTTTATCATGGTACTTAAATCTATAATTCTGATTTTATATTTTAGGACGAAGTTCTTGTTGCCTCTGACCGTGTTGTGCTGAAATTAGATGATTTAGTGAGTTGGATAACCGAGGAAGTAGAATGGAATCATGGTATTGTTGCCCCCTGCCCGCAGGCTTTGACTGCAAAGACCACCTCAGAAGAACCTGGCGACGAATCTGTCGCCAAAAAGGAAGAGAAAGCTGAATCTCTGCCTTCGAACGATGACAACAATAATGACACATCTTCAGTTGCATCGTTACGGAATTCCGTCGAAACTGAAAGCACCGTTGTTGCGGATGATGGTGGTGAAAATAAAAAATCTGCGGAAGTCAAGGAAGAGGATTCTAAGGATGTTGCCACTCAAGGTAATGTATATACTTATTGCGTTTGTATTTATCGTTTGCTACGCTTACTTTCTTTGAATTGTCCGACTATTTTTTCGCTTTCACGTTGGCATTAAATGATTTGGAATTTTTCCATGTGCATTGCCAAAATGTAAAAACAGTAAAATAGGATTAAGATAGAAAATTATTTGCAAGCAGCATTTTTAAAAATCTGCACATTTCATTGTCCAATTTTTTTAAAGTTTTTTCACTATTTAGGGCAGCGAATTATGAGTCAATATAAAAATATCTAGTCCTAATTGATATCTATTAAAAAATTAATCTCGATTAAAAAATATGTTTAAAAAAATTATTTATTTTTGATACTGATACAACAAATAATTATTTTGAACATAAAATTTTTATAATAAAAATATAATTATTACACGAATTGGAAAAATAAATCATACATACACTGAGTCTTATTCCCGGTTGATTTCAATTGATAAAAAGTTGATAACGTTAATTCGAGATAAGTTTCAGTTTTGCAATTCTATATTATTTAAAAACATTTATTGAAAAATATCTAAAAAAAGTATCTAAAAAATTGTTTAGCAGTACAATTATTTAGGCATATTTCTCCTGGTACATAAGTACATTACACACTCAGTTTCAAAATTAGAACTTGTGCAGCACTTCATCCATATACTCACAATATAATTTTAGTCTCCACTTACTGTTTTATTAATGAAAGTGGTAATTTTATCTAACAAAATAAAAATTAAGCGAAAAACTTAAGTAAAATTTACAAGTATTTATTTTTCATTGAGCAAGAATGAAGTTATACAAAAATGAGTTCAAAACATCGAAATCTGTAACTCATTTTTTATATTGTTAAGAATATTTTATTTATATTTAATTTGGTAGTGAAAAATATAACTCGAGAACTTTGAAGTCTCTCGAGAATTATTTCACCGTTTAATTTGTGAATAGTCCCTTCAATGATAAAACCTCATTTAATTACACGAGTGCGTCTTACAGAATAATTTCAAATGCTATTATCAAAAGATAACAAACGCATTATTGCATGGGATTTAACAATAGTGAATAAAAGTAGCTTATTGCGCTTTGTTTGAAGGGCAACTATTCTTCAATGCCGTTACTTCAGAATTTTTCATTGCAGAAATTATAAATTTTTACATTTTAATTTAAATAACTTTCTCGTCGCAAAACTGGAAAAGAGAGGGAAAAAACTTGCATTTTATCTTTATGCATTATCGTGTGCAATATAATAATTAATGATAATTGTTTAAAATACAAAAGGGAAATAAGGATATGTTTTCCTTTTATATTTTGAAGAATTACTAATTACATTTATTTTTATATTTTAATCATTAACAATTACATGAATTATTTCTATCAATTTCTAGCTTAAAAATTGTTTGAATTTTATTGTAATTTTTATATGAAGCAATTTCTGAATAATCTCATAATATATTGAAATTACCTTCTTATTTCTCGATATTTGTCGTCCATGTGAAATTCATTTTTATCAATTTTCAAAAATCTGAAAATTAATTTTCATATTAAATTATTTCCTTTTGATTTTCATTAGAACTTTTATTGTTTATTTTTAGAACTCCTTAAATTTGTTTGTTATCCGTATATTTAGTGTTTTTTTTAGTTTCTATCCTTCTCGTTTTTTTTTTTTTTTTTTTTTTTAAATACGAATAACGAATTTTTTTCTTACGTATAAGTAAAATTTTGTCATTTTATTTGCATTATTACTATTTATATTTATAGAATTAATTTTAGATAATATTGCTGATTAGAAAATATAAATTATCTTCTTAAATGGATAAATACACGCACATCTTTTGAGATTTGTCATTTTTTTTCATTAATGAAATTCCGCTTTCAATTCTATTCGAAACCGGTAATGAAGATTTCCTGCCATTCGAATTTCCGTACGTGAGCTGATTTTGAAACTGACTTCTTCGCCAAAAACTCTTGTTTTTTGTTATTTAAATCTCGTTTCATCTAGCAGGATGCGAAGTGTCATTTTCTTTATTCTTTATTCAAATTGACCTTGATTTCTCCCGCTCTGTACTGGACACGTCATTGTCCGCGCTTTTAACCAACATCTGCACTTACACTTCTTAGATGGAAATAATGCAGTTAAAAAGAAAAAAAAGAAAGAAATGGAGGAAGATAAATTAATGGTTGTCTTTTATTTATTTTTTTTACAAGCTACGCGCAGGTGAATTATTCGGAGAGCGCTTGTATATGAAATGTAGTCAATGATTGGTAGGTTGTCCCTCTCTTCTTTGTTTTTTAATTTATTATTAGTGGAAAAGATTTTTATTTTAGTTTAGTTTATTTTTTTTTTAAACCTTGGGACGGGTGAAAGTTCTGGAATTTTATTCAAATGCATTCAAAATAATCTCTTTGGAAGATTGCCATCGAAAAATGAACAAGTCTGTTGTAATTTGGAGATAATGTAAGCTTCTGCCTCTAGACAGTATTATATAAATAAAAAATATTATTATTCTATTGTTTTCACGTGTATTCATTAATTTTATTTTGGATGTTTGATTTTTTTTCGTTTATATTGATTTTCAAATATGTAGAGCAGTGGTAAGTAAAAACAAACTATTAAAAAAATGGTACTCGGAAATATTGTTATAAGTGCTTAAAATTAAATGTGTATAATTGATATGATTGTGTGTATGCATTTTTTTTTTTGGCCGGTTTTAAGGTGTTAGTTAAGTCAGGCTTATAAGCCATAAATATAATAATTGCACCATCAAATAATTAAGTAAATAAAAATTTTCTTAATTATTGTAGATGTGTATTTTGTATTATTAATTTATTATCCCTAATTTTTATTTCCCTTTGCTTTTAATTATTTTATTCCATCTATTTGAAACACTACTTGTCAAATATCTCTTTAAAGAATATTGTAAATATTAAAAAAAAATCTTGGAAGTTTCAAGAATTAAAATTATTTTTAATGTTGCCTAATATGATGTAAAAATTCAATCTATTCCCAAACTATAAAAACAAAGGTATTTACTTCACACACATATATTTCCATTCATTAATGGAAATATATATATATAAAGTTAATAATAACTTCAAGATTTTTTTTTTTTGTAATTTAGCTTCCATCAAGAATTTTTATCACGTTCTATGTGTATATAGTGTCTGATTATTTATAATTCGATATTATTCACTCAGAAATAAGTAAATTTTTTTACGGCATAATATATCGCGAAATGATTGGTTATAATTTATTGATGAAAAAAAGACAATTTTTCAATCAGGTAGTTTTTAATGCACTTGGTTTATGGCAATTGTCACATACCACATCCGGTGGGCTCTTTTCCTGCCAAACCCACTTAACTTCGTGTAGTATATTTCTTGTTCCTATTTTCTTTTTTGTTATCTGCCCATTAATCTTTAATGGTGCAGCGACGAAGAGAAGAAAAGAGGAAAGAAAACCTGTTTTGAAATTTTTCTTTATTTTTTTCTTGACCCAGCTGAATTTTCGTTTTCGCGCGTCAGTTTTTTCAAGGTGAGGGAGAAGTCTCCTTTTAGCTATAATTGGGCTTAATTGCCTATAACCTCCAGCTTTTTTTCTTTTTTGTTTTATCAATGAAGCCTTAAATGTAACTTCTATTTTTAAGTTATTAATGGTTGTAGTTGGAAGTTGATTATGAATCTAAATAATCGTGAATCGTGTTTCATTTTGGAGTTCACAATGCCCAATTTAATTAAAAATTAAGTAATCGTTAAATATTTTCTAATACTTTTCGAATAAAAGTTTCAAATTAAAATAGTGTTTGCTAAAGATGAGAAAAGTTTGGAAAAATAAATTTAAGATATCTTATATTTTTATTTATAATCCAATTTTATTTATCATGGCTGATGTGTTGTTTCCAAAAAGAAGTCTTTGTTAAAAATTAATGTTAAATTCTGTTAATTCATGTACCTCATAATACTTGCATCCAAATAAGTATTTTAATGTAAATGCAATATATATTGATGAGAAAATGGATTCATTATTAAAAAGTTAATTTTTTCTATTAGTAATTTGTTGCATGCTTATCTAGAAAGTAACAATTAGCGGATTTATAGAATATAAAGAGTTTCGTTCAGTTAACAGATGTTAAAGAACGAATGCAACATTTTTGTTATAAAATTTGTTTCAGTGTGACATGATAAAGTCAAAGAAGTGATAAAATAAGATTATTTTAAAGATAATCTTCATAAAGGAAATATTTCCATCGTTAAATTTAATCATAACAATGATCTTTTTTTTCTAATCATAATTTTTTTTTCTCTTTAGTTCTAATTATTTCTATTTTGGGCGAAATCTTTTATTATTTACTGAAAAGAAAAAGTTAGCTGTTCTTTAAATTATCCTAAACCACTAAAATGATTCAAGTCGTCGAATCTCTTTCGAGATTAGGGTTTAAGTCTGTTATTTAATCCCTTCGTGAAGTGATTACTATTTAATGTTTATTCATTTATTTTTTTATGTATTATTCATGCTTAACTTTATCAACTAACGATGAAGAAGATTAGCTTCCAGAATTGGGGATGAAATGCTCATTAATACGATCACAAACTCCAGCCGCCCTTCTAAAATTTACCTTCTGAGTTATGCTTTTAAAATAGTATGAAAGGAAATGGGAGATAATTTATCAGCGATAATGACATATTTTGGTGAGTCAGGGGGGGATAGTGCTGCACTGCTCACTGGTGTATTATTCATGAATACTGCTGGCGTGTGTTAAATGAATGGCTCGTTGTTTACACTTGACGGCCTTTTCTCCATTAATGAGATTTAGTAATAACAAAATGACGTTTAAAAAATTGCTTATGAAAAGACTTCCTAGTAGAAAGGGATTTAATTTTTTTTATTGAGAGTATTTTTTTCAATGAATTTTTGTATATTACTTTGTTTATGCATAGTTTATTTAGTATTATACACATGCAATTAGAAGGATACTGAATTTGACAAAATGGTGAATATTCTTTCTTGATAAAGATGCAATTTGTTAATTTTTTTTAATTATGTCAGTTTAAAATTTTCTCATTTTTTTATTGAAAAACTTATTTAAATTTATAGTAAATTACTATTAATCATAGGAATCTGCTTTTTAAAATAAAAAATACATTTTAAAATTTTTTTATTCAATTCTAATTTAAGTATGCTATTGATTGTTTATTATTTTATTTATTAGCAGTTTTTGATGGAATAATCTCATTTAATAAATTTTAATTAAAGAAGTGGGGTATTGCTATTTTTTAAATCTTTTTTGAAAATTGGTTTATGATACCTACTTTATAAATGAATGAAAATTTCAATCTTAATTCTGGTGTATTTTTTTAAATTTCATTTATTAATTGCTGTAAAATATTTTTATTTTCTATATTTGCATACAGATATTCTGTGGTTGATTAGTTAATTAAATTTATAATTATGTATCCTTTTTTTATTAAAATTGCATATTTTTCTTGCAAATGAAAATGAAGTTGTCTGTATAGTTAAATTATAAGTGCCCTAATCTTTTAAAAAATTATGTATTTTCATTTGAATAATATACTTTTAAAATCTGAATATTTATTTCTCATTAATGTAGATTTTAAGTGGAGTTCAGTTTGTTTGCTTACTTTTAATATAAATTTATGGTAGCAAATTTATGGATATAAGATATTTTTAGAATATAAAAATTTTTTTTAGGCATCATTGGATAAATTTTTTTTATTTATTAAAACTTTTCCTTTGTATTTATGTATTTTTAATTTTAATATGTAAACTATTTGCATTAGGGAATTTATTATTCTAGGATAAGTTATTGTATAATTTACTGATTATCATAGATCATATTTATTAAATGGCTGTCAATTAATTGTATCCTGTGTTAGCATTTAAGAAATGTGAAATGATTTTTAAAAGGCTCAAAACTTTTTTGAAATGCCTTATTTAATTAATAATGTTTCTCTATTTTTAACGCCTTATTATTTCAATGCATTTTTGAGAAAAATAACATTTTAATTGAGCTATTTTTGATTTCAGATGAAGTGGATGAAAAGGAAACTAAAGTGCTTGTGCTATCATATCAGTCTTACTGCCGCTATCGCACAATGCTGAGACGTTTAGAAGGGGGAAGCACAGGTGAATGGCTTCAGAATGACTTGGTTTTAGCTCTTGGTGGAATCACACCACCCAATCGTAATACTCGTGTTCTTTTCTGTAGAGATGTTTTTGAACATGATGAGCTTGCACATCACGAACTTAATTGTGAATACTTGGGTAATTATTATTTTCAAACCTATTTGTTTGAAATTATATGTTTGTAGTGTTATAGTCTGAATAAGTTGTTTTATGTTAACTTTTCTGTGTTAAATAATTCATATGTGAATATTTTAGCTCCTGTCATCAAAGGAAAGCGAAAGAAGAGAAAACCAAAAAATACCAGGAGTACTTCTCCAGAATCAATTGCATCTGAAGAAAAAGACCTTATGACAAAGGTAATTTCACTTAATTTAAATTTTTCATAAATTTTATTTGATAAACAAAAAAAGTTAGTAATCAAATTATATACCAAATTCTATTCTTTCATTCAAAATTGTTATAACCTCTGATATGTATCTTTTTAGAATAATCAAAAAGTAAATGGTTTAAAACAACCACCCGTCAAAAATGAGCAAGAATTCTTACAGAGGTTGTTTAAGTTTATGAAAAAGAGGAATACACCAATACATAGGGTGCCTCATTTAGGATTTAAGCAAAGTAAGTATATTCCAGTAATGATAAACATTTTACATTAAAGAATTAAGTGTAAGAAATAATTTTATTAATCTTAAATTTGTATATTTTAGTTGACCTGTACGTATTCTACTCCTTTGCACAAACTCTGGGTGGATATGACAATGTGAGTAGTTGCTGCATATGTGATATATTACTGAGAAAATTTTTTTTAAATTTGATATCTCAAAATTTTAGTAATTGTTTTATACTATGTAAATGAATAAATACAAGCAAGTAAATGAAGATATTTAATATGTGTTAACTGCAGCTGGAGCACTCTTTCTACAGAATAACTTGTATTGTATAAAGCAAATTTGTATCTTTTTTCTCCGTTGTTAGCAAAATACATTTCCTTAGCAAAACACTATTAGTATTGCTGCTGTGTTTTTAAAACTTTTCAGCTGTTTCAATTAGTTTAAAAATGGTTACATTCATATATGCAAGAAGCTGATTGATCATACCAAGAAATTCACTGTTATATCATAAAGGGATTGCAATGAAAGATTACGGCAACAATTCTTTTAAGGAATTTATCTACTGAAGAAAAATTCTGTTGCATTTTAGATTGCATTTTAGAAATGTTGGTCAAATTGGATAATTGTGAGACAAACCAAACTGCTAAAATTTTGCACTGCAGTTTCTTAAATACCACTAAATGTATCTTCCTATATTTCAAGCCTGTAGTCTGAAATGTGATTATACTCATGATATTTATGGTTTTTTTTAAGTTAAAGAGGATATTAATAGGATTTATGTGTGCTGGAATGAAAATTACTGTTTCTGTTTTATTCTATTTTACAAAGATCAGTCTTTATTCTGGTTTGATGTGTTGGAAATTCTCTCTAAAAGCAAGCTTCAAGAATGACAATAAAAATAGTCGTCCAGTATCCACTACTTTTAACCACTCAACTATATGTTGGTAACATTCTGAGGAAGATATTGCATCTTCTTTATTACATGTCCTACTGATATTAATTCCAGAAAGATAATATACTTCATATCATTCTCTAATCTCTAGACTGTTATTATAATATTGGTAATTAAATCAAATACTTTGTTCTTCCATAGGGTGTGTAGCATGTTATTGGACATCAGATTCTTTTACCACAAAGTACCACTTATGTCTTTTATTAATTATTGATGGAATATCTATAGTATTTAACATATATAAACATATAATATTAGAAGTTTTATTAACTATATTTTGAATTACAATCATCTTCTATGATTTTTAACTTATTAACTATTTCATCATCTGCATACTGGAACTTTCCTAACAGTATAAAGTAAAAAATAATTATACATTTTCTCCCTTAAAAAATTATATTAAGTATTTGTATTAAAAACTCATTTTGCATACATTAATACATTTTTAGAACTTTCTTTTTGTACATTACATTTTATTGTAATCTCTATTCTGTTTGACGATAGGAAATTAATAAGCTAAATTTTTTGGTATTTATTAACAAATAATGATAAATTGGTTTGGAAGAAATTTTATTTGATAAAGATGGCTGTATTATCAGGAATTGGTTGAAATTTGTTAAGGTATGAAATTTTTTAAATATGAAATGTTGATTGAGAAAACAAGGCAGTAAATAGATTTGGAGACGGAAAATTAAAACCTGTAAATTAAGAAATTATTTTTAACTAGATATGTTCTTTATTTTAATACTTGATTATTAAGTAAATAAATATTATTATATATTAGTTAATCACTATTTTATACTTCTAGATTACTGGTAAAAAATTGTGGAAACATGTCTATGATGAGCTTGGGGGTAATCCAGGGAGTACAAGCGCCGCAACATGTACTAGAAGACATTATGAGCGGTAAATTTTTATCTATTAAATTTTTAATCATATTATGAATGTTTGTAAATGTATAAGCACTTATCCTGAATGCAAAAGCAAAGCAGCACATTCCAAAGTTTTCACTTTTTTATCTTTTTTTGTTTATTTTTCTAGTTATATTTATGCTATTTATGAATTACTTATCATTAAGTTGTTAATTAAATTATATGTTTTATTAAAATTATTTTCAGCTGGCATAATTGGAAACTAATAGCAATAGTATGAAATATTAAATGATGTTGATATATTATTTTGGCATGGTACTGAAAATATATAACATATTGATAGATGTTTTTAATTTTGAGGTTTATAGAATATTTTATTGCTTTGGATTTTTAAAATTATGTTTTCTATTTTGAAATGGAGCGTTACTTGAAGTTTTCATTCACTTTTATTCTAGAGAGACTATGTTGTATATTAACTATTATAGTGATTATATTTAAGAAAGTATAATTATTCATCTCTCTTTTTTTGATTTAAAGAATTTCTTTAAGGAAGTGAGCTTTATGTATTACTAATGAATGCTTTGGAAAATATCAATATACAGTAATCCATTTGGTTCTGCCTGAACGCTAGAGGGTGCTCGTTGCAATCTATATTTCTTATTTTGTTTTTAGTCATTTTTTGTTAGTCTATCAATTGTAGAAGAACTATGTTTCTCAGTTTGGGTAAATTTAATCGGCCAAAAAATTTGTCATTTCTTTTATGTTATTAAATATTTGTTACATTTTCAATAGCGTATTCATTTAGATTATCTATGCAGTGTCTTTGCTACAACCAATTTAGTCATTCCAAAAAAATAATTTTTTCTTTTTTTTTTATTGTTTCAAATGTTACAAAATTAGAATCTTAATTTTCTAATAACATACGCCGAGCTGGCAGCCGAATGGTTAGCGCTCTTGCCTTTGGTTCAAAAGTTCGTGTGTTCGAATTCCACCTTGGGCATGGATGTTTGTAGTGGTTCGGAATCCACTTTAAGCCGTAGGTCCCGGTCTAATTAGCCCTCGTGTGCAAAAAATGACCGTTGAGCGACAAAGAAACCAAACCTTTCTAACAACATACATTTTTAAATTCTCTAATGATCTTATGCATAGTTAAATTTAAAAATGTTGTGTAATTTCTTAGTTACATAATAATTTTTAAATAAAATTCTCACTCTTACAATTTTTGGAATTATTTTTAAAGCTTATGTGCTCTTGTAAGTTTAGTGATTTTTTTAAAAGCTGCATTTTGCATAAGTGTTATTTACCTTGATTGTAACTAAGTTACCTTCCATTGCAGTTTGCTCCTCCCATTTGAGCGATTCATGGCAGGCATTGTCTACAAACCAGCTCAGCGTGGCAAGAAGTCTCAGAAGAAACCTCTACAGGATGGGGAGGAAGTTGGCACTGCCATCTCTGCAGCTGCAAAGGCAGAGCCTACTTCCGATACCAACACTGAGGCCAATGCCAGCACTCTAGCTGCAGAGATAGAAGATGCCTACAATTTCACCGACTCTAATCATGAAAACAGCAATAGCAAAGATAGCAATTCAAATGAGTTCAATTCTGCTTGTGATGAACAGAATAACACCAATCAAGCAGTGTTTTCAGATGAAGACAGTAAAACTATATGGAGTATACAAAAGCAACCAGATAATAAAGATGATGTGGATAAAGATGATAGCAAACCCATCAAACCTCTAATAATTCAAGTAATTGATCTACATAATTGAAATGTTTTTTGAAAAATTCTCAATTGTTGCTTTTTAAGTATTAGTTAAAAAACTTAAAGCTAAATTTATTGAAATAAACTATTTCTGTAAAGCATTATGTTAGGTTTTTAAAAATAACTTAATAAGCCAGAATTTTTTCTATGTGATATTAAATGGAAACATAATAATATTTTTAATTTTCATCATTGAAACTGTATATTTAATTATATTGCATAGTTCTCTGTTTATTTTTAATTGCGAATTTCTACTATGAACTTCAATTTTCATTTTCCAAGTCTGGCTACTATGTTAAGAAAATATTGAATATTTATTAATATTTTCAGCATTATATATATATATATATATATATATATATATATATATATATAATCACATGTTATTGAATATATTTATAAAAAATATTTTGTATTTATCTCAAACAGAAAGGTCAAAGTGAAACTTTTGCTGAAAAAGAGCGAAAATGGGATGAAATTAGAAGAAAAAATGCTGCTGAAAGAAAATGGGTATGTGAATGTGATAGCATTTATTTATTTAATATTAAATATCCAATTTCAATTCATGCATTAAGCTGAAATACAGGTCTCTGCCATTTTCTTGTTTGCTCAGACTCTGAAAAATTAATTTGAAATATTTACTTTTAAAAATTATTTACAAGTGAGAATTAAGTATTTGTTAGTAATTTTTTTTATCTTGAATACTTATTTAGCAAAATGAAAGAAATTAAATAAAAAATTACAATTATTGAATCATTAAAAAATTATTGTTTTCCAGGTGCGTCAATCACGTTCTTCTCGGGGCTGTAAAACTCCTGTTCCAGATGTCTCGTCATCCAATCCAGAAAGCCTGTCATTAGAATCTGTTAAGACAGAAACTAACAGCTCTCTATCACAACATGCCAAAGTCAAATCTGAAATTACTGATTGCATTCCTGATCAAAATATACCAGCTATTTCATCTATAGCCAAACAATCAGCAGATATTGACATTAGTCATTCATTTCAATCAAATAAGCATAATTCAAATAAATTCCTTCCTCCAGGAATGACATCTGATATACGGGATATGAAAATAAAACCTGAACATCAAGGACAGAGAAAAAGAAGTGCTGCAAAAGATGGGTTATCAAATTCACAACCTTGTAAAAAATATTCATCTTGCAACAAAGCAGAATGTTATGAAAACAGTGCTAAGTCTTGGTGCAGCTATCTTGGTAATTCTGAGCAACCCTCTTATCAGTCAACTATGTATTCCAGTGGAGATAATTATGTTCCAGCACATTTAAGAGGTCAGGCACCTACTTATTATAAAGCAGGAACACGCTCTGAGCCCGATATTAATCGTGATTATCTTATGCACACTGGCCGTCATTCTGTTGGTTCCATGTCTGCATCTAGTGCAGTTTCTGCCGAAGCATCAGTTAATGACGATAAACTTTCCACACCACAAAGAAGGCCATCAGTTATTCAACACACTGAATATGCTGCTACTTCTCCTTCTCCTTCCATCTCTCCCAAACAATCCAATCAAGAGATAAATCAGAACATGTACATGAAGAGTGCTACAAATGCCTCTTTCTCAAGTCCCAAAGTGAATCTCCTTCCCAGCCAACCAGGATATTCCACAAATGGTAAAGTTGCAGAGTGGCTCACAAAAGGTGTTCATGAAGTTGTAGCTTGTAAGACTCCTTCAACAGCAGTTGAAAAAGCGATTGAACTTCATGATAAAGTGATGATGCCTTCAAGCTGTAAGACACCCGGTGCAGTTGGAACAAGTAAAATACCAGTCAATAATGTAAAAAGTAAGCATGGTTCAAGTGCTTCAAACAGTTCAAAGTCGCCACGATCAAAGTACTCAAGTTCACACCGTCATCGAAATGCAGATGTGGCTAATGGAAATTATTCTCAAGCAAGAGGAAGTGTGGCGCATCAGAAATCACTCCATCCAACTCCTTCTACATACAACTCTGTGATGACAAGTGTCAGTAGTACTCCAAAAGGTGCTGCAAAATATCACCATCCTGTTCACCAAACTATGAAAAATGATTTTTATCCCAATGGTCCCTATTTCAATCAAACTAAACGTCAAAAAGTAAACAATGTGACTCCATCAATGCTACCCCCCATCACTCCACGCCCATCCCCATCTCCATTTGTAAGACAACAAACATATGTCACTCCTCCCTTGAGTGATATTCCCAAGATGACAGCTGCTACGCACAATGACTATGAATTTGCTGTTCTTGATCTTAGTGTGAAAAAACCAACTGTTCAAGCACCTCCACCAAGAACTACTGTCCCTGTGGTATCTGTCAATGCTTCACCTGTACCAGACGAAGATGTGTGTTTAGACTTGTCATTGAAAAAGAAATCAAATCTTAGTACTGACAATGGTATTGAAAATATAACACCCCCTCTTCCCCTCTCTCCAAATCCTGCATCTCAACAAGTTTCTTCATATATGCAATCATCTCTTAAACCATTACCAACTCTACTGGCTCTTCAAGATTTAGCTGCAGAAGAAGCAGCTAGACGTGGTTATTCATCTAGCAGGAGGACTGGACCTCCAATCATGTCTGGTACTGTGACTACACCAGTAACTGGACCATCCCTTAGCATGCCACCAGCCACTGCAATGTTCCCTGGAAGCACGCACAGTAAACTGCCACCAGGCCTTATGAATTCTATTCCACCCACTGCATATTCAAAAGACATTGCCAAAAATATGTACATGCCAAGCAATGCACGCCATTCTCAATTCTCCCCATATGTGATACCCCCCTTTTTCCCCACCAGTTGGACTTCAGTAGTGAACACGTCACCTCCAAATGCAAAACAAACAAACACTAATACTCAAACTAGTCCAATGCCCTACAAAAATATGGTTAACCACAGTGTCTTCCCGAAAGATTATCCATATAATGTTAAATCGCAGTATCATCCCGTGCTTTGTAAAGAGAGTGGGCGTTATCCATCCAGTGGCAAATGATCAGTTGTGAAGAGTTTGTTTTAGAGCTTTATTAAATAGTGTTTGCAAGAATTAAGCGATAAAATTTCTGAGAAATAATATCAAAAGAACTTTTATCATTTGCTGATGTGTGAAATAAGAACAGTCCAAATGCCTGCTAGTCCCTATATCTATACATAGGATTGTGTTTTTAATAATTATTGACTAAGATGCTCCTATTTTGGCAGGTGTATGTTTATTTTTCAGAGCGGAAGTAATTAATTTATGTGGAAAAAAAGAGCTTTATATATATTTACATATATGTAATTCTTTAATCATAAATTTTTTAATCTCATTCATCTAGGCTTGTATATCCGTATTGCAATTCAGTATAAGATTTTTTGATAAAATTCTTTCAAAAATTAAAAATGTTGTATATTTTTTATTTTATAAGATTGGTATTTTATTAAAGAATTTTAAATCTTGTTGAATTATTAAACACTGAATTGTGAAAATTGAGACTCATTACTTTTTGAATATGTATTAATGACTTAGATGCCAAAAATATTGAATCATAATTTTGTATTTACTAAAGATTTACTTTTCAATGACATATTTTACTTATTTATTTTCTTAAGACTTCACACTGATTTGACTAGAAATATTTTTACTCTTTTATTATGGTAATAAACGTATCTATAAATTCTATGCAACCTCATATATGGATCATTATTTATTGCAGTTGAGACTTTGTGATCTTTTAAAAAATGCTGATTTCTAAACTAAAATATAAAGATTGAGAATCTCTAAAAGAGATCATAATTTACAAAATTTTATTCTTTAACAGAAATAAGTGTTTGTATGAAATCGATCGTTACTTGACTAGAGTTGTTTTTGTCTCAATCAACTATTTTGTTTTAGAAAGTTTGGAGAAATTCCTTGGTATGTGCTGCATGTATAAATTAGCAAAAAATAATTTTCCTCGGGAAAATTAATATTTTTTCCAAAATAATTTAATTATGATTCCTTTTTAAACTGGATTTGTAAAGAAATTATTTTCAGTCAAAACATTGTGTTGAAATTCATACAATTTAAAATGTAATCCATCTAAATAAAAGTAATCATTATATGCCTACAATAAATGCATCCTATCGAATTGTCTTATTTATTATAAAAGTACATCTTGTACAAATTTCATTTTCAACATTATCATCCAATCATTTGTAAAACAACATTTTGCTATATTATTCATAGAAATACTTCATTTGTGTGTTCATTTTTTGACAGCTATTATGTATTAATATTTACTGATCTTGGTATCTAAGTCATCATAAAAACAATAATTGCTTACTTTTAAATTCATTGATCATAAAATTTAATTATAGAACTGTTCCTTCACATAAAAATCAGCAGAGGTGTATATTTTATGAATGAAAAATTATTGTAGAAAAACACTTGTATTTTAGACATTTTCCTTTTCCAATTATTAAGTTATTATTTTCTTCCAATTAAACAAGCTGTGTGTTTTTTATTTATAATCAATATGCAATGATTGTTAAACACTTGTAAAACATTTCTGTATAAAGATTTAATGATTGTTGTATATTTTATATTTTACATTTATACTTTTATAATTTTTGTTACTTGTTAGATTTATTTTATATCTGAATATATTCATGTTCAGGTGTCTTGCTTTTTCAAATCAAATTATTTTCAATTTTGAAATTGCCATCATTTACAGTTTATCTTATTGTCTTTAAATTCTGAGATTACAAAGCAGCCTCTTCATTTTTTTTCGATAGTAATTGTCAATTTACTGCTATGTACTTAAACCAGTGCTGTCTTGATGCATTTTTCATCACAAATGTTCTTCGATGTTGAAATTTTTTTAGTTAGAACAGTAATAGGAAATTTTAAAAACTAGATTTTCAGTGTATACGTGATATATTTACACAAAGTTGCTCTGTGTACAAAGCATGATATAGAGATGTTTATAGCTGAAACAAAAAATTGATTTTAAATTGGATGTGATGGAGAAAGTAGTTTTAATTCTGGTAATAAAATATACTTGATGACATGTTTCTACCAGAAGTAACTAAAGTGAAATGTGTATATGAAATGGCCTACATAAAATGTATTTTTGAGCCTGAAAATAAAAATGTTAAGGAAAATCTTAATGATAATGTAAATTTTATTTGATACCACCATCATTTTTGTAAATTCATTCTGTATTCATCTTTTTAAGTGATCTCATCGATGTGCTATTCAAAACACCATGTGATAATTCAGTGAATAAGTAATTCTCTCAAATATATTCAAATTCAGTTAATATTTGTTGTAAAGAAAGAAAGAGAGCTGTTTCTCTGCATTGTAAAAATATAAATAACTCTTAATGCAAACATTGTTGTGTTTTTGTTTATTTTTAGGATGTGCTACCTCCTTTTATCTCAGTGCTTTTGTGTATGTGTTAAAAAAATGATAAAAATGGAATGGAATTTCTGAAGAGTAAAATATAAACTTGAATACTGTCTTGTTTCTTGTCTTGCTTAAATTTTATTGTTACACAAAATCATGTTATAGTTATTTGAAAAAGAATTAACAACACTATTTACTGAAGAAAGTATTTATATTTTTTTACGAATACAATTTTTTTACAAAGTTTTTTATATTTTATTTATTTATTGTAGTCAAATTTTGATACATTATTAAAAATGTTGAAAAAAAAGACAGTTAAGTTAATAAAGTAATTAGTATTGTCCTTTTTGTCTAGATAATTAAGTACTTAAATAAAACAACTATCAGATTCCATATAGAATATATTTTGAAAATACAAATTATAAAAATTAACATGAACTTTTTATAGATAAAAAAAAAGAAACTTAAAGCAGTAGGTCAGAATTTGAAATTACAGTAACTTGTCTTCAGTTGAACATATGAAGTTCATTATGAAACATTTTATAGATTCCTTATTAAAATTAAATAAGAGATTTTTAAATTAGTTATTAAGAGATTTTAAATTAGAGTTTTGATAGACTAATACTGTTTATCAAAAGACTTATCTTAACAAAAGACTTATAAATCTATCACACACACACATAACACATTACTTTTGAAAATTGAATTAATTATTTTAATAGTTTTAAAATTGATGCCCACATTTATATTTTTCCTAATTTTTCAGTTATGAATTTAATTTGTTAAATCTTGATTAGTTTTTTGTGCATATAATTGTTACCTTCACTTTAGAATATAAACCATAATATGTAATCCTAAACACATATACATTTGATTAAAATTGTTAAACATTAAGAGTAACTTAAAAAAAATTAATTTCAGACATTATGATTTCATTTGTGAATATAATATATATGTATATATATATATATATATATATATATATATATATATATATATATATATATATATATACCTATATATATTTGGCGCTTTTTTGTCGCTAAAGGTGTTCGGAGAAACAAAATGGTGCCAAAAATAGATGGCAATGATACATAATTTTAAATTTTTTTACCCTCGTATTAAATATCGCCAAATGTCAAATTGAATAGAAACCTAGGGACATCCTAAGTAGAGGCAGTCCAAAAAGAAATATTTAAAATGAAAAGAGAAAACATGTTGCATAACATGGCCAAATGCACAAATATTTATATAATATAAATACAACTTATATATAGAGTTTTAACTTTTATCGGACTTTAATTTGTTAATGTATTTATTCGTGGATTTTACTTAATATTCTCTTAAAAATTTTTTATAATACAAAAATGTTAAGCAAAATTACTCAGTTAATGAAAATTAAAAAATCAATTTCATTTCCAAATGGATTTAACATTAACTGGTTGTTGGAAAACTTTTAGTCTGATTTGTTTTTGTTGAAGATAACAGAATTTTTTCTTTAAATTTTAAGATTAATTATTATAATTTAAATTAAGAGAATAATTTGGAAATTTTTGTAAATTGTAGGATTAATATACTTATATTATATTTTATTTCAAAAAATTTCATTTTTAAAATTTTAACTTGAAAGCGAAAATTTGAAAACATACTTTATGTCAGCATTCGCTAGATGGCAGCATAAATATGTGACATTGTTCATATTCTTTAAATACTTAATTGTTTTTCATGCCTGTAGATGGCAGCACTATTAAATGCACTTATAAAAAGCGAACATAAATATTCGTTTATTTTTCAAAATTGTCTTTGTTCTAAGAGCAAAGAAGAATTCCTTTTGAACTTATTAGACGTAACAATATTCGTAATCTTTTCTGCTAGTGAAACAAAATATAAAGTTTTAAATATATACTTCTCACTGTAAAAATGTTTTTTATAACGATAAAAAAGAATAAAATATTATGCAAGGGTTATTTCATGTTTCCAGCACTCAGTTTTTCATATTGAAATCACTGAAGTCAATCATCTCATAATATTTAATCATAGTCAAGTATTGAGTATAACTGAACTGTGACATCTTCTTTTAACCTTTGATTTCTTTTCATGAAATCCTTAGTTTATTAATTTATTTTATTTTAATGGAGCAAAATTTGAAGTTGATAATTCTTGTTTTGCTATTGTATTTGAAATTTCTTTTACATGGATAACGTTCTACAAGCATGATACAATTTTATATTTAACAGTGAAATCATTTAATTTAGTCTATATAATCATTTAAACTATTTTGATCTACATGATGCAATGATAATTTTTGAATGAAATGCACGAAAAAAGCATTTTAAAGGTAATATTAAAAAATATACATATATCTGTTATACTGTTTTCCTGTAAATATGATCAATTAATCCTACACAATATGTTTTTAATTAAAAAAATTATGTCATAACTCTAGGCAAGTGCGGATTCAAGATTTTTAGGTGACTATTTGTTGACTCACAAGTGCGAGACTCCCATTAAAATATTAATTTTTTCCCTTAACGGTTTGTAAAGTGCAAATCAATCTGGATGGTTAAGCTCGAATTACCAGTAGTTGGTATTTAGAATTGTTATATTTAGCATGTAATTATGTTTTTATATGTGTTTATACTAATGTCATTTCTTATTTCAGCCACTTTGTGCTACTCCAATCATTCAGTCATTGATTTTTAACTTTATACATAATCATGTTTGTCTATTTTGATGTTTTGGAAAGTGAAATTTCAATCACATTTTTAAAATTATTAATAGGCTTTGTTTTTCCAAGTCAGTAATTAATTCAGTTTCAATTCTAGACTTTCGAATGAAAGTTACTTAAAATTTTAATTCTATGGTTGTGGAAAAACATGGAAGCGGAAATAGAACTTCAAGATTAAGTTGAAAAGTGTGGTTTTATTAATACTGGTAATTTAATAGTTTTTTTTAAAATTTGTTTTGATACTTTTAAAAAAGTGGATTTTTTATCTGGCTTTTAAAATTATTAATGGGCTTAGTTATTTCAAATCGATAATAAATTATTTTGCTTCAGATGAAGATTTTCGAAAGAAATTTATTTAAAATTTTAATAGCATAGCTGTGGTAAAATGGGAAAAAAAAGATAACACGAAGATGAAAATAGTATTTTAAGAATAAATTAAAAATTCTTTTATTGACAATAATGGTAATTCATTGTATTCTTACAATACAATTATAAAATGACTAAGTAAGTAATTTACATATATATTGTCACGTTACGGAACAAATCCTCCTCTGAATTCAGCCACTCAATCAAAAATTAAGAACCACAAAAATTTCATTTCATTTTTATTAAACAAGAATTCTTAATATCATGGCTAAGAAAATTACACAATAAATAAAGCTAGTTCTTTTTAAAGTTTTTTATTCGTCGATTGTTCTCGGGAGAGCTTGTAACCCCTAGAGAGCGCGTCCCCTGGCGGTGGATAGAGGAATGCCTCCATTGGTTTTCTTTGGGTGGTAGAGAGGAAATAAAATACTCTCCACGGGCCAACAGGCAGAAGTTCAACCTCTTTGGAGCTCTGGCAACTTTTATCCATGAATTGTGCCACAGTATTTCTGTCGGGAAAATTGCTTCCAACTATACTTGTGAGCTCGTGGCCATAAAGTGTACTTTGGAGATTTACCTATCTAAAGTTGACCAGGTATCTAACGGTATCATTATTTTTTCTGACGCAAGATCCGCACTGCAGGCATTACAAAGGGGTAAGTGTCAATTCAGCCAGAAGATTATAGTGCTAATACACAAAATCATTGCTATCCAAAGATCCTGGACTTTACAATGGATACCGGCGCACATTGATATCCCTGGCAACGAGATAACCGATGAGCTCGCTAAAGAGGCCCGTAATTCTCCTCAGCCATTCAAATGCTTGACCCTCAATGATGACAATGCAGTTGTCAGCTGAAAATTAATTTGCCAGCAAGTTAAGTTTTCTATTCCAGAATTAAATAGCGACAGAACCATCTACAACTATAGTATCCAGACTTAGAACAAAACACTTGAAAGACATGAGAATTCGTACAGATGGACAAATGAATTACACCAGGCTTTGTCCTCACTGCCTGGATAACACCCAACTGTTTCCATAACACATCTTCAGCTGTCCAGCAATGCTGGCCAAGCTTTTTAACATCAGCATAGAGGATCCGGTAGAGCTTCCTTTTACAGATAAATCTGTAGCGATCGCCAGAGCTGTCTTCGACAGCTTCGGAGACATTTAGGGTTTTTGCACGTACTCCATGGACACGACATAATCATCCTCATTCGCCGATTCAGCTGTCCATGTAAATTAGAAAAGTTCAGTAGAAAATAAGTTATCAAAAGTTTGGATCCAAATCAAATAAATTATGATAAATTGATGTAGAGAAGCTTTTATACTACAGCGGATAACTGGTCATCATATTGATGCAATAAATAAAAGTGTTACAAATAATTTGAGATGTGATTTATAAGATTGTAATTGCTTGGCAAAATTTTAATGATTTTCTTTTTTATAATTAAATACTTTCTAATTGATATTAAACATGATTAGAGAAAACTTCCAAATCGATCGAATAAAAAATTTGCTTTGTTATTATTTGTCATTCTACGGTCATTTTTTTCACACGAGATCTAATTAGACCGGAAACTACGGCTTAAAGTATAAAAATGTGGAATTATTTGATTTACATGTAATTTATTTTTAAATATAAAAAAAATCAGATTATGTATACTGCTATTTTTTAGACAATTTGTATTGAGTATTGTAAATTCATACCGATTGAAATTCCGAAAGTAAACGTTGACCGCAGAAGAGATCAAATGTGAAAAATGATGAAACACACAAGTCTTAAGTTTAATAGGCGAAAAATTAATTGATAAAAAAATAATCGTACTTTGAACATAAATGTTTGAGAATGAAAAATGAGAATTTACGTCAGGTAAAATAATTTGTCTGATATAGCTGAAGAAATTAATGACTAATCTTCACCCATATTTCATAGATTTTCTGACATTATTTAATTCAGATTATAGGCATTGTGTTATTACTGTGTTTTTAATATAATCGCTTAGTGAAATATACTAACAAAATGTGCACACAAGCAACAACGAAAAATTAAAGTTTAAAATTTAAAATACTTTTGTTTTACCATACTAAATAATTATAAACTGCAGCTTTCTTGAGAGGAGAAATGAGTCTATGTATAGGTATATTTATATACATTCTTGTTTTTTGTCAAATGTTATTTTCCTTATGTAAATTATATCATACAAAATGTTAAGTAATGTTTTTGAATTTTGTATTTTCAGTTATATTTTAATTCTGTAGAGTGAGAAATGGATTATTTTCTAATTTGCAATAGTTTAAATTACACATTGCTGGCCACCCAAATTGCAACACCAGGAAAGACAAGCGATATCACAACAAAATTTATTTTGTAGATAACATGTTGACCCAGTAACAAATGATTAAATTTATAGATTTCTGAGAAGTGAGGTTCCTGCCAGAATCAGCAGCCAGAGTAGCCGCCATTGGATGTGTTCTTGGGGTACAACAGACCAAGCAACTCCCATAGCTTGCCGAAAGTTGATCTGGTGTGGCTGGGGATGTAAACTGGGTCAATAGTTGAGCAACCAAGAACATTTTTTTTTAATCGGCGAAAGATACGGAGCCTGGCGAGCCGGCCAGCGAAGCAATTCAGTTTGGCGACTGACGATGAACCCTTGGACAATGCGTGCCACGTGTGGTCGAGTATTATTCAGTTGAAATATGGCCGTGGGAAAACCCTGAAGTTAAGGAAGGACAAATGGCTCCAACACCTCGGAAACGTAACGCTGGCTGTTTAAAATACCGGCAATGCGTACTAGAGGAGAGCGAGAGTGATATCCAATACCGCCCCCATATCATAATACCTAGTGCAAGACCAGTGTGGCGGTGCATAACGCAACATTTCAGCATCTTCTCTCCACAGTGTCTCCAGACTCAAATGCGACCATCGTGGTGTTGCAGATAGAAGCGTGACTTGTCAATAAAAACAATTTTATTCCATTCTGCCGTCCACATCCTTATTTCATGGAACCATTGGCGGCGGAGACGTTTGTGGTTCTACGTCAAGGGTAGACTGGACGTCTTGCGAATAAATCATTCTGCTGTAAACGGTGTCGCATTGCACGCAGACACTGAATACAGACTGAATGTGTTGTGCTATGCTATGGCGGTAGCTGAGCAATTCTTCACTGCCATGCGCACAATTTACCTGTCATCACGTGAAGTGGGGCACTGAGCTAGATGCGATCGAACACGCGAGTCCGTCATACCCTCCTGCATCCAACGATCACATATCCGCATTAGATAATTACAATATCTATAGGCCACTATTCTTCCTCTGTCGAACTCGGGTACTTGATCAAAATAGGATGACTGTTTTCTATGAGGTATAATTGATTGATTTTTTTTAAAAAAAAATTTTATTGAAAAAACCACAAGAAAAACACAATTGCCGAACTTGAAATCTTCGAAATCTCCAAGCCTTAAATAACGCTTTGAAGTGGTGCCACAGGTTCGCGTGATGTGCGTCTACGTTGAAATTCTAATCATTTGCATATCTCACTCCCGCTAATGCATGTTGTAAATTTCATGTTATTTGCATGCTTTCTTCAAGGTGTTGCATTTACGGTTGCCAGCAGTGTAAATAGTCTTATGAACCTGATAAATTTCTTACACACACAAGTTCATAAAGTATTTAAAAATATTACATTCTAAAGCCAATTTTAAAAATGAATTTATTGGTTGTATTAAATAACAGTTAATACTTCATCCCACCTTTCTAATAAAGTTATAAGCAATTGTTACGAATGACATTTTTCTTTGGTATGTTTGCATAAATTCTGGAATCCAATGAAGATGGCTATTATCTTGAAAATATATTTATTAAGTTATCATATATTTTAAAGCATATTTTATTAAGTAGCAGAACAGTTTCATGTAAAAAAATATGTGCATATTTCATTATTTTTAAATAAATAACTATAATGGCTATTAAAAATACACTATTTATATTTATGTTAATTTTAAAATTACATTTAATTTACATCTTACTATAAAGATACTAATTAAAAATATGAAATTTAGGTAGTATACACATTTACATTAAATTATATAATTAATTATGATTGTATTTATACTGTAATAAGAATAACAAAATTAGAAGATGTAGCATATTTATTAGTTATAGTCATCTTAAAAGCAAGCATCGTTTTTTATTTTTAGTTTCTCAAAGTCTAATTTAATCAACTATGATGCTGGATAAAATAAGAACTTCCAAGATATATAAATTCCCTATAAATTCAAAATAATTAATTATTTTTTTTACCTGCAACAGAGAAATATTTTTCCTGTCATCAAATATAAATTTTACTGTCAAAATTTGCAACATTTGAGAGAGATATTTTTTTAAAATGTATGGGAAGAAAACGGGGCAATTAACTGATATCTTTATTTGAACAAATTGACAAAAACTTCATTTTTAATTCATGCTCTAATTTTTATAATCATAAATTTAAAAACTGCATGTGTTATTAATGAAAACTCTAAAACGTGTGAGAATAAATATAAAAAAAAATTAAATTTTGCGATCACTAAATTGCAACATTTACTAAACGCAATAGCCCATCTGCAGACCAAGGCCTACAGTACCAATGTCTGTTTTTATGGATGAGGGCCCTGAGTTGCGTAACATCAAAAGTGTATAATCCTCTGTAAAATAAAGTATGACAGAGTTTCCCTTTATTCTGATGCGGCTATGGACAGGCAATGGATAACTCTATTTGATGGAAACAATAAAATCCTTGGCTCCTTACCACGAGCTGTTGGTGTCGCTTGTTTCCAGGTGACAACTGGACATGACTATCTACAAAGGCACCTGCATCGAATAGGTGTAATGGACTCTGCTCGCTGTCCATTGTGCAATCATGATGATATGGATGCTGCTCACCTCAAGAACTGTCCTCAAGTTTTAAAGTTTGACTGACAACTCTTTTGAGGCTACTAAAAGACTTTATTCTTATTTCATACTTGTTCATCTTTTTATTGGGATGCTCTTCGATTAATGGCAGAGATGCAGAGGACGGGCGTAGGATAAAAAACAAATTGCGAAGCACATATCCCCGTTAGGTTGTCAGCCTAACACGAAACCTCCTGTGTTTAATTCCTAATAAGGCACTCAGTTTATTGACCCATTGATGGGATGAAAGGATGAGTCGGCTTTGCCCAGCCCAAGGATCAGACCTCGGAACTGAACCTTGGGAGCATGAAGCGATTTCATTATGTTAAAGTGCTTAAATTGCACCATTTGTCGAAAAATATTTTCTTATCAGAAAAGGCCGACAGGAAAACATAAATACCTAAACAATATAAAATCCGAAGTTTATATATATTTCTGATAAAATCAAAGTAGCTAATTTTTTTTATCTGAAACAGCATATATATTTTCATTCCAGATTTGATCTGAAAAAGGAAAAAGAAAATGACCTTTTCTATGTACTCAATGGAAAGCCAAGTAAATTAAAATAACAAAGAAATAAGCCCAATTTTTAAATAATATTCGAACTCTCATTTTTATTTAAATTGATAAATTATAAATAAATTTAAATGAATAATGGTTATTGAAACACGTTTTAAGCAAGTTCATCTCCATTAGGAATAAGCATTATAAGCGGACCAATATCGACCGGTGGATTGCCAAGACATTAAGATGATCGCCGATGCTTATTTTTAGCATCCGAATGCCTAAAAATATACTTATTCAACCTCTGATTGTCATGTTCCTGATCACGCGTTGTAGATAATTGCGTGACACATAAAAAATTTAAAAGCAGCTTATGATCAGAATCTCCTGCTTTATATCATGCTATTTTAAGAAGACTCGAATATTATTTTTAAGCAAACAAATTAAAATAATTTTAGAATTAATTGATTCTATTTAATGAGTCTCTTAATTTTTCTACTGTAATAACCCAAGACTAGAATTTACAATTAAATTGTAATAACTTTAAAATTGAAAATTGTTAAAAAATGATGTAACAAGATAAAGATTTGTTATTGCCAAAGGATAAGTGCATATTATATATATTGTTACTGTTTTTCTGACATACTTTGTTTGTCCTTTTAAGAATGAGGACATCTATTAAGAATATAGCACCATTTATTCAAAATCAACAATTGACTTTTACAAATTATTTTACTTTCAGTAATCATTATTTCTCTTAAAGTAATATTTTTTCTTCTACTTTAACACTGTTTTCCTCCTGTCTTAAAATTTACTTACATTATTATTATAAGGTATATTTATGTATAAAAAGTACTTATTTGAAAAGAGTAACTTGATATACAGAAGTTAGATGGATGTTTGCTATAACAGTCAATAACTTTGTAAAGAACTTTTAAAAACGTTAGTACATCATTAGTCTATTTTGAATAACCTGTCAATTCGGTATTCACCATTTTTACAGAACACACCCTAGCATCATTCAAGAAGGGATTTCAATATTAACTTACTTAGAACCTTCCTTCATGCACCAGACTCGACTTTCTCTTACTTTAGTCTTTCGATGCAATCATAATCACAGACTGCCTTGTTATTCCCTCCATTCTTTTAAAGCTGCTTTTTGACTTCAGCTCCGGCACAGTTTATCTCAATTTGAGAAATGGGTAAGTGAAATGGCATTAATAATGCTAGAAAATAGCCTTTATAGCCATAGAAATTAAGCAGAAGTCATTTAATTTATTTATAAATCAGCTCCTGCAACAGCATTATTGGAAAAATATATATGCTAATTAAACTAATACACTGGAAGAATTTGTTGTTTAAGTTACCAGCATAATGGAAACTTCATAACATGAATCTCTTTAACATCATAAATGGGATAATCCTACTGTTGCAGATTCGAATTCCGTTTTGGGCTTAGGAGTTTATAGAGGTTCAAAATCCACTTTAAGCAGTAGGTCCTGCTCTAACTAGCTCTCGTGCAAAATAATTGACCGTTGTTGAATGTTGACCAAACGAGTTGAAGGTTGTTGTAAGACATCCGGACATTCATTCTAGGATATGTGCTCTAGTAGATATTAGAACTTCAAGTAAACATGGTAAAATGGGTAGACGAAACTCAAACACCTTTGAACATTGTGGATGCATAACAATTATCTTAATTCTGCATCGATTTATTTTCCAATTTCCACATTTCTATACAAATGCAGAATCTCATATTACCATGGAAAATGGGCAAAACACAGTGGCAAATTATCGAATTTATGAAGTTAATAAGATACATTGTGAAATATATCAAAGACATAGTCTGAAATAGGCTAAATACAGCACTTTAATGAAGATTATCATAGCTGTATTTAGCCTATTTCAGACTATGTCTTTGATATATTGTTTATCTTTGATATATTATGTCTTTGATATATTGATATATAGTTTTGGAAGATAAATAATGGCATGAGGTCAGTCACACTATTAAGGATATTCAGCTCAACTGCTGTAATTCTTGATCATTCAGAATTATTAATCCAGAGATGAACGTCTTGTACTATACCACTGTAAATTCATAATTGTATTGTGTTATTATATAGTGTCCTATGTTATGAAGTAAATCAACAACAATATAGTAATATTTAAAATCATCTGACTCTGCATATTGTTATTGGATGCATCATAAGTACGCTAGCCAGATGTCTACGTTTGACCGGGACAGTACCAATTTTCAGATAAAACCTCAGTGTCCTAGACCGTTTTCTTCACTTCCCAGTAAAAATTAAATTTAAATTTCATAGATATGACCAAAAGAGTCTAAAAATAATTAACCGTGAAGGAAAATTTAGAATAATTAATCATTTATTTTTGTAATGAATGAAAAGTCGAAAAATAGTTCGTCTTTAAAAGTATGAATCGGCATGTTAATTAATTAAGTTATAAGCTTACATATTTTTCCATAAAAATGATTAAAAAATTTGTCTTGAGAGATGGATTTCGTAAAACTTTGCATGTTAGTTAACAAATGCTGTGCGATTTGAATAATTTTATCCAATATCTGGGTTTTATATTGACTCATCATTTTTATAGAAAAAATTTCGATAAATAATAAAAATAATAGTATGTAGATAAAAGGAAAAAATGTCTTCCAACAAAATTTCTTACTTCAATCGTTATGATTGCATAATCACTCGTTCGGAAATCACAACAAAAGGAAAATCGTGACCAAATATGGCCACTACCTCGATTATAGAAGATTAACAACTAAACATTTTACCAATGGTGGTAATGAATTACAAACCTTTAAAATTAAAAAAAAAATGTACAGTTAGATGTGAGTGAAACATATTTATTTTCTTCAATATTTTCAAATGCACATTTTTGTTATTTACAAAATAATATCAACTTCTTAATCATTGAAGAGTCAAATAACGTTTTTTAAGCTTATGCATTTTGGACATGCTCAAAAATTAAAATTAATCTAACTAATAAAATTTAAAAATATGTTACCCATTAATAAACTATTGAAAGAAAAAAAACTGTAACAAGCGACAATCTCGAAATTTTTTAAAATTGCACCAAGGCCATTGATACAATTTATTTAAGTTATTCATTTTAAGATCGATACTAAAATATTCTTGAATGAAATTCATTCACTGGATTATATTTTAATTCCTACCCATATCAATTTTGATGCATTATGTATTAAATGCAGTTTCTAAATTTAAAAAAAATGAAAAATACATCTTAAAATTTGATAGTACTTAATATCGATAATGTGATGACAAAATGGCAAGGAAAGATCGATGCAATATATAGCCAATCACATGAAAAAAAGAACGCTTTTAGAATATAAAAGATTCTGAGAAATATCTGTTTTCTTTTAAGATTATAAAATGCAATTTCATAAAAATACTTTTCAAAGCAAATGATACGTAGGAAAAGAAACTAATAATGTATCGAAACTATTTTTTGATGCAAATCAATTAATAAAACTGCTATATCCAATTTCGACTGTAAAGATGAAAGCTGTTATTTAAAATAATGAATTGGAATAAAGCAAAAGAGCATGATAACTTATTACGTTATTTTCAGAAAATTTTTATCAAAATCTTTTGAATATTTTAAGCGTTTTCATATGAAATTGCAGCAATTATTTAAACTTTCAACACATTTTTATCCAGTTTTCTTAATTTCAATGAATTTGTTCGATTTTGTCATTTTTAAATCTTGAAAGCATAAAACGTCGTGAAAACAATTTCGTATAAAGAATTTTGAGCTAGCCAAAATTCTAAAATAAATTCGATGTGACATTTACAAGCAGAATTGTGTTTCACACTTATAGGCCGTCTAAACACAGGTTCTCTCTTGGGAGTGCTTGACTAAAAGTCGATCATTCTATTATAAGTCAACTGTGTAACAGATTTTAACTGATAATTAGAAGTTCGAAGATCAATGGAAGACAGTCTAATCTTTTAAGTGGGATACATTATCTGTGACTTAGATAACGGCGTATCAGGATTGCAATTTCGTTACAGTAAGAATCCAGACTAATTTTTACTATAGGAAAGAGTGATGCATATTACAATAGTCAGAAGAGTGCATGAAAATGTTCTATTACAGGAAAATTACTGATAAGTTTGTAATTCCACGATAATATGCAGAAAGTCACAGGAAAGTGTACTATCAACACCTTCTACAGTAGGAAGTGCTTTTACTATATGACACATAATTGGCCTTATGTTCTCCGTTATTTATTGCCACCAGTGGAAAAATTTGAATTTGGCATTCAGTCCTGTAAATTGGACGAGGTTTTTTCTATTCACTAATGAGTTCTTGCTTATTTATGGAATATATATCGGACATATTTGCGAATGGAGAGAAGAATGCATTGTATTTTTTTCATCAAACAGAGGTGAACGGTATGTATATGCTCGAAGTAGTTTTCTTGTGAAGGGTAGATCCTCTTCGTGATGCATGTCCTTCTGTGTCTGCTACCACTCTATGCTGAGAAACAATATACTGAATATCATTCGCCCGTATGCTTTGCCGCTATTAGTGATATCTTCAACTTGCACTATGAATTGCTCGTACTTACACTTTTTGTTTCTTCACCAATATCTTGAAAAGAAGAAATTAATGTCTTAATGGCATGGAAAGTACGTTCTCCCAAATTTAACACTATTTGTAATCTAATATGCTTTCGAAAGATGTATTGCAGACCTCAAATTGTCATCTTCAACTCTTTTTGAGCTTAGAATTACTTTAATTGACAACGAACCTTGAAACTCATGCAGCTCATTGATATTCACTGTTATAGAATGAAAATAATTTTGTATTTAACTTTTATATCCGGACATGGAAAAATTTTATATTTCATTTAGTATTTAAATATACGGTATTCATTATAATTTTAAGCTTCCCGTGGTATAATATTGTTACCAAGTTTTTTCTCATTTTGGTTACATATTTTTTGAGGTTCAATTTCTGGCTTTCTAAAACAGAATATGCAAATAATCAACTATAAAAAAAATTTAAATATGTGTCAAGGCATGCCATGTGGGTCAAAATCTACAGCTCCCATATCTGTTTTCTTGACAGAGAGATCTGGTTGTGAAACATATGTCCCAGTTAGGTAGTTAACCTAAAGCGAAGCCCTCTGTGTTTAGTCCTCAAGATGTTTGGTACTCATTTTATCAACCTACTGAAGGAATGAAAGGTTGAGCCGACATTACCCAGCCCAAAGATCGAACCTCGTACCTGTGCCTTGGGAACGTGAAAAGCTACTGCTAAGCCATCGGGCTTACACCCTAACTATGTCACATAGTTATCATCAGCCATCATTCCTAATGTTATCAGTAGTTACAATGCACTTATAGTGGGCAGTCATAGTAAAAATGCAATATTTAGAAAGCATGAACAGAAAATAGATGAAAATTAGTACAACTGACATATCACAGGCAATAAGTAATGTTTATTAAGGCATATTACATTTATAAAAAATGTGGTATACAATAACATACTCAGAAACTTCCTCAGTCACCACTGCATTGAGTAAAATTTCACGGTACGGATTTAAAGATAGTGCAAGATTAGGTTCAACTCTCAATCATTTGTCACAGTTTATCTTCTGAACGTGATCGTGGCAGCCTATGCATAAGACGTCTAATCACATCTTTAGCATTTTGATTGATAGGAAATCAGGAGAGACAAACACCAGTAAAAGCATTGCCAAGCTACCTTGCAAGGCATATCGGCCGATTCTCGATGTGTGTGGTCTGGAACTTTCTTGCTGATTCTGGCGCAATCTGGTGCTTTCTTGATTGCATTCTGCATCCCTCGAAGTTATGGATAGCATTATGGAATAAAGAGAACGTCATCACCTTTTCGTTTAGCTGTTACATTGCTAACAATGACAAATGCTATTCTGTAGCTGTTAGAGATGGTGCACTAAATTATGTTACCCCTTGTCAGATGCGTCAGACCTAGGCCTTTCGAAAGATCACCGACAAACTCATGCAAATTGCGTAAAATTATTTATTAAACAGAAACGTGGCTTATCTAAAAACATTATATTATGACATTCCGAAGTCTCTGTAACTGGATCTCGACTTTATTGCAAGCGTAAGTGTTAATTTTCTTAACTCATTGGAAACCAGGATAGATATCATAAAAATGTAGCAAATATTTTTACATTTTATTTCGTTAAATAAAGATTTTTTTACTTGTTTGGAATTAATAATGTGTGTGCGTGCATGCGCGTGTTTGTTTGTTCTAATGCTTACAAATACAAGAATTATATTTATTGTAAATCTTATTTATTGAGTTACTATTAATTTTTTCTTTCGAATCTTTATGGGAAAGTAAACAAAAAGATATAACAATTTTCTTTAACAAAAAATTTCGAAAATTTGAAAAAATTATTAGCCCACAAACTTATTGAATAAGAATAATTCGTACATCAAAACGAAAAAGTTAAATTGATATATCTGAAATTTATACAAAATAAAGAAATTATTTTAATAGTATAAACTGCAAAAAAGTCGATCACTTTTTTAGATTTTTAAAATTAAAAATGATATTGATGTATAGGAAATATTGGATATATATAATGGAAGTTTTATTTTTTAGTGATTCATTTTATTTATGATCAAAATTGCATATATGGTTTTATTTTACTAAATATTGTGTGTTGTTGTTATTGTTTCGTATCTCCCATCTGCCTTAGCAAAGTTCAGACCAGATTATTGAAACGGTTCACATTAACGAAATCCGATACAAGAAATGGAAAGTCATGGATATTCACTGAGTGTAACAGATGTATAGTAACTCTATTGACAATAAATGGTGTTACTGTCCTATAGAGAGTGAACCTATAAAATATTTAATATCCAATAAGACAATGGCGTCTAGTTACCACCAGAATATTTAAGGGCATGTATGTCGAGACAGCCTGTATTGGTCTGCCTGTCACAAGGCAGAGATAGGAAAAGTCCTGGTCTTTTGCTTTTATAATAATTGTAAGGCGATTGTATTAACCCTTTTTCTTAGCCTTTTGGCTCGAGGATAACTATAAATGCGTGAGCCTTAGAGTAATAAAGTTTGTAATAAAGAGGTGGAAGGGACAGGTTGTATAAATATTGTATAGATTTATTAAATAATTATTAATTCTCATCTAAGCTCAACAATTCATGTTTTATAATCTCTCAATGATACTAATCTAAAATAGTCTTATATTAAAATTAATTTGTTTTTACATGTTAATGGAATTAATTAATATACTGTATTTTTAAAAACTATCGGGTACCTCTCTTTCCGATTGTACTTGGAAAATGAGGTTCTTCTTCTTTAATAGTGTAACAAACTATAATATTTATTAGGTCTTAGCTGCCTCTACAGCACGCTTTTTCGAGCCCAGTCTGTCAAGAGCGACACTTGGCTAGTTTCTAACTTTCAGTATCTTGAGGTCATTTTCAGTGTCAACGAGCCATCTTGTTGGTGGTCTTCCTCGGGCACGGGATTCTTCGGGTTTCTTAAGAGTTGATATTCTAGTGGGGTTGTTTTCGCAGCTTCTCCAGACCTGCCCAAGCCATCTTAGCCTGTTGCTTCTGATAAGCTGAGTAATCTGGGGCTGTGTGACCGGGAACCCCGAGTGGTGACATGGGTGCCCCAATTGTGAAAATGTGGTGACCAAGGAGTAAAAATTGTTCCACTGTATCCCAATAAATGTCGTAAGAGGTGACTAAAATAGGGTTGGGTGTAGGGTGAACTGCCCTCTCTCTCTCTACCTCGTAAAAAACTCTTGTTACGAAACCTATACAGAATACTAAAACCGAGAAATGAGGTTGCATAATATTATTTCTTGCTAAATTAATAAAAATATATATTTCTTGAATTGGGAAGTGTAGTATAAAAATTTTTAACATTTATGAAAATGAATGTGTGTGTGTTTCACAGTTTAAACTGTTAATTTAGAAAAATTGTAACGTTTATCAATTTATTTTACTCTTTTATTGGTTTAACTAGAAAAGATTACGAATGAAAATCCTATCAATTGTTTTTTATTTAACCTAAAAGGTCGAAATGTGCTAATGTTATACTTGAACATCCCCACGTCGTAAACTTGCGCAGTATAAATAAACATTGAATTTTAGTCTTTCTCTTGTATATCCGGAATTTATCTCAGTGGATTAATTGATAGAAGTTCACAATCAAAGTAGAGCAAGCAGACCACAAATCAAACATATACGTTAAATATATTAACTGCGATGGCCCTGGTAATAATGTTCACAAGTAAAATAATATAAGGATGAACATAAACAAGCGAATAAAATGTTTTTTCTCTTTCAAATAACGTTACTTTATTTGAATTCGAAAATTAAATCTACTAAATAAAATTTCAAAATCGCCGAAATTTTATGGAAAAATTCGTTATTTTTTGTTTACGTTATAATAACCTCTGTAGTAAATTTGTATTTTTTTTTCTTCAAATTTTGAATTACTATTTATCGATTATTTCTAAATTTGAAAAAATTAACCTTATTCTCTTTTCCTTTCAATAGTTTTTATGAACATTTTATTAATACTAATAAGTTATATTAAATGAATATCATTTAAAAACAAGAAAGATTCTTTCTTTGAATAAAATAACATGTATTCAAAATAATAATTAATACTACAAATAATTAAACTATTTCAAAAATATTTAAAACTAATTTGCAGTGCCAAAAAAAGTCGCTATGACTTCAGACTTGGACATACCACTGCAAATATATGAGCCGTTTATTTTGAAAGTGGCTTAAGTCCATTTATCTTCAAATCGAGATATTTAAGGATTTGCGTTTCAATGAATTAAAAAAATATATACGTATAGAATACTTATGAGTCATACTGCATAAGTGTATCTAAGGATATTAAATTTATAGTTCCTATTAAAATAGTGACAATTATTAAGTGAATAATATGCGTTTCCTTATCAAGAATGGAGTTAGGTCATTTGCAAAACTAAATTCACAGAGTCATTATAAAATTTGAAGGTGCCCAAGTCCATTCTACATAATTTAAGATGCTTCCAAATGCAAAAAACAATACTGTGAATTTATATTACGTATCTTTAAAACACTTCGGAAACTTAATTTATATGATTCAAAACGTTTTTTAATTACATAACGTACAAAATTACAAACATAAATTTATTACAAAACAATGTACTACTCATCTGCATTTTGTGCGAGTGAAAGGGATTTGAAGTAATCATGATGTTCAGGCTGTATATATTAATAATAGGTCAATTATGTCCTTGAATTTTGCTGTTGTAATTTGTCTGATATTTTTATACAGTGGAGTCAATGCAATATTTTCGAACTTTCTTGGTCTACCCCGACGTGGTAATAAACTCAGGACTTTAAAATTTTCATTCTCATTCATTGATGTCATATAGATAATTTTATACGGCTCATTTCTGACAAAACGCATCCAACATATTTTTAACCAGTTTATTGTGTGTGATTCTCTATCAAAGTTCTTTACCCTTCTAAAAATTGCGTTTTCAAATAATTTTGTTGATACAAAATCTTCTTGTCTCATTTCATTTACAATAAAACTATTACCTTTCCGACACTTTTTAATAATCTTGAGAAACGAACAGTAAATTATTTTTTTTAACTGCATTTCTACCACGCCAAAATCTCAATCATTTGGTAAAAACGAATGTCCTGATATTAAAAATTTGTGATCTACATTATTTTCCAAAATTTGGACAATTTTTTTTAACCACATTAAAGCTACTTTAATGTTTCTATTTTGTCCGGCGCAAATGTCACTGTAAACTATAATGCGTCTTTCACTTCTTAAATTTTAAACATGTTTTAGAATGCATGAAACAATTTCTTGAACACCTCTGAATGCAATAGTTTCATCCCAAACTTACATGTAAACATTATCGTTATGAAAATGGTGAATACCGAAATTTAGGACATACATATTGCGTTTGTAGTATGCTACTGAGATAGTCAACTTGGGATACTGTAATGCTTTTTGCAAGTCGAACGAGAAAGCAAAATAATAACCTGAATTACAGGATACTTGCTCTTGATCTTGTTTCAGTGAATTCCTAGCTAATTCTGCTAGTATTAAATGGACTTCATGTTCTTCTGTAAGTTTATTCTTTTATTCATCATCATTCGATATTTTAATTTTGATGTTTAATAAGTTGCAATTTCGACATGTATCTTTGCACGGTTGGTGGAAATGTGAATCAAAGTCTTTTTTAAATATTTTTATGTAAGTTCACTCATTAACGGCTTTTATTTTAATTTTCCTCGCAATGAAGCTCGTATAAATTAAACATTTTCTTAAGAGTTAGATCAGGATGTAGATATCTATTAGAATTATGAGATCTGGCATAATGGAATTCAAATTTAGGAAAACTTTTAATATGGTTTTGAACATGCTTTTTCACTTTCTCAGATAATTTTCTTGATGATCCAACCATCATCCTACATTAATCATTGCCTACATTTGCAGAGCTTAATACTCATTTTAAGCGTCCTTCACTTACTTTAAAAGTACCCAAAAATAATTTTTTACAGATGGGAACTTTTCGTTTTTAGAATTTAGCAAATACCTAAAACTCCAATTTCTTGGTGAATCTTTTCCGTTTGTTGGACGTCTTCATTCCACAATTTTGCTCTCGACAGCTTCATAAAGCAATACATTTTGTTTGTTAAAATCCCCCAAACCTCAAAACTTCTCTAGAATATTTTTTCTTTCTTCTTCATCGTAATTTTTTAAGCAAGCATTCTGGCAACGGCAATCTTTATTTTCGAAAATTTTTTCAGCAATAATATTTCCGGTTTGAGTACAGTATCTTTTTCCTGAATTCCTTTTAATCTTTCACACTTTTTGGATGTATGATTCATCAATCTTTTCTCCATTGTTATTCATATCTTCATCCCCTGAAGACAAATATTGTTCTATAATTCTATTTCTTTTTCGATTTTATTTAACTCATTACTTACTATTTCTTCTTCACTATCTGAAAAAAATGGTCTTGTTCTGTTTTTCCCTATGTGTGAAAATTAATTAAACGTACTGGTTATTCAACTAACTCAATTGTCCAAAAACTAAGGTTAACTTGTAAATATTAATTAATTAAAACTACCTTCATCACTGTTTTTCGACGTTATCAATAGTAAATATCTTGATTTAAGTATAAATGGAGTTAGGCTACTTTCATACTACACGGTTCAATTATTCAACTTAACTCTGAAAACTTATGTGTCAAGAATTATCGTATTTGCTCGGAATATAAGTAACTTGAAATGCTCTTTACTGATAAATAACATGACATTGTTCATGTAATCATGGTAACCAGAAAAAATTTAAAAATGGAGTTAGACAACTTTCAAAATAAACTGGCTCATATCAACTCCTTGTTTTTAAGCAATTTCACGTAAATTTGGGTTTTAAATATCGCAATATCACGTAATTTTTGGATTTTGAATTTAGAATAATTCTTTTTTTATTTACCTATTATGGCAAAGTTACATAACAAAATATCGGAGAATTAACTTTATACAATTTATAAAAACATGTCAAAAATTAAAAAAAAAAAAAAAAAAAAAAAAAAAAACATACTTTTTTAACAAGTTTCATATTGCAATTTATATTTTATTTACTGATATATTATTTAATATTTTAAACAAGTTTAATTATATTGATTAATTTAACTATGTGTGTGCTCTGGTTATTTATTTTTGATGTAATGAATCGGTCAGAGAAAACTCTTTTGTTATAACAACACAGAACAGATTATTTATCGTTTTAAAACATACACTCTGTTTTAAACCACAAAACAATGCTCAGAATAATTATTAAAAATTACCTTAAATAATAAAAAATAATTAGTTACTCAAAACCATTTTTACTGCATAAAAACAAAACTTATGGAAAAAAACTTTTGTGACTCGTTTCTTAAAATATAATTAAAAGAATATAATGGCCTCCCAGCTTGTCTAGTGGTCAGAGAGCCTGACTGCGGATAAGGGGGTCCTTGGTTCGAATCCCGATTCTAGCATGGATGTTCTTTCTTTCTCTATCTATCCTGTCTTTGTCCTTTCCTTGTATGAATGAGGTGTGAATGGTTGCCTACACTATAAACGGGTACCTATAGCATGTGCGCACTGAGAAAGTCAGACTCCACACCAAAATATGGTTCAGTTGGAAAAGTGGAGCAGGGCACCCCATATTGCCAGCCTAGCTGGCACACGACAACAACAACAACAACAAAAGAATATAATGATCACACAGGTAAATGTCAATCGGGCACTAACTACACTCCATCAACTCGTAATTTTGGATCAAGAGTGCAAGTAATGAGGTCGACAACTGAGGTGGTACTCTCCTTTCTCACAATACCATACCATTGAAAAGACCACCACTTATTTAACGCTCTGTAATATGTATTAATGAAGACGATGAATCATCATTGCCAAAAACCGCACATCTTAATACATTAGACGCATTGTAAAATTGAATCGACTGGTGATGTGTAAAAAGCTGCATAGTTATCGCATTACTTAAAATGACATGTTAAGGTAAACTTAATCAACAAATAATTGAAAGTTTGAACTAATTTGTGCTTTTAAAAATATTGCCTTACATGATTCTCAGGGAAGATTTTATAAGCAGAAGTGAAAACTATTTAAAGAAAACTGTGTGTGTATATTAAAGAGTTGCTAAATTGCCAAAGGATAAAAGGTAATTTGTTGCAACCTTTGCTATTAAAATCACATAAAACCATATGAAAGTTGAAAATAATTCAATAATGATGTGATGTTGCAAAATAGTTTAATGTCGAGCATTCCAAGATAAATTCACGTTTTGGGACTCACTGTAGCCTAGTCGTAGACCAATGCTCTTCAAAGCAAAATGTTTTGAGTTTGATCCTAGTGACTATTTAACAACAGGTGATAGAAGTTGCTCTTCTGCTTGCTATCTTCATATTTGTCGGTCTAGGTGATTAGGTATTTTCCGGATTTCCTCTCTTACGATTTATGAATATGGTTCATTTGCTGTAAGAAGTCTTCCAATAAGCTGATTACGCGGTGGAAATTCAAGTACCTTACAACAACCTTAAGTTATTAAACGAGTTTGTATTACAGGCGTACAAACTAGCTTGAAAATCTATGGGAATTTTTTTTATTCATTGATAAATCTTGAGATTTTTTTGCAAGTTGGCTTAGGAGGATCATTTGTACAGTAGAAACCATATAACATCGTTCACTTCTTATTGAGAAGTGGGATAACAGGGGTTAATATCCTATATGTGAATGAGTATTTTTATGTTGTCGTTCAGATCTATATGTAGTTTATATTGATTTATATAAATGAAAACTCAAAGAGTTCTTTACTTAGTAATGTTTGGAACAGGTCAACAATGGAATTAGTATTATATATTTTCGTATAATGTATTTTTTATTTTTGTCCTCAAGTGTATTTACTAAATCCTCGATAACATATTTCACTTGAGAAACTTTCAATATTAATCACATTATAAATCTAATCTGTTTAAAAACTTTAGAGAGCATTAAAACTAATTCTTAAGCATTCACTAGTGTGTGAGTAAAACTTAAGCAACAACGTGAATTTTAAGTAGTTAGCCTTCAAATTGCAGAAAAGAAGTTCTTGCGATTAGTACTATGAATACGCAATTGAGTAGAAAGGTTGTGCATACGCAAATGTCTTAGGCGAAATGAACGTAGGCAAATTGCATTCAAATGGAGCGCGCAGCTCAAGGCTGCAATAAAAAGAAAAATGGAGACACAACAAATGACATTCGTTGCAAGTGCAAGTGAGTCCTATTATAAAATATGGCTGGTAAAAATTACCTTCATGATTTAACACACAGAAGAATGATGAGAAAGTTGGAGAAGGTGCATAGAGAGACCACTGCAGCTTAAGAATTCGGAACAAGCAAAAGTGTCATTTAACCCTTTAAAATGTATTCCAAAACACAAATACAACTTCTAGAAATCTACTGCAGTTGTTTTCCCGAGTGTCTACCCCAAGAAAATAACTCAAGTGGATGACGGATATATCGTTCTGTAGGCGAAAAAAGTCCGAAACCAATCAGCAAACGCCACTGCTCAGCAACTCTGTACAGCAATGAGGCTACAAGTGTCATGATTTACTATATCCATACGCTTTCATACCCTATTCACCCGCCTTCCAGAAAACTGTATCTCTTTACAAGTTGGCCATCAGTGCCACTATTTAAATTGGTGCAACGAGCACAAAACTGGACATTTTATTAGTAGAGTTGTGTCCTCTTTGCAGATGAGAATCTTCTTAGTACCACAAGCGATTCTCAACTTCATCAGGATTGGAGAAGTCAGGACAAGATTTATATACACTAACATCACAGAAAAAGACGGTTATAATTGTCTTGGAGCTGTTGTCTCTTCATTATGTTACATTATTAGGCATTGGCGGTATTATGTTGAACAGGTATACTGAGCTCTGCGTTTTCGACAGAGATCCAATTACCGGAACTCACTATTGAAGAAATATGATCCTTTCGCATGTACATCTATTCCGAGATTATATTGGAGCGGGCTTCGATTTTATGAATGCCAATGCACGGCCGTACCGAACTTCTGCTGTTCAGGAGCTACTGGAAAACAAAGGTATCATTTGAATGGATTGGATAGTGAACTCCCTTGATTTAAATCGCATAGAACATGCATAAGATGCTTTGTGAATTTTCTTGGCAGCATGATTACATCTTCCTGCATTATGTCACATTGTTATTATCAAACAACTAAGAAAGATACTGATTGGCGAAGGGACACTCTTAAAAGGAAAATAAAAAGGAAAATGGAGACACAATAAATGACATTCGCTGCAAGTGCAAGTGAGTCCTACCATAAAATAACCTTCACGATTTAACACACAGATGAATGATGAGAAAGTTGGAGAAGGTGCATAGAGAGACCACTACAGCTGAAGAATTCTAAACAAGCAAAAATGTCATGTATCGCCTTTAAAATGTATTCCAAAACACAGATACAACTTTTAGAAATCTACTGCAGATGTCTTGAATTGTTTGACAATCTGATGATGAGAATGGAGAGACGGTGGGAAGAAATCATTACAGTAAGGGTAGGGCATATTCCATACTAAGGAACATTTGTTTATTGTTCTTTACCTTGGGCGGGGAACAGTGTAATGATTCTATTAGTTCTGTGAAGCCTTTTTAATTGACTCTATACTGTATGCATTGTATTCACTTAAGCGCAACTATACTTTAGTCATTGTTTAAGTAAAAAATGTTGTCTCTCATTTCTGAATTTCATATCTCTTAGATGATTTCACGTAGAGTTATGGGGTGAATAAGGAAAGAATATTAGTTACTTAAGTTCAACTCAAACTCTCTTCAACGGAAAATGTTGGCATTAAAAAATTTTGCGATAAGCGTTTATAATTTTTTAAATTTACTTTAACTGATTAAAAGACAAAACTGATTAAACTTAGAATTAGAAACTAAAAAGCATCGTGTTAAGACGCTGGGCAACTATATGTCTTTTCTTATAATGCAATTTATTTTGTAGTGTAATAATAGATAGAAAAAAATTCTGAAATGTGAAGTTATGCTTTTCTCTAGTAGCAGAGGCAGTAGCTAGTAGCAGAGGATGGTATTACAGTGGCCATTTACTGCGGTTTCATTGGTAACTCACTTTACACCAAACGTTTTCAGCGGTCCGTGCCCAGTAACTTAAACATGAAAAGGTCACTGTTTTTCCTACCGCATATTCTGAACAACACCGTCGTCGGCCGCTGATAGAGTGGTCGCTGGACGGCGGCTGCAGCATTTACCATTGAGATTGAAGTATCCCGTATGGCATCTCGATGTGTCAAGTGTGCTAATAAGCACAATACTAGAGAATGCCCTAAGGAAAAAAAGTAGAGAAACCTGTATGCTGTAATTGCCAGGGTAGTCACCCTGCCAGTTATAGGGGATGCTCAAAATTCCCTAAAATCAAACACCCTTAAAAAATAAAATCAAACTTTGTTAGGCAGGAAATCTCCTATGCTCAAGTGGCAGCTGGCCGTTCAGAACCCCCCCTTAGTGTGGCACCTGATACAGTCGTCCTCGAAGAGCAAGACGCTTCAAATAATGAAGCAAATAAAAGCGAGTTAGGTGAATTTTTCACCCTACTAAAGGAAATCAGAGAAGTCTTCTCTGGAATCAATATTTCAGAAGCCCTACAGCGCATTGGAAACTGCAATGGCAGAGAGAACAAGATGTTTCTCATCTTGGAAATGCTCGAAGGAACTCAAAAATGAAAATTAACGGGTGTCACACAACGGCGGGAAAAACATTAAATGCATAGGAACCTGGGGCCTGAGCAGCTACCAGGCGCGTCGGTAGGTGGTGGATCACCGAACATCCTGTAGGAATGACAGGATAGCCTTGAATATAGAATCAGAGGCCGCGAACCAGCTCCCGTAAACCCTGGTGTTATGCGATCCGTGCCTAGGGCTAATTGGCACCGCGGTATTGGTGTCTTAACGGAGCCTCTAGTTGCCTGGCAAACTTCTAAAATAATTTGCCTTGCACAGTATCTCAGGCAATGCTGGGTGGACTTACATTACCTGAGCTTATAAATTGTTATCTTGTGGCTGAAAAGACACAAGAAATAACAAACCTTTCTGCATCTGCAGATGATGCCTCTGAAGTAGACCTTGCTGAAAAAGACAAGGGAACTCAGAGGCAGTCTTGTAAAGGGTCAGTAATGAATCCTTCACTTGAGGTAGAAATGACCTCCGAACTATCTTCTGGTGAAAGTCAGGAAGCTATCCCTAGTATGACTGACTCTCTGACCAGATGGGACTGTTTCAGCAAGACCCTATCTGCTGGAAATGTCATACGCAAGAGGAAACGGCAGAGCATATCATTTATGAATGCGAGACTTTTGCCCTCCCTAGATTAACCTCTTTAGGCATCATCCATACTAGAGAGTTACACCTAGACTCCATTAAAGGGTTATCGGACTTTATTAATAAAGTGGGTGACCCGAGCAACTGGAACTAGGAAACATTGGGTTTGGAGTTAATGGTACAAAATGCTGATAAAAGCAGAGGTGCCCAATGACATACAAACCCAATTCTAAGAAGAAGAAGAAATGCATAGGAAACTTTCAAAAGCCTCCTCACCAAACATGCATGAGCATAAATTTTTAATGTATAACTAACATACTGTGTATTGAACTAACCAACAACTACTAAAAAGAATTAATAAAATTGAAAAAAAATATAATAATAATAAAGAGTAGGAAATTAACCATGTATATTTCATTTGTTATCATATGTATTATAGCCAAATATGATAATGGCATTAACATTTAAATTTTACTATAACTAACAAACTAACACTTATATTTTTTCTTTTTTATATGTCTCTGTTACAAACTTGTTCATGCTCATGCATGTACTATAATCTCAATATTTCTAACTTCAATAATTATAAATTTTTGTTTACCAATTATTTAAACGAGCCAATAACTAAAGTTTATCCTAATGATAATTAATTTTAATAAATAATTTCTTAAATTTAATTGTAACTATGTAAAAATACTGGAAAATTTTTCGTATAACAAATAAGCCCCTCCCCCTAAATGCACTGAAATATTTTAAGCCAATCAGAATCAGCTATAGTTCCAGCGTACTCCTGATAGTAAACAGGGTAGAGGATCGACGATCCAGGGACCTCTACAATCCAGGGCTAGGGAAAACATTTCTTTTCCTAGCCTTGTCTACAATCAGCTAGATGGCAACCAATCCACCATTGAGATTGAAGGAAAGTAAAATCATGCGCAAACTTATTAATAGGTCTACGCATGCGTGGCGGCCATATTGGAAAATCAACCTTTTCTGAATGTTTATTTAAGATCTTGATTAATAACATTTTTAACAGAATAATTTAGTAACTACTATCAATTCTTTTGAATAAATATAAATAATATATCTTTAAAATTTCTATTTATTTAATTCTATCACATAGTTTTTACGAAGTTGATTTTTATTTAAAAAATTTTCCAAATAAAGACTATCACCAAATATAGCAAACATCCTATTTGTGAAAAACTTATCAATTATATTAATATACATTTGAAAAGTATGCAATTAATTTAATTTTATTGTAAATGTTTTCAAATAACTTTCTATTTGTAGAATTTATCAACGAATGGAGATAAAAACGAATAGATGAGGCAATTGCATCAAATTGATTAAGATGGAAATTACTCAGTAACCTCAGTGAAAATTGTGGTTTAAAGTTTCTTCTCGTTGTCTGTTTTCCCGCGGTAATAAAAAGTAAGTCTGGAAATAATTAGGTTATATATCATATCTATTGTTATGTTTATCATAAATTTTATATTGCATTTAATATTGAAAAATTCTATGTATCTATAAATCTCATATAAAAAGTGGATAATTTTATATATATATATATATATATATATATATATATATATATATATATATATATATATATATATATATATATATATATATATATATATAACCAAATTTTTATTTATTTATTTACTTATTTTGTAAAATCTGTTTTTATAGTTCAGTTTTAATAATAATTATACATTTTATTATTTTTCTTAATAATAAACAACAATTTTATAGAGTGAAATTTTGTATAATATAATAAATATTACAAATATTATTATATGAAAAATAATTAAACCATACATTAGTGCCAATGCATACAAAGTGCAAGTTTTGTATTTCAAACTGGCAGACATTGAATTGTATATTTATATATTGCGGCAAAAATTATATTTAATGTGCATTTTTACTGTAATATATATTTGTAAAAGAAATATTTCTAGAATGTTGGCCTGTTTTTATTCTTTCTTGGAATTTTTTCCTGACATAATGCAAATTTCAATAGAGGTGTTAAGCATTCATTTTCCAACCTTCAGAATATTATAAATTTGATTACATGTGAGCATTTTATTTTTAAACATTCTAAGATGAACTACTTGTACAAATAAGTTTTAAAAGAAATATAGCGCAATATGAAAAAATCATTTAATTCAAGTGTAAAAGTTTAACTAAGTCAATTTAATCAAAATATTTCAGAATAATAGCCATTGTAACAAATCATAATAAATCAATATTTTATATGTTTCGTTTATAATTTTTAATTACATGTTTTATTATCCTTTGTTTAATGTATGTAATTTTAGTTTATATTATGCCTGCAACTTAAAATTAAGAATTGTTATTTTCTATTTTTCATTAATGTATTTTTTTAATGCCAAGTATATCATTGGATCAAAATGTTGATTGGAGTATATGGATTAACTTTATAACTTTTTTCCTCCAAATTTAAACCTTAATTTTAATATTTTAACAACTTTAATTATTGTGACATTTCCATGTAATGCATTAAATTGTTTTATAACAGAAGCAATTTAATGTTAATAGTATCAATTATAAAAATGTTTGAAATGTTGACCTTACTTTGTTTCCGATGTTACTTGAACATTATTTATACGAGCAAAATTTGTTTATTTGTAGCTTCTACATGCCACCGTGACAGCTATATCACAGATATTGATGTAAAGCAATATATAAAGAAATGGTTGATGCATACTCCTGACAGAGATAGGGGATGTTGAAAAAGAATTTGGGAAAAAGCCCAATCTAATGCTTATAATATGTAATAAAAAATAAAGTTTTATCTTTTGTGAACATTTTATTTTGTTGATTAAATTCATAAATATTGAAGTTGAGAGTTTAACAAATATTAAAATAAAAAAAGGCAGTGAAATAGGAACACTTTATCTGAGAATTTAATTAAATTTTTAATCTTATTATAATAATATATTTAATACACTTTTTGCTAAAAATTTGTAACTTGTGTGTGTTTCTTTTATCATCATTAGCTCTGCAAATATTGATTTTGAAAAATTTCTAGAATATTCATATTTAAGTCAATTTTTCTGCTGTTATTATAGAACTGCTGAAAAACAATATCAAAAATTAATAAAACTAAGACAATAGAATCAATTTCTCTGTATTCTATATTAAAAAAGAATCAATATTTTATTTTGAATCTATCAAGGTATCTAATTTAGAAATGTTCTATGATAATATGTGTACCTATATTGCTACAAATATATTGGAACTAAATGAATCATGTGCAAGATTTTAATTTTTAAAACTGAATGTATGAGGATTTGTTAAAATATATATCTTATAAAAGCAATAATAAAAATTTTCAGATTTTTGCAATTCAATTTTCATTGTAAAAATTTTAAGAAAACATTTGGAAAATCATAACTATTAACAATCTGCTAATTTATTTTTTCTAAAATTGTAAATTATTTAAAAAAAAGAAACCTTAATGAGTTTTATCTCAAAGAAAATTTATTGGAGTTTTCCTATTAGTAAAAAAAAAAATTATAATAATAAAAGCAACACTCTAAAACTGAAATTGAAAGTTAATTTTGTGTCTTTCAAAAAAACTTGTAAATAATGAAATTACAAGAGTGAAAAAATCTTAGATGATGTGTAAAATACATTTTATATTAATTTCACTTAAATAAATACACTATATGAATTTTTTATTACATTTTCAACTTATTTATTACTATTAAAAGTCTTCCTAAAAAATTATGTATATATATATATATATATATTTATACATTTATGAAAAAACTTATAAAGATATGCATATTTAAAATGGGTGTTCCTAAATATTGTCTGGCTTATTAAGAAAAATACACTATCATTAAATTATTTTTAAACGATAGTGTATTTTTGCTATTTAAACCAACAACAGTTTTGCTATACGAGTAGAATACATGGCATAATATCATCGCTGCTCTCACTCCCTTTTCATCGAATCTTAAAAAAACTCACCGGGCCATATGCCATAAGCTCATCACACCGTGCACTTCAACATAACGGGCGGAGATACCCCAGCTACTCTCCGACCGAGATGACAAATAGTGCACTGTTCCATGCATTATTGCCACACAGGGCCCACTAAGTTTAGATCGGTTCAAGTCGTTCAACTATTGTTGAATTGCTTCTGGGGTTGTGTTTTTCACTGTTGCTGTTTGACTTCTCATTGAAAATTCTTGATTTAGATATGTCTTCTATTCTTATTGTTGCGTTTCAAAATCGAAAATAAGTATTTTTGACAAATACTTTCTATATTCTTTTTCATTGTGTTTGCATCTTCCCGATGCTGGATATGTTTTGATATAATGATAAAAGTATTTTCAAAATATGATTTATTAAAGAAAATAAAGAATTTAGTAACAAACACAAAAACGCAACTTTATTACAGCATTTTTATACTTTTTTTTAAATTTATTACATACATATATTTTCAGAATTGTATGCTTGATTCTTGAGATTCGCTTGTAAGTCTTCGTCGATAATAAGACAAATAGCACAATGACAGATGTACAACCACAGAAGAATAACGAAGAAAACACCCAGGGCCCCGGTGGGAATCGAACCCACACTCCTACACTCTCAAGCGATTAGCGGAGTGAATTTTGACCACTCAGCCTCGGAGCGCCCTTTATTCTTCTACTACACTACAAAAGAACAGAAAACATGAAGTGACAAACAGCGCAACCTAGCGGCCAGGCACAGTTCCTTTCACTTTCTAACACTTATATATAAAATAGCTGTAGAATTTGACATATGCATAACCAGTGAATTAGAAATTTTGAAAATATCGCAATAAAATTACTTAATTTCGATTTTGAACAAAATAATTGGAGTTACCTATTATAAGACCATTTTAGTCAATTATAATGATTTTTTAATTGTCTGATTATTAAATAAAATGACTTAATTCAATGCTTTTACTTATCAGTTTTCAGTTAAATTGATAATGATTGCACAAGCAAGGGCACTTGATATTAAAGTTGTAGTACATGCTTCAAATATTATGAATATTGGTTTGGCAACACTTAATTTGTGTTGATTTTTTTTCGTAAGTATTGTTGGTTTTATCTGACGGCTGTCTAGATTTCGGCTTATTGTTGTGAAGAAATAAAGTAAAGTTTTAATTCTGTAGTTGAATTTAAACTATATTTTAACACTTTCAAATTCGCTAAAGTTTTGAAGAAATGTCTCGAAAGAAACCTCGAATTGATTTGGAAGATTCTCACGTTGTGAGAAAGTGAGTGGTTTTAATGCGAATTCTAGGCTTAATTCATAAACAATTTAAGCACATTTGTAAAATTATTTTTTGTTATCAGATTTGTAAACTTGTGTCATTTCTCTTGTTTTAATTACATATGGAGTAAAGGATATTATGGTCAAAGATACTTCAGTGCACCATTTAAATTAAACACGATATTTCAATAGCTTTTTGCTTTTCAAATGTATTTTTTATTTAAATTGATATGTAATTGCATATTTCCTAAAACTTCGTCTCATAAATTTTGAGATGATTTTAATGTGACTATTGTTGATTTTATGGTGGTTATTTTATTAAGGTGTTGTGTTCTCATGTACATGTATATATATATGAATAAAAGTATAGATAATAATATGAGGCATATAACATTTATTAATATTTTGTTTCTTGAAGTGGTCAAATGTTATATTTTAATTATATTTGTATTTGTCATTGATTCTTCCATTCATTCCACAAAACGCTAGTGCAGGTCAGCTAAATAAAAAATATTTTGGTAAAAGTTACCAGACCCGTACGCGATTGGCGCGATTTCAAATTTTGGCACCAAGCGCTCTACTTATATCAAACTTATATTTCAAATATCTTAGACATAAAAGTCATTAATGCTTTGGAATCCATTTTGAAATGTCTCTGTCTAATTAGATGCTAGGCACAAATATGACCTTTAAGTAATAAACAAATTAAATCAAACTTAGTTCAATGGTCATGAATTTGACTGTATTTCAAATATCAATAACTATTTGATCAATCAGACTTTTGTGTGTGCAAATAATGTTAGAAGAGCAGACTAACCTGATTGATAAAGTATATTAAATAATTATATTTTCATTGCATGAAAAATTCCTTGAGTAATGTTTTTAATAAAATTTGATATGAATAAATTGTATAGTCTCTGAACTCTTGAGAATTAGTATATCAAATATATTGTTTATCATGTATTTAGTTTTAAAGTGTTAAAATTTTAGATTGTAATTATATGCTTTATATTTTAGGGAATATGAAATTCCTGGTAAAAAGGTTACTGATGAGGAATCTAAAAGGTACTTAGTGAAACTACCAGCAACTGATTTAATACATATTGTCACTTATTTTATTGCTGCACAAAATTATTGTAATTATATATATATATATATCTATATATATATATATATATATATATATATATATATATATATATATATATATATATGATAAACTACATCTGAAGTTTATTAAATATGTAAGATAGCCATCATAATTAATCAGCATGTTTTTATCTGTAAAATAACATTAAAATATTTTTATATGAAGATAATTTGATTTTTATAGATTTTCAAACTTAATAATAGTTAATATGAAAAAGCTGCATTTTTATTAGACTCATTTGAATGTTATATACTTTTCTAAGTTTTTTGTTAATGTAAGATAATTTGTATAAATGTTAAAAAAATTTGAGGAATGATTGCATGCATAATTGTTCTCAGTTTTCTGCCTGTTACTAGCCGAACCAGCAGGTAAACAATTAGCACTTTGTCTTTCTGTTTAATAGTTTGTGGATTTGTTTCGTACTTAAATTGTAAATGTTGGGCTTTAAATCCATATAAAACTATAAAATAGTTCAACTAACTAGCCTGCCTCTATTATTAAAGTATTTCTTCATAAAACATTTTACCTCTTACTTTTCTAAAAATTTCTTGTATTGTTTTTATTTTTTTTTAGAAAATTTGGTGAAGATTCTCCTCCTAGAAAATCTAGGTAAGTTATGGTGTTAATATTCTAATGGAATAGGTATTATTTACATTTTAAAAAGATTATTAACATTTTTGTTGTTTAAATGAATAATATCTTACAAATTGCTTTTTCCTTACTATAATCTTTGGTTTTACATATAAAATAATATGAATTATAAAAAAAAAAAATTCTCTGTTCAGCAGCTTTTTTCCTTAGTTATAAAAATAATCAATAAAATTTCTATTTAGTTTTTACTTTAATATAAGTTGTATTAATTTAAACCCTTGTTTCATTCTTGAAAACTTCTGAATATTTTAATAAGCATATTATGAGCAACTTTTCTTTGATTAGTAAATTTTTACAATCAAAAATTATTAATTTTTGTAATAAATGCTATAATTATTGTTTTTATATTTATCTCTGAAATATTTATTTGGAGAAAAATATTTTTCTATTAGTTTTGCATTTATGAAGGAATTTTCTTTGTGGAAAAGTTTAATTATACACCATTTGGTAAGCAATAAACGTGCTTAACAATTTTTCTTGTAATTTATCATTTAAGGAAAATGAGTATCATTACTTTATCATTAATGTACTAGGATGTAAAGCAAATTAGTTTTCATCTGTAATTATTTTTCAAGTAATTGTTGTATGCTGCAATACAAATTTATCTTAATCCTAGTTTAGTAAAAATGACAATTTAAGTATTGAAAATAATTATTGATAGTAATAAGGACATTTTAATTAACTGGATGTACTAAAACATAATATATATTTCATAATTATTTTCATTATGAATTGCAACTTGCAGTCATAATTTGACTGCTGGGATTGTAAATGACTTATGTCAAACAATCATACTAGCCTAAGATAAACACTTCTTGTAGATAGATTCCAGGAATATGAATAATTATTAGAAAAATATTCTTGTAACATAATGATCTTAGTAAGAGCATTGGCTTTGATGAAACAATGAAATTATTTTCTGTAATGAAAATATTTTATAAAAAAGTTGCTAAATTTTGATTTATAGAATGATACAAAGATTTTTGAAAAGGTTTAGTATTGAAATTGATTTATATTTTGATTCTTCCTTTGAATTTGAATATATAATAATTTTAATTGCAATTTAAGTAGCTTTGATTATTATAGTGTATTTTTAGTTGAAGTTCAATGACTTGCTACATAGGCATTACTGATTGTTTGATTATCTTGTTTGAATTTAGGTTGGAAAACAATGGTGAAGACATTGATAGAAAGAAAGGAAAAGAAATTTCTAATAATGCCATTTATCTTGAAAATGCTTCAACTCCAGCTTCAGGATTGGTAAAAGTAAATGAACATTTATATATATTTAATTATGTTTTTTAATTGCTTTAATTAAAATAAATTAATTTTAACTTTGATTCTAATGTGTTTATGAATTTTTCAGTCTATAAATCAGTTCAATGGATTACCTCATACTGCTCATTATTATGAACTTTTTAAAAAGCGGATAACATTACCTGTTTGGGAGTATAAACCAAAATTCTTTGAAATGCTGAAGAAGAATCAAATAATGGTTTTAGTAGGTGAAACTGGTTCTGGAAAAACCACACAGGTATATTTTGTACTGTTTTTTTAGTGTTTAAAATATGTCTTGAGCATTTAAAGTGGTTAAAACTATTTTCCTAATAAGTTTTAGTAATTGTTGTAAATATTCATTTGTTAATCTAATAGTTTAAGATTAAATAGTAATGATGTAGGTCACTAGATATTTACTAAATATATATTAACCCCTTAACTGTGTTTCAGAAAAATGGACCAAAAATGGAAAATTTTTTTGACTATTTAATTTTATTCTTTATATTATTAAAAGAATTAGAAAATGCTTTTTTATTACAAAAATAAAGTTTTAAATACAATAACTACTATATTTATAACTTTTACATACATAAAACATTGATTACACATACATGTTATTCATATTGAACAAATTAAACAAAATTTTAAAGCTAAATATAACTAGTATAATATAAAAACACAATATGATTTTCAATACATAAATTTTACAAATCTTTTACATTATGGTATATCCCAAAACAAGGTACTGTTCAAAAGCCTATATATTGCACTGTTTACAATAAACTCTTGTCTCATGCCTTATTCTCTTCCCTTGTTCATCGGTTTTACGATAGCATATGAAACACTGCTTGGTTGGAGTAGATTTTTTTCCCCATTGATGGGTTGTGTTCTGGGAAGTGTCGACCTGTGAGGCGTAGTAAGCTTTCACTAAGATGCTTTGGTCCTGGTAGTTGAACATTTGGTTTATTTAGTTCAACAATTGATTTTCTGAAGTTCATATTTTTTGCACCTTCTGCTGAAGTATGCAAAATAAAAACTAAACTCCATGGCACGACAGCCCATGTGGTCCAAGGCCTACAGTGTACAAGGGGGGTGCAAAGCATATGTCCCAGTTAGGAGGTCAGCCTAACGTGAAACCCCCAGTGTTTAGTTCCCAAGCATGCTTGGTACTCAGTTAATCAACCCACTGAAGGGATGAAAGGCTGAGTGAACCTTGCCCAGCCCAAGGATCGAAACTTGGACCTGTGTCACGAGAGCGTGAAACGTTGCCACTAAGCCACCGGGCTTATGCAAAATAAAAGAGTTATTTATATAACGCCTGGTGTAGGAGATGGAAAAATATTTTCTAGTAATATTTTTTACCTCCTTTTCTAGCAAACTCGTGTAAATAAAACTTCAGACATTCATAAGAGGAATGAAAAATTTAATCTTAACAAGTGTGGAAATGTGACTTTGCTTGTAAGTGATTATGATAATGACCAAAATATCTGCAAATATTGAAAATCCTGTTTCACTGTAAAAGATGTTAAGGAGTTATACTAAATATCAAACTCTTTTTATTGTTTTTAATGTATGTCTTTGTTGAATGTAAATTCACAGGTTTTTCAACAAACAGTTCTATTGTGACAAAAGAAAAAGCTTTTTGTATTGAAATTAACAGTCTAATGTTTTCGTGTGTGTCATGATGTCATTTGAGTGTTTGGAAATTCTATTTTCTCCACTTCATTTACCATAAAAAAGACACAGTGTGTATAAAATTTTTAGCAGAATATGCATCAGATATGGAAAAATAAAAAAGATGTAATATGTCTGAAGAAGACATCATAACAGCTACTTGTGAAAAGTTTAAACAGCTCACCTGTTAAAAAATGTTGATGAATTTGCAAAAGAAAATAATTTGCTTGGTTATCAATATGCAGTTCAAAAGATTTTGAATGGTGCAATAAAAAATATAGCATGGCTATTATTGATAATGCTAGTGATGTTAAAGTTGTTGTGCAAAATGATGCTGTCTGCTGTCAATACAGGGATTGCATGTATCAATAAACTAAAACAATGCTGTATTAAACTTCCATTCTGAGAATCTAACACATTTACACATTTTATGAAGTTACATTAATTTGTATTAAATACTAGCGATTTAATTTTTTCTGATGTTATCAAGCTAATATAATAATCTTACAAAATATTTATAGAAATTCGGCTATCGAATGAAGAACCAATGAAAGTGTTGGTGAAGATCTATTTAAGTTAAGATTTTAATTTTGATTTAATAATATAATATAGAAAAGTCTATAAGAAGTGAATGTCAGTTATTCAACATCAAATGACAGCAATTATAGTATCAGAAACAAAGATAAAAGTCCCTGTAACAAAAGGAATAATGATTGAGTTAAAATAAAAAAATATTATTTTATTGTAAAAAAGTTTTAATTCATTGTTGGTATTGATAGCAATTTCAAAATGTTTATAGTAATACTATCAGATTTATGCAGTATTCCTATGATTGTACTGTGGTTAATTATAAGTTGAACTTCAGAATTAAAAAAAATGGGCATTTTCATGTTAAGAGGTGAAACAGTTTATCAGTATGTACTCTGAATGTAGTTGAAAGAGTATTGTTGAGTATTTGTGTTATATAATTTAAGTTATAATTTTGAAACAGCATTAAAAAGACCTATAAATTTTGGTTTATATTCGTTCCTAGATTTTTGATACACAATATTCCTTTCATTCTTACTTTCCTAAGCTTAGAAAATTGATGTTGAGAATTGTTCTATATGACTTCTTTCTAGCTTGAGTATGTGTGATTGTAAGAAGTAATGAAGTCTCTTAAGACTTGGAGCATGTAACTGGACTTTTAAATTTGATTGCTAACAATATATGTCAAAGAAAAGTGCTAAGTTTTTCCCAAAAGCTAAAAATTAGAAGTATATCTAATTATATTATGCATTGTTTCCATTATAAGTATATTGATGAATGATTAAAGCTATAGGTGAAAGAAACTCCTTTGTTCATGAAGAATGATTATCAAAGATTTTGAAGGTGTGTTAATCTTTTCTGGTTGCTTATTACATTGGTGATTTGAAGCTGTCTGATTTAATTTAATACCCAACATTTAATTGATCAAAATAAATGCTTCCAAATTAAGTTGAGTGTCAAGATCCAAGTACAACATAGAAAGGATAATTTAGTTTTGTGAGATGGTATCAGCTGTTATTTAAGAGATTAGTAATATTCTTAGAAAATAGTCTAAAATTGTTAACACATGTGTACAAACTTCTAGTATTCTACAGTATCATTAGAGACAAATTTACTGGGTTTCTATGGTATGACATTAGTGTTAGGGAAGTGAGTTAAAGAGTGTAACTTTTATTTAAATGTTTATTTACTGTCACAAAAAAGAATAAAATTATGCATATTACCATACATTTCTTCCCAAAAATAACTAAAGGAATTTCTTAGTTTTTCTCAATTTCTGTATCTATAATGTGTGCAATATTCTAAACTTTGCTTTTATTAACCACTAATTTACAAGCACTAACGTTTTTATGAATGAGTGTATAATCCCTACCCTGATACCATAGACATAATGATAATTATAACTCCTATTTATACAAACTAAAATTTATAAAAGTTTCTTTTTTGCTAACTTTTATTTATATTTTTTATGATCTGATATTCTTCAGTTTTTTATTTGATTCCTTTTTATATACTCACTAACTACATTCTTCAAGAATGAAGCAACATATGTATGTACTCCAGACAATGTTGAAAAAATAGTCTAAGACACATGAATATCAGAAATTTGATGGGGAAGAACTGTGGTGCTGAATTCGTCTTTTGTGATTCCTGTACTTAAGGCTCTAGAAAAAGAAAGAGGTAGCTCCTCTGCTTATGCTAAAACATAGAAAGAAAAAAATGTTATTTTTTTATTTTTAATTTTCTTCTTTCTATGTTTTGTCCTTTTCTGTTCTCTTGTCCTGTAGTTTTGTTTCGTTTGAACAACTGAATTTGTAAAGTTTTGTTTGTCAAAAGAGATTAAGCTGATTTCATTGAGAATTTGCTGTAGTTGAAGAAACAAATGTTTATCAGACAAAAACATGATAAATAAGAGAAAAAAATTTGCAAAAATATGTGGGAATTTCGCTGAGAAAAATTACAGAAATGAACATTCCTGTTGAGAATGTCATTAAAAAGAAATCCAACTGTTTGGCTATGACAGTGAACATAAAAGATTTCAAAACATGAGATGGTTGGCTTTAAAAATTTAAAGTTATACATGATTTGAGCTTTAAAAAATGATGTGGTTAAGTGCAGTCAATAAAATGAAGTAATTATTTTTAATTGCATGTTTCTTATAGTGCATTTTAATTATTTCTGAGTTTTATTTATAGAAAAAAAATTAATTTTGTAAAAAAATCAAATCTTAATAATCTAATGCATCATTTTTCTATTTTACTAATTTTCTTTTTATGAACTGTTTTGCCAGTCACTACAAATTTGTGAAAATGAGTGTCTGCTGTACATTACAATAACTTTTAATTTTAAAATTTTTATCAAATTTATGATTTACATTCATGTCCACTAAAAGGAAATGAAGAAATCCTGACCAAATTTAATGGTCACGTTGCATGGCATCATTGTAAATGCCATTTGGGATTAACATTTGTAACAAATGTCTTCAAATGTCAGTTGGTGCTTTGCTATAACATTCTCTTTATGAAGGTGTCTTAACTGCAGTTATTTGAAGAATCTAAATGATGATTGTGAGCTATGTGTGTGGTCACTTTAAGCATAATTATTTTCTTTTTAGTATTATGATGTGCTTCAATATTATGATGTGTATTATTTTTGGTATCTTTTTTCCTTCCATCCACTTTCGTGTTGATTAGTTTCTCTTGCTACACTGTTATTAAACTGTTATAACTTCATATATTTATGAAATGCATAAAAGCTGAAATGTTTCAATCACAATTTCTCTAGCTAGTCAAGTATTTATAATTTGGCTTCTTTAAAAGCCTGGTATCTGATATCTTACATGTAAAACAAAAGTTCTAGACATACACAACTTAATTAATGTTATCTCATACTAGCATGATGGATACTTTTTGTACTAAAGACTTGTTGTTAGGATTATATTTTAATACTTATGAAGCAAATTGCTAAATGTCATTCATTTACAAACATTTCCATTTTTTTAATAGCCACTTATTGGTTTAGTATTCTATTACTTCTGTATAACTTAAGATATACGAGGGTTACTCTGAAATTTTTGAGATACGCACAGACGAGAATTTACAAAATAAAAATAATTTAATTTTAAAGTACAAAGTATTTTAACACAGGAGACGATTTTTTACTGACTTACTTCAACTTGTTTAGTGTGGAATAAATTTTAAACAAAAGAGAAAATGGAGTTGACGCGAGAACATTTTCGCGCTATGATTTTCTACGATTTCAAAGCAGGATTAAATCAAGAATAATGCGTTCAACGGTTGCAATTAGCATTTGGTGATGAATCTCCAGCTCGTGCTACTGTATTCAGATGGTTTAGAGAATTTAGAAGAGGTCGCAATTTTCTTCAGGATGAAGAACACACAGGAAGGCCGCCGTCGGCAGTAATCCCGGATAATATGAAAAATATTAATGGATGATAATCGCTGTACCTATCAAATGATACAGAAGGAACTTAACATTGGATTCGCAGCCATGCACAAAATCATTCATGAAGAATTACATATGAAAAAGGTAGTTTGCCGTTGGGTTCCCCATAATCTAACTGAGCATCAAAACGAGGAGCGTGTCAGAATCAGTAAAGAAACTCTTAAAATGCTGAATGATGGTGGTCACCGCATCATTTATAAAATTGTAACAGGTGATGAAACATACATACTGTTTTTTGACGTTCCAACACGTCAAGAAAGCAAAGTATGGGTCTTTGAAGATGATCCCACGCCGACTATGGTGATAAAACAACGAGCACTGAAAAAAGTGATGTATGCCGTTTTCTTCAGAAGTACGGGATTGGTCAAAGCCATCAAGTTGGAAGCACAGAAGACAGTAACAGCAAACTAGTATATCACTAAATGTCTTCCAGAAATTCTACAAGAACTGAATGTTAGGGGACAATGCTTCACCATCACAATGCATCTTCACATACAGCCGGATTAACTATTGAGTTTCTTAAACAAAAACAAATTAAAGTGATCGAACATCTGCCGTATTCACCTGAAACTATGTGTGACTTTTGGTTATTCTTTAATCTAAATAAGAACTTATGTGGACGTCCTTTTCATTCAGAAGAAGAGATTGATGTGGCTAGCTATAAATGCATTTTTTCATCTATTCGAAGAAATGAATGGCATGAGTCATTTAATCTGTGGAAAATTCGTCTACAAAAGTGCAATGATGCTGTAGGAGACTACTTTGAACACACCTAAAATTTTGTAAGTATAATTTTAAAAACCTACGTGTATCTCAAAAATTTCAGAGTGACCCTCATAATTGAGCAAACATAAAATGCTTGATTGGAATTACTTAAAAAATAATTTATCTCATGTTTTAAAATTCCTAAAGTGGATCACACTTTGTGATAAAAAAAATTATTTAATATTGTTTATACATGGTTTAACTCATTAGAATTAATCTAAGTTGGCAAGCATAGGTGTGAAGTGCATCTAATTTAATTAAGCTGTAAGATTCTCCTGAACTTGTGGATATACAAAAATATCTAAAATTAAAAATAATTTTTTGAAGAAAATTAATTTAATTAATCTTTGGTTGCCTTTTTCTCATAGATTCCTCAATGGTGTGTTGAATGGCTGCGGGAACAAGGAATTCGTAGAGGAGTTGCTTGTACTCAACCTAGAAGAGTAGCAGCAATGAGTGTGGCTGCTCGAGTTGCTGAAGAAATGGATGTGATGTTAGGACAAGAAGTTGGTTACAGTATTCGTTTTGAAGATTGCTCTTCAATGAAAACTATACTTAAGTGAGTTTGAAGTAATTTGAAATTCAGTATTACTATGTCTAGTGACTTTAATAATTTATTATTTATTTAGGTGATTATATCTCATAACTGTAGTTTTTTTAGAACTAAGGAAAATTTTAAATTAATAGATAATTTTTTTCTTGAGATAACATTAATTGGTAGGAAGTAAAGTATTTACTTTTAAAGTTATTAGAAACATTTACATTTCATGTAAAAGATGGTCGTGATGATGTGTGAAATGAAACATTTGATTGTATTTGTAACAAATTCCTTACTTATATGGTTTTGTTCTATTCATTAATAAAAATTTACTATTGCTACTTCTTGGCTGTATATTCCAAGCAGGATTTTGACCTCCTTCGCCAAACAGTATTGCTTTTTACAATCCTTTGTCTTCTAATTTTTGATCTCATCTATTTCAAATTTTCTTTCACCTCATCCAGCAATCTCTGGGGTGTCCAATCTTCCTTTTATCCTCCAGTCTTCTTTTTTTTTTGTTGCTCTTTCATCACTCATTTATTCCAGATGTCCGAGCCAGAGGAGTTTATTTAATTCTAAATTACTCTTAATTCTTGCATTTCCATCCCTAATTGGTCCATACGTTTTCCTTGAAATTTTTCTATCTTAATAGTAGTTTCTGCAATATGTTACGATGGATCTAATAAGTTTTATTTTTAACATTCTTGAGAGCACAGAAGATTTGATAGAGATTCTTAAGATCACTCATCATTGAAAAATTAGTATATGTTGCCAGTCTAACCTTTATATCAGTTTTTATTTCATTTTTTTGATTATAATTAAACCAAGATATTTAAATTCAATCACCCTTATAAAAGTAAGCTCAGTGTCTAATGCACTGATGGCTGAACCACATCCTCCATCCGTAACAATGTACTTTAGTTGTTCCTATGTTAAATAGGAGTCTTTGTAGTTTTTAAGTAAACATTTTTCAGTTCTTGACATCGGTCCAATTTATCAGCAAAAATTTTCAATTATTATTGTGCCTCTTTCATTAGAGTAAAAGTTTTTTTAATATTTCTTATGTAATTTATTTGATGAGCAATATAAAATATTATATTAATTTATTCGTAAAAGTTTTCACATTAGTTTTGATTTTGTAAATGTGTTAGTATGAATCTTTCTGCATTCATTAAAAATATGCTTTTTTTTATCTAAATATGAAAATCTTGTAAATTTATTGAACTCTTAATATTTTAGATATATGACAGACGGTATGTTGTTAAGAGAAGCGATGAGTGATCCCCTTCTTGAAGCTTATGGAGTTGTCCTTCTTGATGAAGCTCATGAACGAACTCTAGCCACAGATATACTTATGGGTGTTTTAAAGCAAGTGGTTTCTAAACGTTCTGACATGAAGATAGTGGTTATGAGTGCCACATTAGATGCTGGAAAATTTCAAGTTAGTTACAATATTTAATTTTTATTTATTATAATATTTTTGTAATTATACAAATTGTTTTGAGAATAAATGCTTTTGATGAAAAACGAATGCTAAAGCAGTTGTTGTCATTTGGTTAGGAAATCATGGGAATATTAGCACAGGGTAATTTCAAAAACTCAATCCTATTAAAACTGAAAGAAATGGAAGTTTACAATTTTTATGAATATTATGATAAATTGCTCAAGTAAAATTGATTGTCTGTTACCATTGTTTGAATACAATATGCATTTGTTTAATTTTTACTTGTTCAAAACTTATTAAATGTTTTATTTCAGCTATATTTAACAAATAAATTTAAATATAGTGTGCATATTTGTATATGAATTTATATTGATAACTTATGGATGAAATGCTTTAATAGTTTGAATTTTAGATTGATGCAAATAAAAGTTCTTCACACATCGATAAGATGAATGAAGAATGGATTCTTTACGTGTATGAGATATGACTTTGCTTGTTAGTGATTATGATAATGGCCTAAATATCTGCAAATATTGAAAGGTTTCATATATATATATATATATATATATATATATATATATATATATATATATATATATATATATATATATATATATAAAAGATACTGGAGATTCATACTCTTTCTAAAGTTGATAATATATGTCTGTCTGTTTTTATTGAATGTAAATTCGCAAGTGGAAAAAGGCTTTTCCTCAATTCTGTTGTGAAAAGGACAAAGCTTCTTTATTGGAACTGTTCAATGTTTACATAATTGTCATGATATTATTTGAATGTATGGCCATTCTGTTTCCTCCATTCCATTTACCAAAGAAATGATGTATTGTGTAAAAAAAAATCTCATGCTGAATATGCATAATATAGGGAAAAATCAAAAGACTTGGAAGAAAAAGAAAGCTGAAGAAGACATAGCATCTGCTTTTGAAGAAAAGTTAAAACAATTCCACCTGTTAGAAAAGATTAATAAACTTGAGGAAAGGGGGGGATACTTGAGTATCAGTTTGTAGCAAAAAAACTTTTGGGTAATGCTACCATAGAAAATACCATGTGCTAAGTGATAATGAGTGTTGCTATAAAATTGGAATAAGGATACTGTCTACTGCTGATAGAGAGATTGCATATATTAATGATAAACTTAAAAAATGAGATATTAAATTAATAAAATGCACTCTCATGCAACCATTTCAAAATGAACATTAATTTATCATAAATTTACTGTTAAAATAAATTTACTGTTAAAATAAATTTACAGTCATCATAAAACTTAATAATTTTTTAAAAAAATTAATATATTAATTCTGTATCATTTTTCATATTTTTCTGTTACTAATGAAATTCTGAGGTTTTTAATTTTTAATAATTTTTTAAACAGCATATTGCTTTCTAAAAAGTTTTCATAATACAAAAATTAATTTTTATTTTGTAAAAATAATATTGGTTTTGTTTAATTGAAAAATGTTCTGATATTCGTTGAAAATATTGTCCTAAAAAAATTCAGTACTCCTACCCCTGACTTTTGTTATTTAAGTTTTTTGCTATATGTCTTTAAGAGTTATTGATTTTGATTAGAAAACTGAACAGTTTTCAAAATATTTTTCATTCCATTATTTACACATTCATTAATTAAAGTAATGTTAAATTGTATTTTAAGAAGAATTAATTGAAAAATACTACTTGAATTATAACAAAAGTCAATCTATTATAGCTTTTCTCAAATTATATTTCCTTACAGATATGCTTTTAATTTTCATGTATGTTCACACTTTTGCTCTTTCATTTCAGAACTATTTTGACAATGCTCCTCTTATGACAGTTCCTGGCAGAACTCATCCTGTTGAAATTTTTTATACACCAGAACCTGAAAGAGATTATTTAGAAGCTGCAATTCGTACTGTCATCCAAATACATATGTGTGAAGAAACAGAAGGAGATATTTTACTGTTTTTAACTGGCCAAGAAGTATGTAAATGAAATTATAGTTTTATATTACTGGATTTTTTTTCTTTTTATGCATGAAAAATTTAAAGTAAAAAAGTTTATATTATATATATTATTCACAGGATGAGCAATATAAATTGATCAGTGAACGACCAAGATATTTTGGGGTGACCATCTTTACTAAGACCTAAGACACACATAGTAAACTAAACTGAGAGGCATGACAGCCCATTTGCGGAACAAGCTCTACAGTATCCACATAGATACACATACTAATAGAAACATTGTGAAATCATGTTACCAACTAGAATCAGTTTTTCACAATTGATATGGCTGTATTTTTTCTTACAAATTAGGTTTAACATTAAGGCAATTCTACTAAAAGCATTTTGTAACAAGCTCCAATTCCAAAATGACCTAGCTCTATTTGTTGAAGTTTCCCATTTTGTTTATATAGTGAGAAAGGCCTTTTATGGGGTTGTGGTGTAATTCTTTATAATCAAGAGTACCTAAAATGGTCAATAGAATAAGAGCAAGGGCATCACATTTATATAAAATGATGCACCATTTCCTCACTTTTGAGGTATTTTCTATTTGTTAAAATCTCATTGTATAAAGTTTTTAACTGAAATAATAATAGCTTAGTGATGAATCATGCAATTGTTTGTATCTTCTATCTTAGGGATCTAGAAAGCAACTTTCACTGATTTATAAATCATATTTTTAGTGTATTGTGCAGAAGATTAGAGCCAGGCTTTATTCATCTTTGGTTTTCTCCATTTATGAACTGCTTTAATGATTTGTAAGTCGATGCCCCAGAAAGAGACTGTTTACTTAAACAAATAATTTGATAAATGTGCGGACGACGCATGCACCTTTATTGGAATTGCATGATGTTTTACATGCTCGCTGCCTCTATATAAGGAAAAATGATTACTGTGATAACAACTGTAAAAGAAGTTGATTTTACTCTTTGTTTGAAAGAAAAATAACCGAGCTGGCAGCCGAATGGTTACCGCTCTTGCCTTCGGTTCAACAGTTCGTGGGTTCGAATCCCACCTTGGGCATGGATGTTTGTAATGGTTCGGAATCCACTTTAAGCTGTAAGTCCCGGTCTAATTAGCCCTCGTGTGCAAAAAATGACCGTTGAGCGACAAACAAACAAACGAAAGAAAAATAAACATTGATAATCATTTCTGGTGTATTCACTAGAGATAGTTTTTTCCTCGACATCATGCTTCACAAAAGCCTAGACCCCAAAGCAAACATTTTAAGTATATGTATCAATTATAAACTTAGCAATTCATGTAGGTTGATTGCTCACTGCTTTGAATATATTCATGTCCTATGATTTATCAATTACTCATAGTTGTTCAAAAATTCTACCTAACCATTTTGTGTTACTTGTTTTTGTAATAAAAATTGTTTTTCATTTTTTAAAAGTGAGGTATGTTCAAAAAGAAAAGAAAAACATAATTTTAATACAGAATGGGAAAAACTTTTTCTTTATAGTAGGATGAATGCAAAATATGTATTCTATTATACATGTCATGCAAATATGTCATTTAAAAAAAATTAATAAAAAAAGAGTGCTCTGGTTTTTGGTTCAATGCTTCACAAATTCAAATCCTACTTTGGGTATGTATGTATATAGTAGTTGGGAAGTTTTTAAAAATTTTAGTCCTGATCTAATTATCCCCTGTGTACAAATAATAACTATTGAGCAACTCACAAAACAGTCCCCCCCCAAAAAAATAGGAAAACCATGAAAAGCATTTTAAAACATCCCTGGAAATTTTAAGACAAATTTTCTGTTACAGTGCAGGCTGAAAGGTTAGTTCTCTGACCTTCATTTCAACAGTTAGTGAATTCAAATCCCACTAATGGCATAAGTGTGTGTAGTGATTTGTATTCTACTTTAAACTACGAGTCCTGGTCCAATTAGCCCTCGTATACAAAGTGACCATTGAGTATCAACTAAACGAAACTGAACTCCTTTAAAAAAACAAACTTCGTAAATGAAAGTTATAATAATTTAAATTACAATTAAATGGAGAACAATTATAATTTATGAATGCTGATACTATATCTAAGATACGACAAATGCATCTTTCTGTAAGAGTCAAGTGTTAGAAAAACAGTGAATTTTTTGCAAGTGGAGAAATGATAAAAAAAAATCTTTCTGGAGGTCAACAATATATTATGTATTCCATTCAAAATCAAAAATGACATTATTTTCACTATTAGATGTGTTCATCTTATATATAGAACTGTTACTTGTCATATACAAATGATGAATTTTGATCTGGTAGATCAAGTGCCTGAAAGTATTACTAACTGCATTTGTTTTTCCTGACAGTTTGTCGAATTTATTGACATGATTGATACTTTTCAATTTTATATTTTTATGAGATCAGTTATTTAGGATATTAATATAAAATAGTTAGTAAAATTACTTCTAAAGAACAAAACATGAAAATGTTTACTGTGATTAAAAAACTCTGCGGAGAAAAAATTCTAGTCTATAAAGTTATATCGAGGACAACTAATGGAGACCCATCTGTGACTTGCACAGCAATAGATTTTCGCCAAAGCGTATCAAATGATGTCTTAGCAGTTTCCTTTCTTATTGCATTGATTTCTAGCTGCTCTTTTGTTGTAAAATTTTAAATATATGTCTTGTGTGAGATCTGCACAAAAATTTTGAATTCAATATGTGGACAAAGTCTTCAGTAAAGATTTCAAATCCAAAGAAGAGAACATGTTTGATTTTGAATGATCTACTACAAGAGATAAAAGATTTTTGGGAAGCAAAATGTTAAGTGCATATTGAATGACATTTGGTTGATCAGTTTTTTTGTTATAACAAGCCATCTTTATGAGTTGAAATTACAGTTGCAAGGAAAATTCAAATAATAATAAAATTGATTGAACTTGTTAATACTTTGCAAAATAAATTAAAACTGATATCTTCCCCCAGCTGATGAAGAAATGGATTAAATCAAGAAAAAATTTGAACCAAAAAATTCTTATTCTGAGGTGTTGCTTAAGAATGGTGTATTGAACAAAAAAAATATTATGTTAAAATAATAAAGCACTTCAATTTGAGTTTTCAAGAATTTACTTGACTAGAATCAAATATTTATGTGTTACCCATATGGGAATATTGATGAGGAAGAAATAACTTAAAATATTAATTATATATTTTCTTTATTTCTTGAGGAAAATAAAGTTTTTCTCATCCAAAATGGCATAATTTTAAAGATATTCAGAATATTTTAATTACTTTGTTCATAAGATTTCAAAAGTTAAGTATTGTTCGTATCGTCTGCACACAAACGATTACTTAAAATCAAAAGTAATGTTAACAGTAATTATATGCTGTGACTTCCAAGATGGTAGACAATGCACAAAATTAGTCTTTTATTTGTTGTAACTACAGAAATTAAGTAAATTTAGATGAAAAAAGATTTTAATTCATTTTGAATTGTTTGATAATGCATGATTTTATATTTAGGGGCTATTATTATCTTTATATTAACCATAAAGTGATTATTTCTTTTGTTCCAGTTGACATCAGGGCTAAATCACTTTATTACAATTCTCATTGGTTTAAAATATTCATAACATCAGATAACATTTCATCTTGTCACACATAATTAATTACGAGATCTTATCAAGTTGTCATCATAAATCCGACTTGTCAACAAATTTGCTGCTTACCTTCAAATTGCATTCTTTGAGTGGCAGCAAAGAAAGTAAAGTTCACCATCAAATGTTATTTTGAGTGTTGTGGGCAATAAGAAAAAATCCATTCATGATTTTTACCAATAATGAGGAATAATTTTTAATTACAATTTTTTCAGTTTATAAAAGTGTTCAAAATAATGAAAAATACCTGTTCTAAATAATTAGTTCTCAAATTTTTAGGGATATTGCTTCCCAAATTTCCTAAAATTATTATTTTTTCTAATTTGTGTCTTTGACCAATTCAAATTTTCTTGCCTGATTCTTTGGCTCACCAATATCTCTTGTGTCATTTCAGATTCTCTAATCTATTAAAACTTCTCTAATTCTCTTTTATTAATTTTTAATTTCATGAACATTACATGCGTAAAGTATTGATTATTGCCAGTATCCAAAACCATGATTCCAGAAATTGTTTCGAATTGCTTAGAGTCAAATACTTTTAATAATAGATGAATTGATTTGGAAATGACATCCATATCTCATTGGAATCAAAATTAAAAATATTGTTGCAATTCATTGTGTTAATAAAACGATTTCTCATATAAAGACCAAAGAATCGATTTGAGGAGCAGTTTTCCTTTGATTTAAATCGTTAACATCTTGTCAATAGTAGAAAAGAAAAAGCAAAAGGAAAAAGAGAACAAAAAACATCCACCTTATAGTTAGTTTAAACTGGCAAGGTCGATTTAAATTTTTCTATTTTCTTATGCTTTTTTACAAATGTGGATTTTAAAGAGCTTTTTTATTGTAGTTAGTAGGTAATAACTTATTCCATGTTTTATTAAAATATAAATATTCTTCCACACACCCAAGCCACTGACTGGTTAGATTACAACATTTTGAGAAAATTAAAAGTTATCCATACCTTGGAAAAATCTGCTTACCTCTGATTTAAATCCGTCAAAATTAAGCAGGAATTTTCTTAGTTTTTACTATCATTTTGTTGTTATTAAGTCTATTTTTATACTAAACATTCATAACTTGCTAATTTGAGTAGAATAAATAAAGGAATTGATAGTGTGTTACCTTATTTTAAAATTAAATGTTTTTTATTATTTTTTAATTTTTTTATAGGAAATTGAAGAAGCTTGTAAAAGAATCAAAAGAGAATTAGATACTCTGGGTCCTGAAGTTGGAGAATTAAAATGCATTCCTTTATATTCAACACTGCCTCCAAATCTTCAACAAAAGATTTTTGAACCACCACCTCCTAACAAACCAAATGGTGCCATTGGACGTAAAGTTGTAGTTTCTACTAACATTGCAGAAACTTCATTAACAATTGATGGTGTTGTATTTGTAATTGACCCTGGCTTTGCTAAACAAAAAGTAAGCAACTATCTAGTTTTTCTGAATATTTAAATTTTGTTTTCCTAATTTAATAGTTTTTATAAAATGAAATTTCTTTGAAATATTGTCAAACTAATTTAAACGCCTTTAAATTATTAAAAGCTTCACAACAGTTTATGAAAATAATTGATATTAATCTGATTAAAATCGAAAAATCCTATGACAAAGTTATGTGTTAATAATATAAAATATTTTGTGTCTTATTACCACCATAGTAAATACGTAAAAATAATATAATAAAAATAACAATTATTTATTGACTCAGTTTGTTTCATTGTGTCTAAAACTTCTATCTTTTACTAAAACATTTTTCAAGCATAAAGATGTTTTTGTGACATTTTTTCATTTCAATATGAACGTTTAGAGAAGCATTTCATTAAGTTTTCATTAACACTTCACAAAAAATTCAGATTTTTACTGTGCTAGTTTTCATTTTTTAGAGGAAATAATTTTGCTTAAAATGCCTTTTAAATGCGTATTATTAGATTAAGGAATTGAAAGTTATTATTCAATTTTGAAAGTTATAGTTTTAAAACAATCCATTCTTAATGTCTTCAATGCCTTGGTCTCTCCGGGAGAGATCTGATGGAGAATCCACTTATGGTGCTGGATTTTTTGAAGGTGTACTCGCTCATGGATCTGGTCTAGCGCTGCTGACCTCGGGGGCATGCAACAACAACTTTCTTAATGTGACTATTAGTTAAGGTTGTAATAGTAACTGCATTATTGATATGCCAATTTATTATCGAGAAGTATTTTTTGAAAAATTTGTTTTATTACCAACCTTCCTGTGAATAAATATAAGCTGATGTGCTAGCTGGATTTTTAAAATCTTTGAGTTAATCTTCCATGTTTTCACACATAGGCTTCTAGTGTTAAGAATTTGAGTTGAATTAGCTTCATGAATGAAGAACTATGTTTTTGAATCAGGGACTTGTTTGGTAGTGCTATAAACCAATTTCTAGAACAAATGTAATTGTTTTAACAACTTTAAAAAATGTTTTTTCTGTTAATTAAATTTACTATTCTATTTCTATTATTAAGCCAACCACTGTCTGAGTGGTTAGCGATCCTGACTTCTGAGCTATGGGTGCCGAGTCACGGCTCGGGCATGGATGTCACTTTCTCTGTGTTCCTTTGTCCTTTTTCTGTGATGTAGGAATGTGGACCACCCTATAAACGGGCTTGTGATGGTATGGCATGGGTACTGCTACTTGCCTCCGTGACTTGGTTCACAGGTACCCACTGGGTAACAATAAATAAATAATAGTTTCCCGTCTTATTGTGGCAAAGGATTAGTCTCCCAGTGCCCAATATTGTTCAAGAAAGAAATTTCAACTATTAAATTTAAAAGTAAAATTTATTTTTCCTTATTAGATTGATCATTAAATGTAAGTTATTTCAGTTTATTAATACAAGTAATCTTTTTTTGAATAAAAATTGAGTAAACCTTTCAATATACGTATGATTTAATCTTAAAAGAAGCAATCAGTGCAACACTTTCAATAAATACTTAAAGTATATCTAATACAGTATTAAAGTTTTCTTAGTAAAAATTTAGTATTTAAAATAAAGTTTTTGTTCAAATTGTTGAAAATTATGAATAAAATTTTATACTTTTTTGTACATATACTTTTTTTATGAAATTATTAAGAATTGAGTTAATTTTACTATTCTAAAAAATTATGCAGATATTTTATTTTCAAATTATCATACTACCAACATTTAATACTAAATTTGAGTTTTTTCTTGTAACTTATGAGTGTGTGAGTGGGTATGTGTTGACTAATATTTTTAAGTTAAAGCTTTTATCAATTTTGTATAATTTCATTTGAAAATACTTCATGTTTTTGTTATTAAATGAGAATCTTACCATCTAAATTGAAATATTTTTTATATTTTCATAGATACAGTTAGTTTATGCATTTTAATTTATACTTAAACTGTGTAGTTCTTTGTGATTTATATTTAATTTGCCATATATCTTAAACTGCAATAATTAATACTTAATCTGTAGTTCTATATGATTTATATATAATTTGCCAAATTAATTTTTAAAATATGGTGAAATTATTTCATTAGGTTTACAATCCCAGAATAAGAGTAGAGTCATTACTAGTTTCACCAATTAGTAAAGCCAGTGCTCAACAACGTGCTGGAAGAGCTGGTCGTACAAGACCCGGGAAATGTTTCCGTCTTTATACAGAAAAAGCTTATAAAACAGAAATGCAAGAGCAAACTTACCCTGAGATTTTGCGATCCAATTTGGGAACTGTTGTTTTGCAATTGAAAAAACTTGGAATTGATGACTTGGTACATTTTGATTTCATGGATCCACCTGGTACATAACTGTTTCATAAAAATACTATATATATATATATATATATATATATATATATATATATATATATATATATATAATGTTATTGTAAGCATGTAATTAGATTACAAATATTTTATGTGAAACGATTTTAATTACATTTCTCTCAAATATATGGAATACCTATCATGTTGATTTCTATGATTTGTTACTTGCTTACCAGCTATATTCATTATTTTTCTTTTTATTTCTGTCTTCCTGACATCTAAAGTTGTCCTTACAAAATTTACTTTCTTGCCATATATGTCATATTTAAATGCATATATTTATGTATTTGAATGTTTCATGTGGCCATGAAGTAAATTCATTAAAAAGTAATGGAATCTTGCATCTCTATTATTTGATTTAATATTAATGATATATTTCTTATTAAAAAAAAGACAGGTAGGCAAATGTTGACTAATATTAATGTAGAAAAATGTTTTGACTGCAGTGATAGTAATTTGCTGAATTTAAGTGTGTATTTTAATAGAGAAATTAAAATGAATTTTCTTAACTTGAAAAATCTTTATATGAAATAAAATTTAGCTATTTAATTTTTGAACTTGTTAAATAAATCAAAACATGTTAGAATGCATCAAAAAGAAAAATGCTAGTTTTTTACTGAATGCATTTCAAATGCATTTTTTCGATGTATTACTGAAGATTAAATAAAAATATTCAGATATATTTAGAACTTTTAGGGAGAAAATACTCATGTGGATTATTTTTTAATACTTATGGAGAAAACTTATAAATAATAAACTCTTTTCTTATTTTAAATTTCAAGAAGGTCTTCATAAGATTAAAAATTCTCTGTTGAATTTTAATTACTATAATTCAATTACAATTAAAGAAAAATTATGTCTATAATAGCAAAATTAGTTCTTGTCTATGTTAATTAAAATGAACATCAGAATGTGATTTTTGTTTCAATGTATTTTATTGCATCAAAATGATTTAAATCATTTGAACTTCCTGTTAAAGTTTAAAATTATATTTATCCTATTGGAGGTAGTGGATTTTTATTAAGTATTAATTTTAGTCAATTTTGTTTGTGGAAAGTAATTAATTTGATTTTACTATTTTATCCTGATGAAGCTTCTGTTGAATATGAGTTTTCTGTAAAAATCAATGTGATAATAGAAATTTTAAAAAATATTTTAATCATAAGTGTTATTGATATTACTTCTGAAAGAAATGTGTTAGTCACATAATAATTAGTAAAGATAATTCTGACTGGTTGCTGGCAAAAATATTAGTTGTATTTAGATGAAAAGTTTACATGTTGTAGAAAAACTCAGCTTTTAATGAGATCAATGTATTTAATAAAAAAAGAAATGGTAAGATGATACAAATGAATTTATATCATGTTACTATTAAAATTTTAAGTGATTTCAGTAGAAACGGAAAGAGAACTTACAAATAACTATAATCATAATATAAAACATATTATGGTGGAGTTTCAGAGAAACAATATTAGTATTGATGATATTTTAAAATATAACATGTTATTGAATAATTACATAAGTTCGGAATATACATTTGTATTAGTTGACCAAATTGAAAATAAACAGAAATTTATTATTATTATTAAATAGCAGTGATTAGAAAAAATAAATTCTATGTAAATAATATTTCAATTTTCTTTTTTATAAACTCTCTTTTGTTGAAGTATTTTGATTTTAACAAAAATTGTTTTTTTGCATCCCTTTAAGTTCACTTTGAATTAATAGAAAAGAACTATGTAAATAAACTTAGAAAAAATGAAAAAATATATTGATTATCATGTATAATATTTAAATAACTAGGATAAAGGATTTTGATTTCTTAAACAAAATAGTTTTTATTATAACTATACTCATTTAATCTTTTGAAATAATTACTAATTTTAAATCAAAAATATTTTTTTAATTCTTGCTAACATTTATTTCTATTGTTATTCAAAAGACTAGTTAATAATGTGATTGCATACTATTTTTAGCCAAAAATAAAACAGCATAATATTGAATGTTGGTATATCCTTGGAAACTCCTGGAATTTGTTTCTGAAGAATCTGCATTTATGTAATATCGCTTTAAATATTCGTAACTTGGTAATTTAGAATTAAAAAGCATTTTATACTACCAGTCGCTAATTTGCCAGAATTTTTGAAAATTTATAATAAATTTGCAATATAAATGAAGATTTTAAAGCGTTTAAATAATATTGTGAAATTATTTCAAGCTATCGTAAGTAAATTTAATTTACATTATTTTACAGCTCCTGAAACTTTAATGAGGGCCCTAGAATTGTTGAATTATTTACAAAGTTTAAATGATGAAGGGGATATAACAGATTTAGGTGCTGTAATGGCTGAATTCCCACTTGATCCTCAGTTGGCAAAAATGTTGATCTCATCTTGTGATTTCAATTGTTCCAATGAAATTCTCTCAATTACTGCTATGTTATCAGGTATTATGAAATTCTGTTTGATTTTGTCACATAATGTCACATAAAAAAAGGAGGAATTAATGTTGTCGATTTCTGTTAACATGAGTAACTTGGAATATAAAAAAATATTTTAGTTTTGTTTTTAACTTGTTATTAATTTGTAATTATTGTGGATTACACCATTAATAGAACAAGTCATATGCTAATATTAAGTTATTCTTTAACTTTTAACAGTTTGCTTCTTTTAAAAGTGATGATTTTCTTTTATGTACAATTGAATTTTGTTGTAAAATTTATTTCAGTTTTTTAAGTTAGTTTTTTATTAGTATATAATGTATAAAATATACATTAATAAGTAAATTAAATAAAACATGAATTTTGTTTTGATTTTAAAAATTTGTTTTAATTTTTAAAACAAAATTAAATAAATTTTAAAATTGTGCTGTTATTTTTACATGACATATATATAACAAAGCATGTTGTCTGTCCATTAATAAAATGATTAAAATTTATAATAGCTAGTTATTTTAAGGCAATAGAAATAAGACCTTTTTTGCTTTCTTCAAAAATAATTTAATGTATTGATAGTTACTTTAATAAATTTGCTCATGTGATTTACATTATTTGGAGGGCCGTGGTAGCTTAGTGGTTACTGCATCGCCCTTCCATCCAGAAAGGCGGGGTTCGATTCCATTGACCCACTAAGTACATGCAATATACGTGCTCGTTAAATCTGTGGAATCGAAAATCCTATGATCGATCATTGAGCAGTTACCATGGTTGCAATGGTCTGGAAAAAATTTCCTCCCCCTTCAGTTCAATGTCATAAATTGAGGGAGTTGATCCTCTGGTGGTGCCCTCTATCGGAGGAATTAAAAAGAGCAAAGACGTACTTTCACCATCATGGTGCTCTGATTAAGACAAAAGACGCACCATATTGACTTAAATTCGCATAGCCAAGGCATAGTGAGCTTGGCTTGTCCAAGTGTCATAAGCAACAACAACAATATTTTGAATTGTTACTAGTGCTTAAAAGTTTTTTTCTCTTATAAACATTCCTGTTATTTGTACAGTCTCTTATTGAAACAAATTTTCAATGCCTGTTAAATGCAACATAAAAGTTAAAATAAGAAAAAAAGGTCAAATGTTCTTTATTCTAAAATAATTGCTTTTTAGTCATGATATTCATGCAATTTTTTTACTTATTTTTTAAGCTAATTTTTTGTCTTTATATTTTTTTATTGTCTTGCATTTGTTCTAAATCTTGCTTACTAGATATTGTAAATAATCTTAGTTTTATTTCCCTTTTTAACATTTTATACATTTCTTATATCTAATATTAACATATTAGATATTGGATATACATTTCTTATATCTAATATTAACATATTAGATTTATTGCTAAATTTATCATTATTTAAAAATGATTTTATTCAATATTTTTTATTTTCCAAGTATACTCATGTTAATGGAATTTTGACAAGTTTCTATTAATTAATAAATCTTTTTTGTTACAATATTTTTTTAATGATAGCAATGTTGATCATATAAAAACTTAAGAGTAAAAAATAATCTAAAATATTGAAGAAAAAAATATCAATATTTCTTTAAAATGTATTCTTTAAACGAATATTGCAGTATTACTTTTTCTATTGTAAAATATAGGTATTAAAAATAATAATACTTGTATTTTACAATAAAAAAAGAAATATTGCAATATTTGAATATAAGTATTAAAATTTTTTTTTCTATTTTGAAGAATTACATTAAAATGCATCCGTTATCAGTAGCTTATGAATGGGCTAGACTCTTTGTATATAAATGAAGAGCTCTCATCCTTAAGTCTTTGATATCGCAGTGCTTGAAGCATCATGTTCTAGTTGCTTTTTTATGCTATTTTTTTCATTGCATAAACTTTTGTGTTTTTAAAAAGGAGTTACAAATTTAAGTTTGTATTGCTGTTTTAATATTCTTGAGCTGGGTATAAATAAGGATTGGGATGCTATAATATCAGTAGTTAGTGTTTTATAATAATAATAAAGTTCAATAATTATTAGAAAATGACCAAATAATAAGGGAAGTAAGAAAAATTTTCTAATAAAAAACTGCAAAATTCATTGACAAATGTGCATAATATGTCATTTGGGATAAATGCAGAGTTTCTATTCATAATATATGAAGGAATTAAATATTTTTTTTGTAGAGAAATTTTTAAGAAAGTGGCTGCTGAAATGAAGTATAAGTTTGGATTTCAAATATTTAAAAATCTTATAGTGTTTTAATTGTTTGACAGACATGACCAAAATAATGCACCTTGAGAAGTTTCTAAATCTTAGTTCCATTAAAATCTCAATGCAAATAAGGGTTTATTGGAAATGGTATTTAGAAACTGCAGATATTTGGCTAACAATTGGTTGTTTTGAATTTCATCAGTAATTTTTACTGGGAATAATGTTTTGAAAGGCTACATTTTGCTGTTATTTTTATACAGCTGTAGTTTCTATTGGCAATTTTCCAAATTAATATTTATCAGCAATCATTTCTCATTCGACTCAAAATTTAGTCGTACAACTCGATGTGTGGTTGATATAGTGATACCTGACTTTTTTAATAACCATTTGGTATAGTCTATAAGTTTTTCATGTTGGGTATCTGATGCATAGGTATGAAATGCAGTTGAAATTTTCACAGGTGTTATGTTTATTTGCTACATCTGTGCATCTTTTCTTTTGTGATAAAACCTTTTATAACCTTTTCATAATTAAATATTAATTTAGCGAGTTGTAGTTCATGTAAATGTTTTGCTACTGCATTCTTTGAATGGTCATAAAATAGGTTTAATATGCAATTTCCCTTTATTAGATTCAAAAAATATAGTTTAACAGAAAGATATTAATTATTATATAATTATGTAATCTTCATTAATTGTTAATGTTTCTAGGAATACATTTAATGATTATATCTTCAACATATGTGTGTTCAACCTTTTTATAGTTTTAACTCTTTGTTTTGGAGTTGTTTTTAATATTCTTGAATCCAAAGAATTTGGTCAGATAAGCTTTTGTGGGTAAAATATAATAGAGTGATAAATTAATCAAACAAATTAATTTTACTGTAATTCAATAAATTTTAGCAAAATGTAAATTATAAGTTACAATTGGTTAGTAAATATATTGAGACATTTGGAGTAATTTTGGATATAAGTATGGAATTTTCAAAACAGATTTTTTTATGGTGTAAAAGCTTTTGGTAAAAAAATAAGATTTGGTTTTTATTAAATTCTCTTTAAGTTTAAGTTTTGCAATGTATGAATACTAATAATAATAAGCAATTAAAATGAATCATTAGAATTAGTTACAAAAATTGCATAAATGATTTTGAATAAATTAATTTGAGGAAATATTGTCCAGTTTGAATTAGATAGCTAATGAAGTAAAAAGTCAATTTCTGTGAAAATTCAGTTTGCATTTAATTTTAACTTCTGACTGTTGCTTAGAAAAATTTATTGATTAGTATCATGTGCATGTATTTTCTTTTGAGGTAATGTATATATTATCTTATATTTATTTATTATATATTTAAATTATTCATTTTGTGTTTTTCCTTTCGTAACGATGCCTACTGGTTTATAGCAAAATTCATTATCACAATTTAATCAAACAGATTAAAAGATATTTGGAAAATAATTTTTAATTATATGCTTTTTTATAATTCCTTTGAGCATTAATATTCAAATCTTTTAAAATAAAAGTCATTAAATAAAAAATTTCTGTGATTTTAAAATTTTTTTGATAAATTCATAATTTTATAATTTATTTTGTATTTTATTACTTAATTCTCTAATTCTAAACACCGAGAATGGGAAAAATAGAAAAAATAAATTTTATTTATGTTTTTATCTGGAAAGAGATGTGTTGTACAAATACAACTTTTTCTGGAAACCTTAAACAAGTTTGGTCTTGTTTAGGGTGTGCATTACTTTACATTCACATTAAGTTTAGTGGATGTGGGGCTGCTGTTATTATTTTTGCGGCCCCCCCACCCAACACTATTTAGTTCCACAGTGCTTTGTGAGACCTAATGAAGCAAAGAAAGCGGCTGATGATGCAAAGATGAGGTTTGCGCATATTGATGGTGATCACCTGACTCTTCTGAACGTATACCATGCTTTTAAACAAAGTAAGTTTACTCACAATAGTTTGATTTTTATATAATATTTTCATTATTATTCAAATTAAATTTCATAGGGTTATATGTTTTACTTTTTCGATTTAAAATATGTAAATCTTATTTTATAGTTTTTATATATATTTATGTATATATAAAATTTTTAACTGTTTGTTCTAAGATATAATTATAATTTACTAGCTTCTTATTTAGCAATAAATGAGTTTAAGAATGAATCAAAAGTCAAAATTCAACTTTTCTCTCAAAGACTGATATAAAATTTTTATGCTTAGCCCAGTTATTTAATTTATCAAAATCAAGAAAAAATAACGAAAAATTTTATATCATTAATTAAGTAGTTAATTGTTTTTCTATGTTAATATGTATTTCAAGAATAACTTTGAAAGAAACTAGCTTTGTTTTATCATTAATTTTATATATGTTATGTAATCAACTGTAGCTATTAAAATTTACAAAAGTTAAACAAATATGGAATATGTTTACACCTTGATTTTATTTAAATTTATAAAAATCTGAGCAATAAGCACTTCAAGGTAACTTTGTATGATTGTTATATTTAACATAATATATACTTATATACACACACACGACTCGACATTGAAAATGCAACATCAAGAAGGAGTTGCCAGAAAGTGATGTAACTCAGAAAACAGAGAGACAGCGATGAACAATAAATTATCTGTATTTCAAAATGATATCCATCCTACAGAGCTGATTTAGAGTCAGGTCAGTAGGCTGTAGGACCACTGTGGATGACATATACGAAACTACACGTGTAGGCACAAAGTCAATGAGACAGTCAGGCTAACATCCTGAGCTCCCATTACCTATCAACCATTTGTCAAAGTGTGTCTTCTGAAGGAGGCAGTGGCAGGGTCTCCAAATGATGTCCAATCATATCCCAAACGTTTTTGATTGGTGAGAAATCTGATGAGTGCAGTGACTGGGAAAACAGCTATACACTGCAATGGATATTGGCTGATGTGCAGTTGGGTGTTATCCTGTTGCTTAAAGGCATTAGGCACCTGCTGAAGGTAGGGGAGTGCCACCAACAGTAATACATCATTCACTTAACATTGGACTGTCATAGTGCCATGTTTATTAACTAGAGGTGAGTGGGAGTCGTGCAGTATTGTCACGTGTTGGGGTGTTTCTCAATTGCTGCTGGATTGGACCTGTCTCCATGTCAATGCCATACTAGTATGTGGTGATTATCACTGAGGAAACAAAAGTGGACTCGTTTGAGATGATCCTGTGCCATTCCTTCATCCACATCACTCTAATCTGGCACCATTCCAGATGTTTGCATCTATGCTGTGCTGTCATTGGTAGTCTTCTTAACAGACAGCATGAGCACAGACCACTAGAAACCAGATGTTTGCATCTATGCTGTGCTGTCATTGGTTGTCTTCTTAACAGACAGCATGAGCGCAGACCACTAGAAACCAATCGACAGCAAATGGTTCTACTCGATATGAGAACATATAGGATGTCTTGCACATGCTGCAGAATTTCAGTAAAAGTGCTTTGCAAGGCTGCCACCTCCTTCTATCGGATGTATTGATCCTAGTATGCTGACGTCACTTTGGTTGTACCCGGTAAATGTTCACAGTTTCTTGTTCCAACTGTCTTCGCCTCAACTGATGCACCGTGGACACGTCTAGGTGTCTGTCAGCTGTGATTTGCTGTAAGGACCAACTTGCCCTTCTGATCCCAACCACCATGCCCTGCATAAACTCATCTGTCTGCTGGAACTGACTCCATTGACGAGAGCCTGACATTCTCTGCACTTACAAGCATCTTTTGCGACAAGAACTTTATGCGATTTTTAACTGTATTTCGAATTTAACTTTAATTGTATGATTTGTATAAAAAATTATAGTTTGACTTTCAGTCTAATATTTCATTGATAATTTAAAATTAATGTGTAACCAGTTTTTCTTGTCAAGTTGTTCCATGAATAGTTTACTCTCTTGCTTTCTATTTAAGAGTTTGTGAATTGGATTCCTGACTTAGGCTTGAACATTTGTCGTGATTTTGAATTAACTTTAAACTATTCAGTTAGCCCTCATATTCAAAAAGTTTCCATAGAAGTTCAAAAAGGTTCTAAATAAGTTCAAATAAAGGTTCAAAAGTTTCCATTATATTCAATCCTAATAAAGCTAATTAGTTCTCATTAACATTAAACAAGTTATTTAATTTTACTCCAAGAATGCTTTAATACAATTTGTATTAAAATCTCATTTTGTTTGTTGCATAAGATTCCTAGTAGACTACAAATTGTAAAATACAAGAACTGAATTTGAATTTCCAATGAGAAATTTTATTTTGACTATTATAGACATATGTTATAAACTAAGCATTATAATTCAATTTTTTTAAATGTTAATTTTTTGGTGTTGCTGTATAAGTTAAAACATCCTTAATTAAAAAAAAAAATCTGCCATATAAGTTTAAATGCTCAAATATTTAGTTTGAGTTACAGAACAGAAATTAGAAATTTAAAATCTGATCAGACTAAATACATTAAATTTGCATCTATCAAGCTAAAAGGGAAAAATATAATGTTTTGTTTTCTCCTTAAATAAAAGACATTTTTTTGTGTAATAGAAAAACTAGATGTATAGTATGTTTGATGTTCATACAGTTCTTGCACTTTGTTCTCTTCTAGAGTTGAAAAACTGATTTTTTTTTTTTTGAAATTATCTTGCATATAGTTTTTTAGAAATTAAGAGTATATCTAATTTTTTTTGGATTTTTATCTTAATAAGAAATGTTTTTGTTTCAGTTTAATTATTAGTGTACAATTTTATTAATTTGATCTTTAAAATTGTGATATTAATTATTTTATAAGGATTGAAAACCAATCAATAATAAGAGCTAGAATTTAATTACTTTTTGTTGATGCTGAAAATTTAATTAACATTGATAAAAAATTCTACAATGTTTTATTAATTTATTAGAAGATAAAATCTTTAGACATTTTGATCATTTCCAAATTTATTGATTTAATTATGATTAATTTGAACATTGTCTAATGAAGTCATAAATCCTAAATTATGTAAAGGAAAATAAGGATCATATTTTCTGTATTTATAGTCTTATTTAAGATGTATGCATGCTCATATTAGCAGTTAGTCTATTTATAAAGGAGAAAAATAGCAATGCTAATCTATGTTTACAAATTCAACATATTTTGAAGTGAAATTTTTAATTAAAAATATGGAATGTATTCTAAACATGAATTCATGCCAATTAAATGTTCTGAAAAAAGTTGCTCTGCAAAATTCTTAAATTAAGAGAAATGTTTGATTTTTTTTATTCAAAAAAGTTTATATTAATGTTAAGAATAAAAATTTAAATTAAAATTAAAAGTAAACAGGCACTTATTTAAATTAATATAAACTGAATAGTTTTTTCTCAAATAAAGTACTTTTCGTAAGTGCTCTTACGCAATTGTTAATTTTGATGTCAATTAGATAAAACAGTATATTTATTTATTTAGTATAAATATTTTCTCCTTTTTTATGGAGTGTGAATTTTTTCTTGTTTTATTTGGTGTTATGGTATCAAGTAATACAATGTTACTATTTATTTTTTTATTTATTAAAAATGTAACTTTGAACTTAATCTTTGTTTTTTTTTTTAAATATGATCAATTCGTAAACAATGTTTAGAACAAGGGAAGCATTGTTCTAAACATTGTTTTTTTTATCAGAAATATTACCTTTTCTTACTTCTAAGAATTTAATATTAAACATATAAGTATTTAAAATAATTTAACTTTGTTTCCCTGAAACTTTATTTTCTATTTATGAAAAATGTGAGAACTTTCATTAACTCATACATATATATTTACACACATATCACACTGAAGATGCAACATATGAACAACTGTTAAAGTTATTTAAATTAGTAAAAATATATCCACAAACAATAAGTGATGTTTATAGGACATAATAAGCATATAAATTGATCAATTATATATATGTATATATATATATATATATATATATATATATATATATATATATATATATATATATATATATATATATATATATATATATATATATTTTATAGTATGGTGCTTTACACTTGTTGCCAGATTCTATCTGTTACAAGGCCCAATCCAATCACATTGATTAGGCAAAAGTGTCTTAAAATTTTACATCATTTTACTGAAAGTCTATTAATTTCTATCTGGATATCATTGCAAACAAAAATGCTTGTGCGATTTGCTATGTGGTAACCTTCATACTACCATGAATTTAGATAGTGAGAGATGAATTGGTGGTCTGTCTATTGTGATTTAATGCACCTACCAACCTGTTTTTCTGAGTGTAAACACCATTATCACTATTTATCATCAATCATTTAGACTTAAATAATCATTGTAATTAAAGTACACTAGCAGAAATGTCTTTCTGCTAGTGTACTTTTATTACTTACATTTTTACATTATCACTGCTGAATATTTTTTGTGATGGCACAACTGCTTGCAAGAAGATAGTTTTGGCTGAAGGAGCAATTATTATCAAATCTACAAATCCCTTCTGTTGTATCTTGGTTCATCTATTCTGGAATAATAGACTGCTCTTCACAACTTAGCTCAGTGCATTACATTGACCCTGAAGTTAACAACTCGTTTTTCAGATGAAAATTCATGATATTGAATTTTCACCATCTTGCAGTTTGTGTGTATATATTATACATATTGTGTTTTCTTGTGTGTAATCTACAGCACCATATAATTCACAGACCTGCCAACTTTTACGCATCATGCGTAAATTTTCCGCAAGATCCACATGTTTTACGCTTTTACTGATAGCATGAATTATTTTACGCATTTCGGTTCTTCTGGGCAAAGTTTAAAAAGGAAAAAAATTTTTTTATGTCTTAGCACAAAATGGCGATCTTTTCTTGTTAGCCATGGTGAGAAGCAGAAATTAGCACCCCATTCTGTGGGAAGAGAGAAATAACTTTCCGGACTGTGTGGTCGTAGCGGCTCCGAAAATGCACATGTCAAACCCTTTTTCTATCGGAGGGAGGGGGGAGGAAGCTTGAAAAACTGTAGATGGGGAAAAGAAATGGTAGAGGTATAATTTTTTTCTTTAGTAACACGGATTAAAACTGAAAAGTTTTACTGAAATGCTTTTCTAAAAGTTGGCAGGTATGAATTCATAATCTTTTTGGCAGTTAATCTAAAATATATATTACTGACAATGGGGTGTCACATAATAAAATATACAATGTGTAATAATTTATATTAAAAAGAAAACATTTATCATGAAAACATCTGGTTGTTTCCTGTTTTGATCCACCTCATTGCCAAATGCTGTAAAAAGATGAATGCAACTAATTCAATCCTGAAGAGGGATAATCTTAGTAAAACTTATTGTTTTTAAGTTTAAAATATATTTCTTTTGTAAATAATTAAATTAGAAGTAAATTTTTTTTTCACAAACTACAATTCGAAACAATTTTTCTTTTGTATTGCACATGCTTTGTTTTTCATCTCACAATGACACGTTTGTTATCTTTCTTTATTTGCTTGTCTAAAATTTTTATTTAAATCTGCTGTGTAACTTAGATGTTTTCATTTCCATTTGATGCATCAACTGGAATATTTTTTGAACAAAGCAGATCTTGTCAAGACAAAATGCAAAATGGTGCTAGACAATATTGAGTATAATTTCTTTGTAAGCAAATTAAATTGTTCTTGAAAGTACTTGAACAAAACTCGTCATAGCTGAAGTACACCAGTGAATTGGGAAAACTTTCACCATCATCTGTTATTTTACAAATATAAACAGCATTTCTTTAAAAACATTGCAAATTTTTTTGATGGAAAATGTTTTTTTATCACATTATCTATGATGCCATAATTGGGCGAAATTTAAAGCTTTAACACATAATTTGCGGATTATTTACATGAAAATATGGTATATGTAATACTAGAACTTTGTAAAATTTCTTTGTTACATTTTTTAATTTAATAAAACAATATGGATTTTTCCTCTTGCTTTAATGTTTGTTTTTAAAAAAGGTAAAGAAGCATTGTTTTTTATTTTTAATCTTGGAATCTTAAAATTTATATTGAAAAGTAATTATGCTAAAGTAAATATATAATTTAAAAAAAACATCTAATCCAGAAAATTGAGTTAATAAATATGGTGATACATTGATTTTTTGAATTTTTAAATTAATCTTATCTATGACTACAATAGATCATGAAGATCCTCAATGGTGCTATGACAATTTTGTTAATTATCGGTCATTGAAGAGTGCTGATAATGTGCGACAGCAACTATCAAGAATTATGGACAGATTTAGTTTGAAGCGAACATCTACAGAATTCAGCAGTAAAGATTATTACATCAACATTAGAAAAGCCTTAGTCGCTGGTTTCTTCATGCAGGTACTTTATATTTACAATTTCATGAAAGAGTGTAATATTAAAAATTATATATGTATGATTTTTTGACATTTTCATCTACACTTAATGTGATGTAAGAAGAAAAATGTATTGCAGAATTTACAAAGTATGCAAGGATTCATTTTAAGGATTATTAAATCTTCTATTTTTGTCCTTTACTGGTCTCATTTAATAAATTATATATGTTTTGTAATATACTTGATAAATCAAAATTTTTCATGTCCATCATATGAAAAAGTTTTGATTAAAAAAGAAAAACTTCTGTATTTTTTGATTATCTCTTAATTGCAGTTTTTTTATTTTGAATTGAATTAAAAATTTTTAATTACGTTGTTTAAAAAATTTAAAATAATAAGACTTCTCTTGTTAAAAAAATCATGAATTATAGTTTTCTTCATCTGAATATATTTTAATATAAAATGATACTGCATTTTTGTTTGGTAGAATTGAGTATATTTTAAATATTTAAATTTATATATTTATTAAGTGGTATTTTACAGTCATTAACATGTTGAATAAAAATCTTTCAGCATAAAAACTGAAAAGTTTTCAACTATGAATCGTCATTTCCATTGAATAAGTTTTATATAAGTATATGTATAGTTTTGAGTTGCAAATTGTTTTTATTATAAATATTTTTTGAATATATATGTTTGTAATAAAATATTTAAAGTAAACTGCATTTTTAAATTAATATATAAATATATCATTGCATACAAATATGATATAAATATAAAATGTCAACATCATACAAAAATATCAAATTTTTCTGAAATCTTTAGTTAGATGTTTAATGTTTTTTAAAATTTGGCCAAATAGAGTATTTGATTAATTTCTAAATACTAGTTATCCTAAATTATTTTTTTTTGATCTATTTACCATTCTTATTTCTTTTCTATAAATTGTGCAGTTATTTTTTAGTTTAAACCAACAAATGCTGATTATTTTTTCTAGTAGAATGTTTATCTTCCAAAATGAAACTAACAATTTATTTTATAATAGTCAAAATGTTAATTTTTATTTTCTAAAATTATAACAGGCATGAGCTTATATTTTGGGGCAAAATTTTAGATTATGTAATTAGTTTCAAAACAAACTAGAAAATAAATTTAAATAGAATAAAATACTAATCGTTTATTTATCTATCCAATCTATATATGAAAAAAAAAAAACTTCTTGGCTTAAGATTTTAATTATTAATGAAAAAATATCTCAGAAATGGTTTAAGCAAGGATAGATTACAGAATTTTTAAATTGCATAAAATATTCTATAATAAAAATGTATTCTCTTATTCTTAGGTTGCACACCTTGAACGAACTGGTCACTATCTAACAATTAAAGATAATCAGATTGTACAGTTACACCCTTCCACTTGCCTGGATCATAAACCAGAATGGGTTGTATATAATGAATTTGTATTAACAACCAAAAATTATATTCGAACAGTCACAGATATTAAACCTGAATGGTAGGTATTATTTTATTAAATGTATTATTAAAATATTTATTAAAATTTTTGTGAATAACATTGCTATATAATCATTATTAAAATGAAATTGATTCCTGTAATGCAAATATATTAAAATATTGTTTCAATGTACGAATTGCACTTGTATTAAATTTTTCTTGTTTTAGCTAAATAAGAATTTTTCTACATTTCTTTTTTAAAAAAAATTACTAAAAATTATTTCAAAACCATATTTTTTGACTAAATTCCCTGCTTATTTAGAAACATAAATATATGTAGATACAATGTTATTAATTTGCTAAATGATTAGGATGAAAAAGCAAATGCAATAAAATTGCAATACTTCTTTAAGAATGAAAGAAGTAATTCAATTTTGTCATTCAAAATTTAAATAAAAATGTCAAATTTCTTATTGTTCAATGCAGAAATATGGGGGTAACATATTTAAGATCTATGATAACAAAATTTGTCAGGAATGCACTGATGAAATATGGTTTCAAAATGAATGATTTTTGATTTACAAATATGATCTGTTTTATTCTAACAGACGATTTTTTACTGACATAATTTTAAATAGCTTCAAATAGAAAAATTGATAAGAAAAATAGAATTGCTATCACTAGGTTATCCTGCTATTTTCTAGGATTTTGAAGTGGGATTAAATGAATACATTTAACACTTACAATTAGCATTTTGAAACAAAGATCCATTGCATGTTATTGTATTCACGTGGCTTATAGAATTTCACAAAAATTGTATTTCTCTTTAGGATGGAGGACACATTAAAAGATTGTAAATGTTTCTACTCTATTTAAATGCTAAATGTTTTATTTTTTTCCAATGGCGGGCACTTGAGGTTTTAACCCTATGCCACAACAAGGCCAGAAACTGCTACTCATTTGTCGTTACCCAGCGGGCACCTGTGAACCAAGTCACGGAGGCGAGAAGCGTTACCCGCGTCATACCACCCCAAACCCATTTATAGGGTGGGCCACATTCATACATCATCACTGAAGAAAGGATAAATAAACACAGAGAGAACAGAGAAAGAAAGTAACATCCATGCCCAAACCGGGGTTTGAACCCAGGACCCACTGCTCAAAAGTCAGGAGTGCTAACCACTCAGCTAATCGGTCGGCTAAATGCGATAACTGTTGTACACACCAAATGATGCGAAAAAATAAGCATCAACAAGACCAAGATATTGGAATCGGTTAATAAACATTTAAATTACTCAAAGATCGTGGTAAAATGTAATGAAGCGTACAGAAATTTCTAGAATGAGAAAATACTCATACAATAATTGTTTTATACATAATATGTTGTGAGAGCATAGTGTACAATACACTCTTGTACTTCCTTGAGTACCCCCTGGTAATTGTTTACTTAAGTCCCATACTATCACATATAGAAATAATTTTCATCGAGATTTTTCCATCAGTTCAGACGCCTGTGTATCATTTTCTTGACATTCCAATATGTCAAGAAACTAAAGTATGCATCTTTAAAGATGACCCCAAGCCCACATAATGATGAAATAATAATTGTGAAAGTCAGTTATCAAGCTGTCTTCATGACAGCTGCATCTTACTGTTACACTATTAAAGACCTTCCAGAAATTCAAGAAGTGAATATTATGGCTCTTGTACTTTATCATAATATATTATCTTTTTCATCAAAATAAATAGCTGAATTTTTTAATTATTTTTTTATTAAAGAGAAATAGTGGAGCTCTGAAGATGAGTGGTTATAAATGGATTTTTTTCATTCATTCTACGAAATGACTGGCATAAGACATTTTATCAGTGAAAGTTTCACTAATTACTGATTCACCATAAGAGCAAGAAGCAGCTTCAATTGTGGGAGGAACCATCAAGAGTCTGACTTATCCTCAAGGTGCCTGCTAAGATTTAGCTGGACAAAATAGGGTAGCCTCCATGCCTTGGGTGATCCTACCAGGAGAATACTTAATTGTGCAGATTACTCTAGCTAGACTTAGGTCTGGCCATATTAAGAGTCTCATGTTCAATGCAGATGAAAGGACCTTGTGTACCTTGCCACTGTTCTGCCATCAAAGTGATATTTAAATTGTATTGGGGTTCCTCTGTGAGGCAACTATTGAATAAGGAGGATGTTTTTGATTTAATTTTATAACTTATCTAAGGCAAGGGGATAAGCAATAACAGTTTAACCAATAGAAGTACATAGTTAATACTATAGGAAACTATTTTGAACATTCCTAAAATTTCATGGAACTGAAAATCTGGGTGTATTTCAAATTCCAGAGTGACTCACACTCTTATTAGTACACATGTACTAATAATCTTTTTTCAAATATATAACATTTTAATAATCAAGATTAGTAATTAAAGATAATTGTTGCCAACAAATCAATTGTAAAATGTTAAGATTTGTCCATTTTTATAAATAAGAGCTGTGTAAATTTAAAACAAATTGCAGAATGTTTTAATTTTGGATATATTTGCAATTTAAAATTAATATGAAAAATAAAATACAAATTGTCAACATATTTTTGCTACCTTATTTTATGTTTAAAACCAAAATGTTTAACATATTTCCAAATTTCATATTTTTAATTACAACAATTCTTATATATTTCAAAATAATTGCCATATGAAAATAATGGTCTTATGTATTTTATTATGTTTAATATTACATTATACCATGAAAATAGTAGTAAAATATTTAGAGCATGCATTTGAAAATTTTCAAACAAAGAAATGACTGGAAAGTCACTGGTTATACATGGTAATAGGAGCTGTATAACTATTTTATATGCGTGCACATTATGAAAAGCCATTGAGTACCACACTCATTATTACTGTAAAATTGCTCAATCTTAGGAAATGTACTTAACAGAAAAGACATAATAAAATTCTAAAATTTAATGTCTTATAAGTTTTCTAATTTGGCTCATTTGTTTATTAAATTTTTTTCAATTTTCTAGGTTGCTAAAAATAGCATCATCATATTATGATGTGAACAACTTCCCTTCATGTGAAGCCAAAAGACAGCTTGAATTCCTTGTAAACAAAATGCAATCTCGACAATATCAAGAAGGTTTTTAATGAAGAAACATCTTTTACATGCAGTACTCATTTGGAAATTCATATATAAGTACATAGACTCATAAAGAAAAATTTCCCCTGTATATTATTTAACATATGCATTTTGAATTTGTATCAAATATGGGAGCATTTTTTGTTTTATCATAATAAAATATAAATCACACCAATTGTGTATTTATTTACTGTTTACCTCATCATATTTCAGAATTGTAATTTTTTTTTCTTTATACTTAAAGCATTACAAATTTATCTTTAAAAATATTGTCCATTTTGTATTTATTCAGTCCCCGCAGTTATTTTTTGAATAAAATTATAAGTTTATCGATGTATATACTTTTATTTAAAAGATCACCAAGTTTAAAGAATGTTCTGCTTTGTCAGCTTTTTTAAACAATGAGCTTTTGCTCTACTTTCCTAAATATGTTTAACGCAAAATATTTTACCTTTATGTATTGTTTAAAAGTGTTTTAACTAAGGAACTTATTGCATGTTAAGATAAGGGGGAAAATCTTCTCATTTGCATTTGAGTCAAATATTAATTTTGTAAATTAAATCTGATTTTAACCACAAATAGTTTTTGTTTAACAGTAAGATAAACTGCCAGTTGTAAATGAATATTAATTTACAGTTAAATTGTGTATTTCACTTTTTAACCTTTTAAGTGCTAAAATGTGGTTTAATTCAGTTATTTTTAAAAATAATTTACTATAGCACAATATCAGTTGTGAAAATGTAATGAGTATTTTCATATAACTTAAAATAACTGAACCATAAATATTTAAAACATTTATTATTAGCATATTTTTTCTCTGAGAGAGAAATTTAAGAAGTGTTATATAATCAGCCAGGTGCAAGTGAGAAATGTTTCATTTTTTACAATGGAAACCTGTCTCAGTATGTAAGGCACAATTTCTTAAACGCTTTTTCTATTTTCCAATATTTTATACACTAGAAAAATATGAATTTAAATATGTGAACACAACAATGATACATTTAATTCTAGATATTCTGATAGCATATAAAAGTAATACTTATCCTGCTATCAGAATACTTAAAATTCTAAACAGCAATTGAATAGCCATATCACGTGGATAGAAAATCTATAAATTGTTTCATCCCTTGAAGTTTGTAATTTTTTTAAAATAACTTTAAAAAAATGAAAATAAAAACAGGATATATAAGGATTCAAATATAAGTTTTAAGATATTTAGGAGCTGTTCATGAATGAAAAAAGAAAGATTTAGGATTCCTTCTAAAATAAACTTAATCTTTCCCTGACTTTGTCATATCATTCAAAATATAAATTTAATGCTTTAATAGCATTCACAACTTCCATTGTCATTTAACTTTGTTTTATTAATTATAACTATTGGTATTATAAGTACTGGACAATAAATTTCGAAAGATAAACTAAAAAATCTATACAGATCTAAATTAATCTCAGATTCTAAATTAAATTCACCTCCTCCTTAATACTGATATTTTAGAACAAATTTTGAATTTATTAAATTACATTCGATTAATATTGGCTATAAAACTAGAATTATTCATGTTATGAAAATATTTTTTATATTTAATGTTTATAAAAAAATAACTGCTTTTGTTCTTCAAGACTTATAATTAGCTGAATAATTTTTATTATATACATTTTACAATTAATACAAAATATATAATTTTTTCAAGTTCCAATTTCTGATGCCAATTTTTGGCAAATTTCTCCATAGCTTGAAGCAGGAAAAAGCATCACTCTTCTTTTGCGATGTCCTTTGCTATCTTTGGTCCATTCTCCTCCAGGAACTGTATCTGAATCACCCTCCACAGCAAAATCAAATGAAAGTGTTGAAACCTATAAACCAAGATAAGAAATTTTAATGATTTCTAAGAACCAATGTTTATTCTTATGCAATACCTTAAATATACACTATGTTATTTAGAAGTAGTCAAAACAAAAATTTTTTAAAAAGGAACTTAAAAGAGAATAAATTATATTTAAGGACTTCGTATATATATTTTATGAAGGTCACTGAGGTAGGTAGCTACTTCCACCTGATTCTCTATAACAATAATGCAAGACTATGTTATAAATCTTAATTAGAAGCATCTGGACATACTTCGAATGATACTTATTTGCTTACATCTTTGAAGAGATAAATTTCAGTAAAATGCTTGCATATTTAGGAAGATATGTCACACAAACTATCTAACATTTCACCTTTTTATAGGTGATATATGGAAATTTATAGTATAACCTCACTGTTTTTATCTTTCATGCAATGTTACAGTTTAAAATTGTTTGTAGCACAACAGTCATATTTTGCACAGGAGGGCTAATTAGATAAGCCAAAGTGGTATTCAAACCCACAAACTGTTGAACCAAAGACATGAACGCTAACCATTTGGCTACTAGATTGGAAAAGTAAAAATTGGTGCAGAATGTTAGAAAATATGAGACTATCCAAAATAATCAACAAATAAGGTTTCAAACATAACATTTAGAAATGACCATGTACTATGTTGAAGAAATTCAAACAATCTAATATATTTATATTTAAACGTTAAAAAATATCAGGGTAAAGAAAGGAAAAGTTTTACTTCTGTTTTAGGAACACTGAAATTCATCAATAAAAATTAATACCTATAAACTAGTATATAGTTTTACTTGGGACGGAGATGCACTGCAGTTTCTTTAAAATAATTTGAATTAACATTATCTTTATAAGTTAAATCATGAAACACGTCAAGAATATTTTCTAGCTTTTTAGTTAAAAATGAATAAGTAATAATGAATAATTAAGGACAGGGATCTTTGATATTTTTACCTATTATCAAATCGAAATGTCTTTTAGGGATACCATCCTGATATATAATCCTTTAGGAAGAATTATTATATATAACAAGTTCATTTTCTAAAATCCATTTTTTTAGAAGTGTGAAAAATCAAAAATATTAACAAAGAAATAATCTATTGCAACAAAATGAATTTAATTTCTTTGAAGTGAAGTTCAAAATTCGAAACTTCAAAAACATTTTGCAGCATTTATATTGCTTCAGAGATAAGTTAGAATTTTATATTGATTTTGGTAATATTTATTTAAATATTTTTAATAATGTCAATGTTTTTAATAGTATAAATGTTAGAAATAAAATATTTGATTTCTTAATTAAATTAAATAAAATGTTGAATTAAAAAAAATATTTTTTTCGAACTTCGAGTGAATTGGACCAAATACAAAATTAAAATATTAGTTTTTAGTGTTCTTACTAGATATAAATAAATATAAAAAACTATTTTAATCAAGAAAAAAAAAAGTTTTTAAAATAAAAATCGATAAAATTAAAGAAACAGAAAAATATCTATGGCAGTAGTCCAAAGCTAGAAATATTTCACTTTCTCTTGAACTGTTTAATGAAATTATACTGAATTAAGTACACTGCAAAAGAATTTTTTCCAACATCTAAAATAAATGTTAGGACGTAATCTTATTTAAAAAGAATAATTATCAGAATTACCCATACAATTTCTAAATTATATTGAAGATTTTTTGTCCAGTTAATGAAAGTAAGTTTAGAAAAAATAACTTATTATGTCAACCAAATTATCACAAATGGAAAGTAGTTAATTTGCTCTTACTACTCTCTCATAGGCTTTGTTGATTATAAATAAACAATTTGATATTCTAATTTTAAAACATAAAATCAATCATGGTTAAAAATGTTATAGAATTTTTTTTAATGGAAAAGAAACTATAATAGTGAAAAAATGCAAAGTACACCAAATGATAGATTATTTTGTACTAAAATGTCAGGTACAAAATTTATAAACAGACTTCTAATATTTGAATGAAAATAAAATTTTGGAAAATCATTTTTCCAAAAACATTTTATTCAAATCTTTCAAATTGAACAATGCAAAATAAACTGAAACTATCTGAAGCATAACATAATATTCATTACTAACACATACCTCATGGATAAGTTCATCTTCTGCATTTAAATATATTACATTTGGTGATTCCTTTGGTTTTTCAAAATCTACTATTTTACTAATCAATAAGTAATAATCAAATTTGAAGCATCCACCTTTTGCATTTGCTTTTTCCATGTCATAACTAAAAGAGAAGAAAATACATATACACTTAAAATTTACTTCACTTAAAAAATATTTTCATACATATAACTTGATTTATATTATTTATTTAAAGGATTATACAAAACCAAATTAGCAAAGCAAGTGTGGATATATATCCTTTAAAATTACATGTCCCCCTTTTAATTATAAAGTTTATATGTTAAAAAGAACTACAACATTTTTTAAATGTTTGTATATTTAATTTGGAAATCTTTGTTTATATGCTCATGTTGATATGACAGAATGCTTTCTTGGAAAAGAATAATTTCAAATTAGATTTTTATTTTAATCGTTCCTATTTTATTTTTAAAGATTAACTGATAAAAATATTTATTATTTGAATGATTAAAGAAAACAATACTTTACTAAGTGCACTATATTACATGGAAAAATTACCATATTCAAATTAATATTTATGTAAATAGGAAGTAAATAATAAATGCATAAAATGGAACAACTCAAATGCATTTCTTGTTTTCCTGTAATTTACATTGTTGTTTTTCTTTAAGTACAAATATTAATTGTTAATTTGACACACATAAATTTGCATTATAAGACTTTTAATATTTTATAACAAATAAACAATATGTATTTTTTAGATATACAAGTTTTTTATAGGGAAATGAGAAAAAGAATCAGTTATTCGGCAGAGAACTGAACCATATAAGAAGGGCAAAATATTCAAAGGAAACAATTCATAGTTTGAATGTTATTTATTCCAAGATATGTTACATAAATATGCAACAGCAATAAGAGAATTACATGCCTGAAAATTTCTTAAAGCAAATCTTAAGAAAAATTTAAATAATAAAATAGTTGGTAAGCATGATATTGTAGGTTTTTGGTGAGAATTCATATGCTTTTCATGTTTATCATATAACGATTTATATATGAATTATCTTTAACCTAGCACTCACAACTGCAAATAATATTGTTCATATTATTCTTCAATTTGAATCATTAAAATTAGATCATGAGAGATATGATAAATAGAATATTTATGAAAACTAACTAGATATAAAGACGTGCAAACGAAATTATAAGTTTGAAAATTGAAAAAAATATCTGCATGAATTAAGAATAAATAAATTACTGAAGCAAATTAAAGCTTGATATTTTAATTCTTTCTAAAAAGAGGCTCAAGATTAAATCAGTTTCTTGGTAAATATTTATTAACATTGAAAAAGTTAAAACTGTGAAATGAAAGTAAGCAACTTTTAATTATATTATTAAATACAACCAGTAAATTTTTCTTTAAGAAGTAATTAATTGAAATCTTACAACCGATAAAGACGAACAATTTTAAGCATATTTACCTTAGTCCAGTGTATAGAGGAACAGATATCTTAGGAGGAATGTTCAACATTCGCTCACTTATGATGAGACCGACATGTTTTTCACGATTTTCTAAAATGCTTCGCAGCAATTGAAATTTCTCATCCTCACACGATTTTTTACAAAAGCTGAGAAGAAGTGAAGTAATCTGTTGAATACAGTTTAAATTCTGCAAAATAAATGATAGATTGGCTGTTCAATGTTTCAAAATATAATATAATAATAATAAGATATAATAAGATAAAATGTTTCTTATAAAACTTTATAATAATCACTAATAAATCATTATTTTAGAAAGCCTTATTGAGATAATTTTAAGATTATACAATTCAACTGATATTATCTTCAGATAAATAAAAATAACATTTTTCAAGCAATGAAATTAAGGACTTTCAAAGTACTTTTTAATGTTTTGCAGTTAATCACAAAGCACAGTCTAAATGAGAAATTAAGTTTTTTATTCCATTTTTTAAATTCTTGTGATTATTACACATAAAAAAAGAAGGAAAAAAGATTAAATATATTTTAAATTAAATACTTACTCTTTTCTCTGTAAGATTAACAACAGAAAATACTCCAAAGACAACATCTAAGTCTTCCTCATCATCATCTACCACCATATCATTATCTTCAGCTTGCTATAAAGGAAATCACTAAGTTAAAGACTTATTTCCAGAAATGCAAATGAATTTTTCTCTATTTAGGTTAACAAAAATTTTATATCATTTTCATACATATTTAAAAATAAAGTCTGAGTTTTAATGATTAAAAAAAAACCTATGGCAACTAACAAAAAATTAAACTATAAAAGAAAAGATTCTTTTTAAAAGTTAATTACATGTTATAATAATTGCAGTCAGCTGCTTTTTCCAATCAAAATATTTTTGTATGCTATCAATTGCACATTTTTTAACAACAATTAGAATGCAATGCTAAGTTTATTTCTAATGTGCTCATGCAACATTTCATTCAAAATGATATTTCATTTGATAGGATATTGAGACTGACACTTATTATTCTTTCTTATAGCACAAATTCTTAGTTTATTAAATTAACTAATTCAAGTGAGTGATTTGTTGAGGTAGTCTGATTCCATGCCCATATAGATTTGCAAATATAATATCACTGGATACTTTCTTTTTAATGCTACTGTGGATGCGAACAAGCTAACTTATCTGGCTTTAGATTGAGTACTGTTTTCATATTCTCTGTACATAGAAGAGTACACACATGGAAGTTTATTAACAATTATAATTTTTTTTAAAAAAATTAACTATTAATGCTACTAATTCAGATTACAATATGAAAAAATATTATAAAAATCTCAATTACCTTAATAACAGCTGTTATTTTCTTTTGTTGAATCAATAAATCGGTCAACTCTGAAGTGTTAACATCTGCCTTAAGAAAAAGCTACAAAGACATTTTCGGTCATAAAATTATTTAATTTTCCTACATTATGAGAAACATTACAAAATATATATTATTTTACATCAGTTCAGAAACAATTTTAATAAATACTTACAAATTATTTATAATTAAAAATTCATTTTTATATTTTTAATTTGTAAGCAGCTTTCATTTAAATTGCAACTTGTATTTTTTTAATAAAATAAAATTTATTTAATAAACTAATGAAAAAGAAAATTATATGAATTTATTATAAATTTCTTACATACATTTAAAAATATACATTAAAGATAATACTTGTCTATCAAATTAGAAAAATGATTGACAAACAAAATTATATTTATAAAAAAAAGAAACTATAAAATAAGTTTGTACAGCTCTTTTTAAGAATATTATTAATGTAAAATTATAATCATTTCCTTCAATATATATATATATATATATATATATATATATATATATATATATATATATATATATATATATATATAATAGTAGATGTCACGATTTCAAGTGTCCTTTTTTTAAGGTGATCAAGAAGAGCAATAACTTTTCCCGCGAGTAGCGGTAAGCAGAAAGATTAAGACAGTGTAAAATGTTAAATTTGACAGCAGCAAGACGGTTGCTCTTTCTCCTATTACTTTAAGCTTTATTTCATATTGATATCATCAAAGGGATTGTAAATATGTGTTAAATATTAGTTAATATAAGAATTGTTATTAAAAAATGTGTGTGCCATGGCCACACACACACACATATATATACAGATAACTTACAGGACGCAAAATGTTTTTGATGCCATGAAAATCAGTATCTTCGGGCATTCGAACATCAAAGTCAACTTCAATGGTCTCCTAAATTAAAAAAAATTAAGAAATATTTCAAACACATAAATAAGTCTCAATTACCTTAATTAAATAAGTGTAGAATTAATAATTTTATAATATTCAGTTTGTTGAATAAATGAAATAAAATCACTGAAATCAAAGCTTAATCCTAGCATATGTAATGTGGTGGATTTGGCAAGCTTGGCAACATTTAGGAGGATGATAAACTTTGTGACCTGGGCTCCATTATAAGAATCTGTATGAATGCCAAATGTGTTAAATCAGCAGATTATTGCACCAGAACTGATTCTTTCAATGAAATGTTCCAACATGGGTTATTCATTTATAGTTTAAGTACACACTGAAGCTTTTGCTGTGCTATTTTTCTTTTTAAATAGTTATAAGTGTGTGAAATTTTGATTATTCTCTCACAAATTAAAGCTAATTAAATGTTATCCCTTTGTAAAGATGTTTAATTAGTAATTTATATTTTTGAAATAATTCTTTTTAATTTGTAGCATGAGGGAAGTTGATGATTAGGTAAGTATTTTTACTATGTGTTATTCAGTTTAATTTCTTGCTGAATTGTATAACTGGATTAATGAAAACTAATATAATGTGTTATTTTAAGATGGACACCAGTGATGGTTTAATTAGAAACTAGTTTTCAGAAAAATGTATATTTATATTATTGTTTTAGATTTAAATCACAGTTGTAAATACCTGCTTAGTTTTGTTATATACAGTTTATTTTTAAAGTGCTTCCATTCTTCTAATTAATTAAAAAATTAAAAAAGTAATAATAAATAATTGTATTGACTGTAGAGATTTATATTTGTTTTCTAATAATATATATTTTGTAATATAAATATATTTTTAACAACAGTGGGCACTTGGGAGTCCATGACAAACCCCACCACAAACCCATTTATAGGATGGGTCACATTCATACATGCTCTTAGAAGAAAAGTCAGAAAAAAAGAAACATCCACACCTGAACTGGGATTCCAACCTGGGACCCACAGCTTTGGAGTCAGGATTACTAACCACTCAACCATCAGTCGGCATTTTTAAAATATGTGCAGTTAAGCTTGCACTTGTTTAGTTTTGCATATCTTTAATTTGTAAATATAATAAAATATTCAATATTTGAAATATAAATAGTCCGCAAATGCATTACTCAAAGTTGGAGATAGTGCATGATCAGAATTTTTAAACCACAATTTTAACACTACTTGTAATTAATTCAGCAAGATTCAGTAGGTTATTGTCTTTAAACATTTCACTTGAAAATATTGTAATTTCACTATTGGCAACATTTTTGAAAATCATGCCAAATGTATTATATAAATTAGGATTTATCAAAATTCTTATAATTTTTGGATTTAAAATTTATACAAATATTGCAAAAATTATAAAATAATACATAAAATAATCTTATGAAAACAGAGAAAATTGCTAGGATATAGTAATTTGCAGAATGAAAGAAAGAGAGAAAGATTAATTTTTCAGGAATTAGGCAATACTAATTGCTTATGAAAACCTTTGTCATTATTAGAATTGAAAGTTGAACTTAGCCTTAAAATAACTGGTAAACGTCTTGATTATCAAATTAAAGAGGATTTCAATCAAGTTCGAAACAAGAGTAAGAAACTATGGTTAAATTTACAATTACTATATTAGGTAAGTATTTAACAACTCCAGATGTGTGTGTGTGTATATATATATATATATATATATATATATATATATATATATATATTAAAATTTATATATTTCTTTATATACCCAGTTTATAACAATATTCCTTATTAACATCTTATGCACCAAAGAGTGTTATTTATTTGTGTATTATTCAAAAGTGCTCTTTACTTCAGAAATAAAAGTCAAAATAAAACAATAAAGTTATAAAAGAATATAAATTATTTTCAACATATTTTAATAATAGAAGTATTTTTCTGTTTGTATTTTGTATTCTCTGAAGGCAACTACACAAAGCAGAGATCAATTCATCTTAATCTGAGAAATACAAAAATGTGCAAAAAAGAGAAAGGTTTTTAATATTTTATTATGTAATTGATGCAACTAGCAAAGAGCTAAAGATTTTACAAGAATAAGGTTTAATGTCTTATGTGAAATACTGGAAAAATTGATAAAACCACATTTTTAAGAAAGAAAATTTAAAATTTAATTTTACATATTAGTTTTATAGTACAAAATACTAAATAAAATCAATGCTGTTAATACTATTCTTCCAGCTAAGGGTTTTAATATTTTCAGACTTTATAGATATTGAAGTGTTTTATAAAAGAATATAGAAATAAAGTGTCAATGATATATTTACAAATGATACAGAATTAGTTCCATTAGAGGATGCTGAAAGTTATATTGTATTTTGTATCTCTGAGGATCAAATTATACTCTCAAATTGCCAAAAAATAATTTTCTTATAAAAGTGAAGACCAGTGAAAACAAAGCAAAGAAATGAGTTTCACAGTTAACTAATTTTTGGAAATGTTAATTATTACGATATTTAAATAAAGAGTTTTACTCTTAATTTTTTATTTAGAAGTATTTAAATTTTAGGAAATTTGTTTGGTTTTATAATAAGCATTCTGTTCAAAATTAGTTTAGTTTATTGCAAAAACAGGAAAAATAATTAAATAATAAGATCCAAAAATGCTTAACAAGTAATAAATTTATTTACAAACTAGTTCTTGAAAAAATTTAATGAAAATATAGATGTGAAATAAAAGACTTTGATAAATGTATCATACTATAAGCAATCCAAGAATTTTATTTAAAAGAAAGAAACCTTGCAGAAATGAGAAAGCTATTACCAGTATTAAAATAAAGAACTAGATTTTTTAGGAATAAAGACACATTGAACAAAATTTTACATTCAATTAATTTTTGTTAGAAAAAATGAGCAAAAAAAAAAGTCCTCATGGAAAGATTAGATATTGTGTTTTGGAGACACAAATAATTAGGAGTAAATGGAACATTATTAAAAGCTAGTTGATCAATCATTCATATTAATGACATCAATTTAACATTTAAAAATAGGTGTCATCTTGCTAACTATTTTTAATGACTGTTCTGGATTTATAACTATGTCAATGTGTAAGACAGAATTATCATTATTCATCTAATTTGTCAACAGGCTTTCTTAAAGAAGCTCAAGTTACATATAAAGCTTCAGTGAAAAGCAGTGATTATCATGGCAAATGAACTTTGAGAAAAATAGATGTTAAAGAAGTTTCTTCTACACTTACAACAGTTTGGTTTCCTATGTATGGATAATACGCCATATCACACATGATTATCAAACATACCCTCACCACAAAATATTCTACAAAAACAAATAACAGATTTGTTTATAAGAACAATGTCAAAAGCATGAGAAAACATATCTGCCAACCTTAGAGGCAAAAAATCAGTAGATTCTACTGACTTTTAGGGAAAAATTAGGAGGCAATACTAGTGACATAGCTTGCTTTTTGTGACACATTTGCTTGAAATAGAATGTTTAAAACAATACCGCAAAAAGACAATTTTACTTTTTAGATTATATATTCTGAGAAGGATTTAAGTTAAACATATTTTGCATTAATCTTAATATTTTAATAAAATATTCATCAATCTCATAAAGGAGAACTAATAAAAAATTATATGCTACAAGTAAAAAAATAAACAATGTTTACATTCAATATTTATTTTATAAGGCAATTATATTTTATATACAACACTCTTGCTTGAAATAGAATGTTTAAAACAATACCGCAAAAAGACAATTTTACTTTTTAGATTATATATTCTGAGAAGGATTTAAGTTAAACATATTTTGCATTAATCTTAATATTTTAATAAAATATTCATCAATCTCATAAAGGAGAACTAATAAAAAATTATATGCTACAAGTAAAAAAATAAACAATGTTTACATTCAATATTTATTTTATAAGGCAATTATATTTTATATACAACACTCTAGCACAATTTATAAATATTAAATTTATATAATCACATTACTAAATAAATCTAATTCAATGACAATTACTTCAAGGAATAAAGAAAATATTAAATACATTGTCCAAAAAAAAACATAGCATTTCAAATTTGAATTATTTTTTGTCATGGGAATTTATTCTTTTCATTTGTTGATTAATTTTTCATTCATTCAATTTTTCATATGACTTAGCATTTTTTAAGAAGCCCGGTGGCTTAGTGGCAGTGTTTCCCGCTCTGTGACACAGGTCCGATCCTCGGGCTGGGCAAGGTTGACTCAGCCTTTCAGTGGGTCGATTAACTGAGTACTAAGCATGCTTGGGAACTAAACATTGGGAGTTTTACATTAGGCTGACCACCTAACTGGAACATATGATTTGCACCCCAGGGCCTTCGGTCATGAAAACAGTTATGGGCACTGTAGACCATGGCCAACATGGGTTGTTGTGCCATGGAGTTTAGTTTTAGTTTAGCAATTTTTAAAAATGAGTTAATGAACTGCTGTTTAAAACATTTTTCTAATTTTGAGAATATCTAGCTATAATTAAAGTTTCTAAATTATAAGCAGAAAGTCAAGATTCTGCTGTTTTTAAGATTTAAGATGAAACTGCCAAAAATCAGTAGAGTTGGCAGCTATGAGAAAAGAACAATTGTTTCCTCCTAAAGACAAAAATCATGCATAAAAATTAATAATTGAATAAAGCAAAATAAACAAGGTTCTATGGCTCCACCTAACAGTGCAATTTTTTAAACACAATAGAATTCATGTGATCCTTTGTAAAAGCAAAAGTGAAAGGAAAAAATAATTTTTTTCCTTACTGTTTTGAATACAAATTCTCATTTTAGCTGAGAAAACAAAATTCTGAAACAATGAACTCCATTCTGAAAATCAAATGGTCTTAGTATTTAGTTAGTAATGCAACATAATTTAGTTTTGTCCATAACATAGGCTTATATTTAGCAATCAGTTTTTCTTCAAAATGTATTAAATGAAAGAATCATCCTCTTTTGATATATCTGGCAGCTTTTTATTTGTTATTAACTATAATACACACTTTATTGTTCAAATGGTAATTTTATGCTAATACAATAAATAGTATGCAAAACATGAAATTTTAATCTTTCTAATAAAATTTCTAAAAATATCATAACATTTGTATACTTAAAATAAAATAATAAGTTTAACCATTTGGGGACTACTTGTGTCAGAAGAATCATCAGACATGCTTGAATCTTCATCATCAATTTCTACCCTCCGTTGTTTCCTTGAAGGAGTCATATCTTAAAAAAAATTTAATTTAGACGTGCAGACGTTTTTCTTTCCTTTTCAAATATTTTACTTTACACGTGGTCCAAATAACTACAAAACAGTATATTGTCGGTCGCTTGATTTTTTATTGATGAATCAATAATGTTTCATTGATAATTTATAGCAAAATTATTCTGATTTTACCACTACTGCATATCACTTGTTATTATTGCACACCACACCAAGAAGCATTGTATCAATCAACATAGTTTTCCTGAAAAATTCAAATAAGTGTTTACCGGATGGAAAATTAGAATGAATGTCAAAGGCTTGATATCTTTTTACCAATGACATCAATGAAATTTTAAAAGAATCTCATCAGTTTCCAAGAGCAACTAATTAACCTCAGTAGTATAAAATTATGTTGATTTCTGATGGTATGAGATGATAATAATTTTTATGAATTTTCTAAAAGATAATTGGCTAAATTTACTATTATTAATCCTTACTAAGGAATAAATAACTAATTTTGGGAAAATTCACTTAATTATTCATCAAATTAAAATTGGTGACACTGACTAAAAATGGTATTTTCTGAAATGAAATTGATAAATTATTTAAGTTGGTATAAGCACAATCGTTTAATTATTCCATGACACTCCCAGGTCCCCGCTGATTTTGGATTTGTAAACAACGTATTATTGGTGTTCCTTGAAATTAAAGAAAACGTTATTGAAATATGTAAGATAGTTTTGCTTTTAGGGTCTCTAATAAAAGAATAATATTTTCTCAATAGAATTATGTTAAATATATATTTTAAATTATTATTTTATATTTATTTATGTTCTTATTGACACTTTGCTTGTAAGTTCTAGAAATTTAATTGGACTCGTAGAAAGAAATTTTGTTTTGAAAATTCTCTAAGTACTCATAAAATAAAAATAATTATAAATTAATGAAAATTTCATATGAATTACTGTACTGACTAGGCTAAACTGAATATTACGGTCACAGGTTACCAAACGCAAAAAATTTCTATATGAGGTAAAATTTGGTGATTTTTTTTTTATATTAACGAAATTTAAACGCCAAAAAATCACCAAGAGCGATTTGACACAGGTGCCGTATAAACCATGATTCCAAATTCTGAATTTTTTTGGTGATGAAGAAATGTTGTCAAGATGACGTAAATACTAGGGTTGCCAAAATAGAATTTTCTGCCTTATTCTTATACGCCTTCATGTGTATGACGTAATAAAAACAAGATTGGCGTTTTTTGGCGGATTTTCTTATGTATCTGGCAATCTCATCATGGATTATACGACACCTGTGCCATGATTTATTGCCTAGTATGTTGCCAAATACAGCTCTGAAATGTCTCGCCCCGCACATATGGGGAAACGCTTGCACACAATTAGTTTTACCATTTTCATTTTGGATTATGATGCAAAGCACTGCAATTTAAATCCTGTTTTTCCATATTCATTTTTTCATTTCGTTTTAGTTGGAGTGCCTGAAATTTAATTCTGTATTTGTGATATTCTTTTTAGATTTCACTATGTATATAGTGGCAGAATTTAAATCCTGTCCTTTATATTCGTTTTGAATTTTGCTATGGTTATTGTGCCGGAATTATAATTTTGTCATTTATATTCAATTTGTGTTTCACTATGAACATCATACTGGAAAAAATTTTGACTATTATATTTATTTCGGATATTGCTTTGCATGTAGAGCATATGAATAAAATTGAAGGCAAGAATTTATTCTAATAATTTTCTGCAGGCATAGAATTCTTACGAATGTAATTTAAGTATATAAACTTTCAATAATAAATGAAACTACTGAATTCATTTTCCAAATTCCTTGATTTTTATTTTATGTATTTAAATTTCCAATAATAATTGAAACTATAGAATTGTTTTATTTTTTAAATAGCTCCAAATTCGATTCCTGTATTTAAAAATTATCGCAGAAATTGTTAAATTTCAGAAATTGCATGAAACAATATTTTTGTATAAACTGTAATATTCATATAAATTAAACTGTCATTTTTTATTGTAAATATTCAGCATATTGAATAAAATTGTTAAATGAAATTTGAAAATTTCTACTTTAATATCCTAATGTTTTAAAAATATTCTATCTTAAATCTCTGGATTTATCAAAATAGTTTTCTTAAATATAAAAAAAAATTCCTAAATTCTGAAATTCTTAATTTTATTTTTTTTAAATAGATGTTATTAAATGTTATTTTCAATAAGATTTTTATTTTTGCTACTTTGTTTCCTTCAATTTTAATTCTGAAATATTTTTAAATAGAAACTTTAAATCAATTCTTATTGCAATTACTGTTTTCTTATATATCATTATCTTATAAATTTGAAATCTGAGAAAACCCTGATTTTTTACACGATTGCTTTCTGGCTTGCTAATCAAACTCCAATACCTACCTCTCCTCAGCTTATCAAAAACATTTTTGCCAATTTGGCGAGGCTGTGACCGTAATTCTCAGTTTTACAGCAATCTGGTTTTTATTTCATCATAGAGATAGAGACCTACAAGAAATATGTAGAAAATTCTATTTTGGCATCCCTAATATTTACATCATTGTGAAACATCACAATACGTCATCTTAGCAACATTTGGAATTAGTAGGGTATCCCTTTCTATTGGTGATCATTGCGACTTTTTTCGTTGCAATCCAGAATGGATACTCATCGGCGTAAGAAACTGGGGCTTGCTTTTTTTACTATAATATTCAAGATATCATAAAACAATAAGACTTGCCTGATTTATTTTCCTTAATTTGGGTTTTGATTAATCTAGCTACTAATTTAAATAAACTTTTTAATCAATTTTATTTTTTTTATTAATGAGCAATATAAATATATTTTTGACTTTTCATTAACTATTGAATATATTAATTTTAATGATAAATAAAACTATTTTATTGTTAGATTGAAATATTTTACAATATGTATGTCTCTAAATGTAATCTAGATTCTTATTTTTAAACATTGAAATTCACAATATTTTTATGTGCTTTTACCTTAATATAGTATGTTGTTAAATATATAATTAATATATAGTTTTTATTTGTTTGGAATTTTATAAATCAAAATAATATCTTTTCGCTTCTGAAAAAATTGATTAAATAATTGTTATATTCCTAAAATATATTAGTATTTTAGTAAATTATTTTAAACATTTTATTTTTATTAAATAAATAATACTTAAATATGGAAAAATATAAAATTAACTATACATGTCAAAATAAAAAGTATACCAATAGTCCATAATTTTGATATAATGGAAATGATAAATATTTCTAGCAAGTTATCATGTAAGTAAGATGTCAATGTTAAATTTACATACATTTTTAATAAGTAATTCTATCTACTATTAAAAAATTGTATTACTTATTTTAAGAATAGCGATTTTCCTTCATGACACATAAGTTTCTTTATTTAAATAAGTGAGCACAGATTTCACTAAAAAGGTGAATTTAAAATAAAAATGTCAAACTTAAAGCAATATAAAATAAGATATTTATGATTTATATGTAGCCATTTTTCTAATTTAATGTTGCTGATGTTTGCTGCGCTGATGCTATCTGATGTTTTTTTTTTAAGATACTTCACTTATTTTCATTTTATTTATAAAATGTACAATCTATAACTATTATAAAACATTAATCTTAAGTTAAATAAATATATACATTCAAAAAATCAAAATGCTGTTTTAATTTAAAATTTTAGCTTATTTTAAAATTTTTTAATAGAAAGTGCTTACTTTAATTGAATAACTAATGTATTATCGATGTCTTTAGAGCTCTTAAAAATAGCTGTAAAGTAAAATTGGTAAAAAATATTCATCACTGTGTTAATAAAAATATTTATTGAAATGTTATATTAAGCATTTTTATCTTGAAATTATATTCTTTGAGTTATTTAACCAATGCAAATTATACTATATTCTCAAAATGTGAGGATTTTTTTAAGCAAGTAAATAATGGAAGAAAGAAGCATTCCTAAATTAAAAAATGAAAGTCAATTTATTTCATGATTTATTCTCTGATTGCTGAAATTTTTTCACACTAATCCTAAGATTATATTTGGCAAAATACTTGGACTTTGTTTTGGAAAGTGAAATTTTATGTAATAAACATATTGATCAAATAATACTCAGAAGCAAAAAATATTTAAAGATCTTAAAATATGTTTCAGGATGAGATTGGGTAGCTAACTCTGAAACTCTCAGAATTACTTATAAGGCATTTATAAGTCTATCTTAGAATAGTTTTCCAGTTTACAGCTGTGCTTTGAATGCGAATCTACAAAAACTTGATCAGGTTTGGCTTAATGCAGCTTACATTATTTCAAGGCTTCAAAACAGCTTCCCAAATGAAATAGTTCTTTATGAGACTGACTTGCAACGTCTCAGCCTAAGAAGAAAGTTTGGTATGGTGAAATATTTTTCCAAGCTCATCAGTTATGGGTATCAAACATCTGAGTTTTTTTTTTTTTTTATAGGGGGAGCAATAATCAAAGATTAACGAAAAGCAGCCCTTTTGGCTTGGCTGATTCAAACAATTTGATTGAAAAAAATTTCTTACAGCATAACTAAAAATAGATCATTGACCCTTCAGTTGGTTTGAATGGAGTCTATTTCCATGTGGATTTCCTTTCTCAATTGAGCGAGAATTTGGATGCCCAGTTGATTTGAAGCAATTTGCCCTTGAAATCATCAACATTCCTGAAGATTCCACCATAACATATACAGACAGAAATGAAAATGAACACGACTACTCTGTTTAGAGAATTTATATCTTATCCCAAGAATAAATTAAAAAATTAAATAAGAGAAATATTGATAGTTATTCAGTTTTCACAGAAATGAGATGATTGCCATCGATGTTGTGCTCAATTTGATTCTGTCCTTTACCAGCTTGTCTGCCATTTGGATCCTGTTTGACAGCTGAACCTCTATTCACCACCTTTCTAAGTGGCATAAAGTGTGTGATATTATAGGAAAAGCAGTTATGAATGAACTGGAGTATCTTTCATCCTTTTGGGAGATGCATTTTTAATGTATACCTTCCCATGTTGATATACATGGATAAGAGATAGCAGAGATATTTTGGCTAAAGTGGGTGCTTGTAGACTATTAGACATTACCCGAGTCACTGGCTCATTTGGAACTGTTCTCAAGAGTTAAAAAAACTGTTAATGCTTTTTGGACCATTCCACCTGTTTACCACTAGTACAAGAGAAAGTTTCCAGGGGCCATATTATCAGTGCCAAGGGTCAAATGTTATAGGTGGGCCCAGATGGCCATCAGATTTATCAGTGAACACATGAGATCTACGTCCTATTCTTATGGAAAGAAGGTTTTCCCAGCCTGTTTGAAGTATGTTGACCATCAGGCTACTCTTGACCCTCCTGACCATATTCTAGATTGTCTTAGGGTTTTCCAGAATTTATCTTTTCACAAGCCCAATTTTAGTGTTAGATTTTCTTAGAATTACAAAGCCGAGTTGGCAGCCAAATGGTTAGCGCTCTTGCCTTCGGTTCAACAGTTCGTGGGTTCTAATCCCACCTTGGGCATGGATGTTTGTAGTGTTTCGAAATCCACTTTAAACCGTAGGTCCCGGTCTAATTAGCTCTCGTGTACAAAAAATGACCATTGAGCGACAAACAAACCAAACTTAGATTGACAAATTTCATAGACCTGATTTAGCATTGTGCTAAACACCAAAGATATGCAACAACATATTTAATAAATTTATGGAAATTTGGACTGTTAATTTTGCTGTAATAGAATAAAATTCTTAAAACTTCTGAACTTTCATTCTTCAGCAGAAGAACTATTTTCTTGTTAGACACAATAAATCTTTTCTTATATTAAATTTTTTGCTGAAAATATGGAGATGATTAATTGTAATTACCAGTAGAGTTTTGATTTGTCTTCATTTTTTAAAAAAATGCTACTAAACATATTTTTTCCATAGGGACTGGTAGCTACTATTTATCAATTTTCATTATTAATTGTTTTTTGATAATCAGTATCTACTTAATTACTTTCATAATAAATTAATTAGACTTATAGAATATATCAGTTTAGTATTTTGAATGATGTTTGCTTTATTTTTTAAAATAAAATTTTATTTACTATACATTTTATTTTTGGATAACATAAAAAAAAAATATTTAATTTTTTCTTATTTTAGGGATGGGGATTATGCTTCACTTCTAGCAAAGCAGACACCACAAAGAAGTTCAACAAAGTCTTCCTTTATTCAAAAATGCATTAGCTTTGGCAGTACAAAGAAAGGTTTCTAAATCTAGTTTTATTTAATTTATAATAGAATGCAAGAAATTTTTTAAAGTTTATTTGCTATGCTTCTGAATGTAAAAGCTGTATTATGATGAAATTACTTAAAGTATCTATTTAACTTTCAATAATGCATTTAAATTATTCAATAGTTTAGAAATACAGTTGTTTCATAAATTTTATATTATAATAAAATATAGAAAAGATTCTAAAATAAAAAAATTGTGTTGTGACAATTAATTATGTGGGGTCTATTTAACTAATAACTGCTTTAAAGTGTACCTAGTTGGTGAAATTTGATTTAAGTACAAAATAGAATAACAATATGTATAAAAATTTTGTTTGTTTCCTTTTTTATGTCATGTTTTACTTTCTTGCTTATTTAGATATGTATGCATTTTATTTATTTATAAAGGTTAATCTGATATTATGTTTGGTAAAATCTCAATTATCCAGTTTAGAAAACCCTTATTGTACTCAAATTTGTACTTTGCAATCTCACAATATTTTAAATTTCAAATATTTCATTACTTTCTACAGAAATATTAAAATACTAATAACTAGAAATTAATTTCTCAAAAATTACTTAATAAAAATAGATATTAACTAAATATACAGTCTACAATGGAAGACAACTGGGCAATAAAACTAAATAGCCTAAATACCAAATATTTTTTGTGAAAACTCTGATTTTTATTAACTAGGCAGTGGTGGCCACCTTAAAAAAATTCAGTGTTGTGTGATTTACTAAAGAAACAACTAGACAATAAAGCTAAATCTGTAAAATAAATAAAATACCTTTTGATGAAATGTCTGATTTTAATTAATTGGACAGTGGTGCCCACCATACAAAACCTCAATTAAAATATAATCTAGCTTTGGAGAGAACTGAGCAATAAAGCTAAATCTATAATGTAAATAACAAACATTTTTATGAAAACTTGGGATTTAATTAATTGGGCAGTGGCGTTGTCACTTTAAAAAACATCAGTGTAAACACATTCCATAGCTGCCAACTCTACTGATTTTATCGGAAAACTCCTAATTTTTCATCATTTCTCCCGATTTCCTGATAATATATGAAAATCTACTAATTTTTGGCAATTTTAGTGAAAAATTTAAAAGCAGCCAAAATTTTGCTGGAAAAAAGTCTATTGAGTTGTTTTAGGAGCTTAAATAGTCAACAGATAGCGCACTAATATAATGATATATATACATAATTTAAATATGTTTCTCTGAGTTTCGAGTGCCCCGGGGGAGGATGTAACCTAGTTGTAACCACTAGGCTGCCAAAACTCCTACGAGTTGGCATCATATAATTAACATTCAGAGCAGACACCAGGTGCCTATTTACAAAAACAGTTCAATTATGAAGAATATTACTAGTTATTAGTAGTTTAATTAGGAAAATATTTCCTTCAAACAAAGTATTTATCATTGAATTAAATTCATTTAGTTATGTATTTTATGTTTTTATGTAATTTTATATGTTTAATACTTTTAAAAATTGCATATATACTTATATAATTAGTGTAGTAAAAGTTGCCCTATAAAATGAATATTGGGGCATAAATGTTGATGTTTATTTTTTTATATGTAGTATATATATTCTTCAGTCTTTCATAATTCCTTTATGAGGTTGATGAATGTTTTATTAAAGAATTAACATAATGACTTATGTTAAACAAAATATGTTTAACATAAGTCATTTTCAAAATGTATAATCTAAAGAGTAAAATTGTCTTTTTGCAGTACTGTCGTTTTAATTATTCTGTTTCAAGCAAAAATGTCGTTAACAGTGTTTCCTGATTTTTTCCCTCAAAACCAGTAGAATCTATCGATTTTCTTTCCTCCAAGGTTGGCAGATATGATATTCTAATCCCAGAGAGAACTGGGCTTTAAAGCTAGATCAGTAATGTAATTATACATTTTTATGGGGAAAAAACTTGTTTCTAAGTATATTATTAAATATACATTCTGACGGAAACTTGAGTTTAAGTATTACATTTCACACTAAACCTGAATTCATGTCAATCACTTTACACAATACTCAATAAATTACATAAATTATTACATACAACAACAATTTTAATTGGTTACAAATAAAATAAAATTACTTATCTAATCATCACTTAGAGGGTTTTAAAATAAAAATAAATTCAACTTATAACCATCCATATTTTTCTATTGCTAGCTATACACAAATACTAAAACACAAATTTTATAATGAAACAATTTGAAAATAAATTTACTTAATGAACTTAAAATAAATTTCACTTAATAAACATAAAATAAAAAATTCACTTCAAACTCATATTTAAATTTAGCAAAATAAATTTCAAAATATAAACAATTACAAAATCAACTATTTCACAAACTTCAATTATGGAAAAAAAAAACGCTAATTAGATGCTTCAAGGTTTATTAACATACCAAACAAATGTTGCACATGTACTGTATCACCTTACGCCATAAAATGCAAATTACTTTATACAAATGCAAGAAAGCATTCTGACACAGTAAACCAGTTTGGTGCATTTTATTGCTGTCCTGTCTCCTATGGTTTAACCTTATGTTTTATTGAAAACTGATAAAATGGATTATGGGTGTTTATTGTTCTTTCTGTAAGACACTAGGTAGATATCAATTAGAAAACTGGCTCACTTCTGTTAGTTATGTTTGAAATGAATAAGATTCATTAAAAACAATTGTCAAGATAATTAACTTTTAAATGCAAATTATCTTGACAATTGTTCTTTACAATGAATCTTATTCATTATACTTTAACAAGTGTAATGATAGGTTGTGTGCATTTGGATTATTCTGTTTATTCTAGAATTGATATGCAAAAGTTGAGAGTTTCAATATTCTAGAATTGAACACTTTCTTCTAGAACACTTTTGCTGATGTTATTTTATTTTTCATCATATTTTTTTAGTGATTGTAAATCATGATAATTTAACTTACAGTTTTGTTTACAATGATTTAAGTCATATATATTTTTGGTTTTCCTATGTGTATAAATTTTGGAAACAGTACCTCGTGGAGCATCAAACATTTCATTTATCATAATCGTGGAAAATTTCTTGCATGCAAGTTTTATTTTCAAATTCATTTGGCTTTAATGTAATGCACTTTTTCACAATGCTCAAAGTAGTCTACAATAAATAACATTCATATTCAGAATATTTTATACTGTGGCATAGCATGAAAGAGTCTATGACACATGACAGCACTTATATAAGAGCTGATTGAGAAAAGTCAAGTTGTCTAATTCTGATTGCAGCATTAAGTTCTAGTCATCATATCAGATAATTGTCAGAATTACCTAAATATGTATGTAGAATTTCAAGGGAATTGGATAAGTTGAAGTTGTTCAAAATAGAATAAAAAAAATAAGGATGGTCTTCAATAAATATTGATAATTCAATAAAAAAATAAGGATCAATCAACGAGTGAGGGAAAGAATATAATTGGCCTCAATAAATATTGCATGAAGATAAATAGAAACCCACCAAATAATTTTTATAAAATAGAAGTTTGTCAAAAAATCACCTTTTAAATTTCATGATGAATGCAACAAACTGCTCATTTTGAAAATGCAACTATTCTCGCTACTGGAAAATGTAAGCAAAAATGTTCAATTGCATTTTTTGAGGAAGCTAAGCTGCTATATGCATGAAGATTTTACTTGATGTGTTAGATTTTTTTTATTATTTTTTCTACAGACTTAATACTTTGTTGAAATTAAAGCATGAATCATGTGCTATCTGCAATCAACATTTTTACAAATACAAAATATTAAGAATAAGACTTTAAAAAAATGACTATTGATAAAAAAAAGGGTATTGATAAAATTAAATTGCTATTAATTATTAAATGGATCAGCAATTAAATTTTTTTTAAAATAACAGTTTATATGTTTCATTATACTTTTGGAATTGGGTAAAAAATTTATACTGTGTATTAAAGAATATGTTCTTTTCAGGATTATCTTTTGAAGATTCTAGTATTGAGGGCATGATACCATCAAGTGAGTTAATTTAAATTTATATGCTTATATTTGTTTTTTATTAATGACTAGAGAAAGTTAGTATTTTACAATATTTTAAAAACTGAGCACATTTTTAATTTTTATTTTCTCAAGACATTAATTTAGGATACCAAAATTAAAGTAAAACTAATTAAATTGCTCTAAAATTTAACACTGTTCTGTATATAACTAACAAAATTATGGTAATATTTAATAATAATTTTGTCTTTACAATTAATTTTTACTTATTTAGCTGCAAAAAAATTGACAACATTATTTGGAATTACATAAATTGTTGCATAATTTTATAAATGTTAAAAAGTTTAAAAGTGTATAAAAATCGGAAAATTGTGCATTTATATTGAATTTCAATTCCTGACTATATTATAAGGATTAAAAAACTTAAGTAAGTATCTACCAATTTTTCCCCATGATTATTGTAATGCCTAAATCAGAATTTTTAATTGCTTAGTAGTTATTATTTCATACAAGATATTTGAGATTTCTTTTTTCAAATAATCAAAAATGTTACTTCTAATTTTAGTAATGCCTTTAGTGATTTCTTAGTTTTCTTTCTTAAGCAAAAAAGAAAACAATGTAAATGTATTGCAATTTATTTCTCTGTTGCATAAGATTTGCTCTGCACTTATCTGTAAATATTAGGTAATTCTGAAGCTGAATTGTTGTTGAATATTATGTATTGTTCTTTTATGAGCTATGATGATTATTTATGATACTTCCATAATCTACTTTACTGGTGTTCAATGTTTTTGAAAGGCAGTTATTCAGTGTCTCATCAAGTGATCTGTTGAAGAGTTCCGTGAGCTAGTAATTGGTACAAAAAATGGTATAAAGGGATTATAGAAGACAGCAACAATATTGAAAAAATTCATATTTATTGCCCAATATTCCAATTTTATCTAAAATTCATGCAATTCTCTTCCATAATCTTCATTTCTGTTTGCCCTTGCTGATTAATTTCTTCCAGCAATTACTACCTTTATCATGATTGTACACATAGTAACAATTGCTGAATGGTATCTTTTGACTGTGAAATCTTCAGCATTTTCATGAGATTATTGGTTGTGTTCCAGGAGTTTAATGATTAACAGAATGCTTAACAGAATGAAAAATGATTAGTGATTAACAGAATGATTAATGGTTTAGGTCTAGGTATAGGAAAGTATGCTGGTGCAATCACTAAGTTGTAAGATAAATACTTAAGTTTACATGAATTGCAAATTAAAATTTAATAATCTTTATGTTTGATGTTAAGCAGTCTGGTTCATTCAATTTGTTTCAACAATTTATGACAGTAAAATTATTTTTTTAAAGGGCTTCAATTTGTTTCCAAAATATTTGTTTTTCTTTGTACTAGCAGTATATTATAGTCAGAGTATTTTTATTTCATCAAAAATAAAATGCATTTATTGATGATGTAATTAAAAAAAGTATATCATTATTTTATAATCTGTCTTTATTTGCTTAAAATCTAAATTTAGTGGATTTTTGAATTTCTTTAGTGACATAAATAATTTTTTAAAAATTCAACTATATTGTAAATGAGATTTTTTTACAAAATAAAATATTAGTTTTTCTTCTAAAATTCTGTCACCTCAATTACCAATTGAAAATCTGATTGAAGTTTTAATAAACTTTTAGAGTTGAAAAATTGATATATATATGTTGAAAATTGATATATATGAGTTATATATATATATATCTGTGTGTGTTGTGTGTGTGTGTGTGTGTGTGTGTGTTTTTTTTTTTCAAACTAGCCAACTTATTTCATGTCCCAATAAAAATTAAATTTTATAGGTGACCAAAAATGTGAAAAAAATAATCAACTGTGAAAGATTATTTAGGATAGTTAATTTGTCATTTATTTCTGTTCTATATGAAAATTATATGAGAGCAAAGAACAGCTTCATCTAGATGGGGTCAAATCTGTAGCAGTGGGAAAGAAGAATTTAATGGCTTTTATGAAAATATGTACTCTCTAGAGTCTTTCGACAGTGAAAAGTACATATAATTTTTTTTTAAGTTTTTGTTACGTATTCATTTATTTCTAATTCTTTATTAAGGGCTTCTTCTTACTGAAGTAGCTTATAAATGTTAACATATTAGAAATAAAATATTTAAATTTATATGCTTGTGTCATTTATTATTAACCTGTGGTTTAAGTTCCTAATCAGCAACCATTTATTCTTAAGATTGAAAATAAACTACTCTCTATAAAATACTCTAAAAACCATCCAAGGAATGTACCTGTGAATGCCCGAAACATTAGAGGGAAGGGCATTCCAATGTCCCTGTTGAACATTTCAGAAATCTGGCAACTGTATTATTTAAAAAAAGTTGTTCTAGTTATTTAAAATAGTTTTCAAAATGTAATAAAATTAATTTTATGTAATATCTTTTAAATAGCTCTTTAAAAGAATTAAGAACTCAGTTTTAATTTTGGTTGTGTTAATTTATAAATGAAGAATATTTTTGTTAACATTAATTGATTTCGTCCTTCTTATTACAGGAGATGTATCTATATCTATGTTAAGCCAAGGAAATGAATATAACTCCATTGGAGGAATATATGAGGTAAATAAGATTTATTGAAGTATTTAAAATTTATTTATATTATTTTAAATTATTAAAAATTATTTCCCTCATTTTAATATGAAAAATATGGTAAAGATCATTTAAACATTCACTTGAAAATTAATAAAAATATATGTCAACTTAAACTCCTGGAAATTGAATATTTTTTGAGGTTCCTTAAAGAAGCTCTTGAACTTTTGAGTTGACAGCAAAATAAATAATAGTTAATAACCCATTTAAATTTTTTAATTTCTTTTTTAAGAATTAAGAATTTAAATTTTTTACTAGCAAAAATATTTAGTTTTTTTAAATTTTTCCCTTTATTTTTAAAATTGACCAAAAAGAATTTAAATATTAATTTTTGGTATTTCTTAACAGATGTGAGCAAAACTGAAATAACACAATAAAAAAATTTTGAATGAAAAACAAATGATGGAATTTTTAATTGTTTAACATTTTTAGAGTCAATAATATAAAAAAATCAATGGAAAAGTGGTGTCATTTGCAATATCATATGAAATCATGCATTTCATATTTAGATATATAATCCTCATATGTTGATAAGTAAATAAAGTGAAATTTAGAAACTTTTTTATGACATTGATTCCTTTAAAATTAGCATATAAAAATATAACACTGTTTTAAAAAAAATTTGTATCTTATGAGAATTTGCATCAATAAAATCATCAATAGGATTTTGAATTTGTATTGAAAACTATTTTGATTCTGTTAAAAATTAAATACAATATTTTTATTTAACTATCAAACCAACAAAATTATGATCACTTATGGAAGGTAGTTAATTTGTTTTTAGTATTCTCTCAATTCATACCTCTACAGAATGGAGGCTTTCTTTGAGAAGGATTTTTTTTATAAAACTGAAAGAAAAGCAGTATGTGGCTAAACATATCATCGATACTATGTCTGAAATATATAATAATTAGCAAAAGTTAGCTGCTTAATTTTACTATTCAATTTTGCTTATATCAAACAAAAATATTTATATTTAAAATAATAAAAACAGAAAAAGAGTTGGATATAATAATTAAAAAATCCAAAATTCAACTTAATGAAATAAATGAATTTAAAATCAATAAGAAACATTAAGAAAATCATATACGTAAGCTTAAAAATTTATTATAAAATAGCCAAAGAAATGAAAAGAACTGATTAACATTAACTACAAAATTAAGTACATGTCATTAAATGAACAAAAATTAATAAAGAGCTAAAAGAAACAGGCACAAAGCTTGAAAGTTTGATTTTTTTAAAAAAATATTACACCAATAATTCGGAAATATAACATCAATTAAATAATTAAATAAACAGATAAATCTGGAATAAATATTTGTAATTGTGTAGAGTTGTTAAAAGAGAGCATAAAAATAAAAAGAGAAATTAAACATTTTTTATTCAGAAATGATGAGAAAAAAAGAGTGAAAATTAATTCTTAATAAAACTTTATGAAAATAATTGTTGTTTTTATTTAGTATTTCATTCTCTATCAACACACAGTACTTTATAAATTAGTGGATAGAAATTTAAAATAAATTAAAGAAATCTAAAGATATCCATTTTTATATTTAAATATTGAAGAATTTTAATTATTTAAATAAAATTTGTAGACTAACTTAATCCATTTAAAATAATCATTAATTTTTAAGCCTAAGTTAACTAAAAGTGTTCATATTAGTTTTCGCAAATACTTATCTATCATCATTCAAAAATGTAATTGAAAAATATAATATTAACATTATTTCAGAGCAAAATTTATTAAAAATTAAGTAATTAATTAAAATTTTATTAAAAATTAAGTAAAAGATAAAAATATTTATTAAATTTGTGTGATGGAAATTGAAAAATAACCCAAAAGTTATGCAATTTATTTCATGAGAATCTTCATGAACCTGATTTGTTAATTTTGAATGCTTAATTTCTTATTTTTTTATTTTGAGAAATCAAAGATAATACATTTTAATCTATCAAGAATTCTTCCCATCACTTGAGGGTTTACACTCATGTCAAATTTGGATTAAAAGTGTGGCAAATTTATAACATTCTTTAATACTTTTTTACATTTAGTTATTTTACAAGGTTTGTATGGTTTCTAAAAACTTAAGAATTTGAATTATTCCAGAAAAAATTTAATTTTTCTGTTAGATGTATTTATTTTAATGCTATCGATTTCATAAAATAAATAATATATAGTGTCACAAATCAGCTGACTTATTTCTGCTATAATCAGTTTTGTCCAGTTAAGTTGAAGAATGAATTTAGAGCTGCAGAAATATATTGTAGTTTCAATTATCTATCATCATTTTAAAATTTGCCTTGACTTGAATTGTTTCATTCTGAAAATATTCTTGTGGAGAGTTCTTGACTAGTGCATCTGAAATTTACATGCCAGAGTATTATTCCATTTTAAAATAACTTCATAGCTTCATAGGAAAACAATATTAAAATCATTGGACCCTCTACATAATTTTAAAATTGTATTGCTTATTTTGATACCATTAAAATTAATCTAATTTTAAGTAATAAAATTAACATCATTTTGATTCTGTGATAAGAAAATTTTTTATTTTATTATCAAACAAGTAAAATTGTCACTTAAGGAAACTATTTAATTTATTTTTACTTTCCTTTGGTTAAGCATCTGTTGAATGGGGGTCTCCTGTAAAAACAATTTGAAGTATAAAACTGAAAAAATTAAGTGATTTTGGTCAAACAAATCATTGTTATCAAAAATGAAATGCAGGAAGTATGTATCAGCAATATAACTAGAAAAGTGATTCTAACTAGAAAGTTGACTCAAAAAAGATAATTTTAAATATGAAATAAAATAATATAGACTATAAAAACAATAGTGCACTTATTACTTTACTCATAATAAAAGAAAGCATTATAAATTTTACTATGTACACTTCTAAAATTTGGCAGCATGCAAAAAAGTGCTGCTGTACAGTGGTGGAGAATAGCTAAACTAGAAGATCTTAATTCTGCTGTTGAAATAAGGCAAAAATATCAATTATATTTAGGTTAAAAAGAGAAAATAAGGACTGGATATTATAGTGAAGGAATTCAAAGTTCTGCTTAATGAATGATGAAATTAAAATCAAAGAGAAATATTTACAGAAAAATTCTTGATCTTCAAATATTAGGTATAAAAAGCTAATAAAACTGGTAAATTAACAGTCACTGTAAAATGAAGTTTGTTTCATTGGGAATTTTGTAAAGATGAAAAATTATACTCAATATTATAACATATTAAAATTTAACCTTCAATCAAATATTTAAATCAATAAATAAATCTAATATAAGAACATGTATATCTCTGAACAGCTAAAAAATAAACAGGATAAATCTTATGTATATATATCAAAGTGTAAATAAGAAAAAGTTAATCATAATTTAAATTGAAACTTTATATAATAGTAAAGGTATTTATTTTTTCTATCACAGTTTAAATATTCTTATTTTAACAAAAAAAATTATTTAATGTCTTTTTTATATAATCAATTTGCATAAAAGGGCAATATAAATAACAGGAACTCAAAAAATATTTTTCATTTCACTAGTGTCAAATATTAGTATATGAAATTTTCCATTAATAAAAGTTAGGATTGGAAAGGTATTATTATGTACTTATTTTTAATTATTTTAATGATTAGTAACATTTGAACAGCATAATGAATTTAGTTTTATGTATCAAAATTCCATGTCGTTTTAAAATTTTTCTGAATTTATAAAGATAATTAAAACAGTGACTTAAACCAGTAGTTTGTTACTGGGAAATTATTATGCACATTTAACTAACTAAAAATATTTGGAATATTTTTGTGAAATTGTTTTGATTGTATTATAGGTTTATTAAATTGTTTTGAAATAGTCATTAGTTTTAAATCTAATTTAAATCAAAAATGTTTGTAGAAGTTTTTACAAATATTGCCATCATAATTTTTGAAAAATATGATTGAAAAACAATATTGAAAAATATGATGTGTACTTATGATGTGTACAAAGATGTTGAGTTGAAAATGACACTTCGAGTTTTAAAACATGAATTTTGGTACTTTTAATAAAAATTTAATAATTTTAAAAGAACTTAAAAATTTTGGAATTTGTTTCTTGAAAATGTGAATAAAGTCTGATTTTAATATGATTTTTCTAATATGATAGATTTTATGATTTTTAGCTTGACAGTAAAAGACTTGAAGGATCTTCTGTAACAAAGGTATATATATTTTTAGTAATATAATTATGCACATAAATTTGAGCTTTTTAATATATATTTTTATATTGAATATTCTAGATTTTACTGCCTAATACATAATTTTATAATTTTTCATTTGGAACAAATATTTTCAAAATATAAGTTCCTGAGATTCTGAGACATTAATTAAATTTAAGAAATATATTAGATTGATTGAAAAATTTCATTTATTTATTTATTTTTAATATTTTAAGCTAGCTCTGACTTTTTAATGCAAACCATGAGGTAAAAGTATTCTTAAATCTGCAATATTTCTTCTACATGTTCCATTAATTGGAATGAAAAATATGCTGATAGTTATAAAAGTGGAAAACATTGCTGGAATTAAATTTTTTATGGCATTTTGAAAGTAATAATTATATCATTGAAATATATAAATCACATTTCTCGGATTGAAATATTTAAAATAAAAAATTGAAAGGTGTTTAAATACATATTTTTTCAACTTTTTTACCCAATTGCATATAATAAGTTTGTTTACAAATGCAATTACTATAACCATTGCATAAATGCAACCAAAGAAAACTGCATAATGAAAAAAATTGTGATACAATAAAATTTATATTGAGATAATTCAAAGATTCACAATTCACTTTAATGTTTTTACTTTGTATTTTATTTATATTTGTTACAGACATGAGTTTTTATATAGCATAACTTAAATAAAAGTAACACTCATTTAGATATTATGTTAATTAAAATTATGCTCATCAGTAAAGAATATCTAAATGTGATATATTGATGTACTTTCAATCAACAGAAAAAAGGAAAATCTAAATTCCAATCAGTATGCTTTATGCTGTAATAATTGTTTGCAATTATTTTTAAAATATTTCATCAGTATCTATTTATGAATATCAATTTTCCTGCATAAAGTATTTTTAATAATTCTCATAATTTAAATTGCTTAGAATTAAAAAAATTTTATTGTTCCATTCATTTTTTATATTTTAATGAAACTGTTATTATTTATAAATGTAAACTAGTCATTATATTTAAATAAAGATTGAAATATTTTTTCAAAAAGCTATAAAAATAATTTTATTTTGTATTTTTAACAGGAAAATATTACAAACTTTTCTAAAAGTGACTTTGAAAAATCAGTTTTTCTTGATGTAGACCCTGGAACACAATGTATGTATTTGGTATTTCTTTATTATAAAAGAGAAATATAAAAATCATTTGTAGCTGTTCTGTTATTTCTTAATTGTCTGATTACTTAACAAATAAGCAAATTGAAATATATTAATAACCATTAATAAAAGTTTAAATTTAATGAAAAGTCTTACAGAATTTATTTTACTTGAACATTAATTTCATGTATTATTTTTATATGATTTTTTTTTTTTTTAAATTTTGAGATTTATATTTTATGACAAGTAATCATTATGTATTATCTATCACCTTAAAATTTAAATATATACATGTATGTGTGTGGAAATTGCTTTTTGTTGAATGTGTAATTAAATCTAGATAGAATGAAGCTTGTTTATCTTATTGAAATTTTTTGTACTGAAATTTCCGATAGGAAAATATATGAGAAGAAATTTCACAATGATTATGGCTGGGAAATTTTTATGATAATATAGCATAAAAAGTAAAAACTGTTTTTTGCATAATCTACCAATGCAATTCATCTGGAATGTACTTTATGAAACCATTTTAATTTATTCATTTTATCAAAATTTAATTGCAAGGTAAGTTATTTTAAGAAATATGTTTGTATGGATTTCACAATGACAAATATTTTCAGTACTGTATTTAACTGTGGAATTTATTTTATTTGCTTAAAATGCTAAAATATATACATTATTGATTTTTATAATGATTTTAATTTAATAAATATAATTAATATAAATTCTGTATTTTTTCTTTTAAGGAAGATAAAGGGCAAAATATTTAGATTAGTGTACTTAAGATGTGTAGCTGTTGTAGAATAAATTTTAATTATAATTGATATTAATATTCCTTTTATTGCTTAAAATGCTTTTTTTATAGGTATTGAATCATTATGTGAAGAATTTTTGGAATTTTTTCTAAGTTATTCTGGAGAGCATGAAATTTTTAACCTTTTGTTAAATTATGAAAACGTAAGTTTCTGTAAAATTTCTTTTTAATAAGATTTTTTTTCCATTATAACTATCTAATGTTTAGTTTTGCTTACTAACTATAACATGTTGATATGTAAATCACTACAGAAAAATATTAGTATTATTACTGTAAGAAAATTAATCTGGATACTATAAGTAATAAGATTTTGATGAATGTATAAATACGTTTTCGTTAGTTTATCTCGTGTATTGGAATATAAAACAGTCAAAAAGGTAGTTTTCTTAAGAAAAATATTTAAAAAAAATATTTAGGTATAATAAATAAGTTCAATCTATCAAAAGCATTAAATCATTATCATAAATAACATTCATTTTTATGATAATTTGTTTTTAATTAGTCAATCAAAACACCTTTGGTTCAAAACATTATTTAATATTTTAATTTTAAAATAGCTTGCTGTGGAAAATCTCTTATATTTGTATTTATAAAAAATAATACCTGCATGACAGAAGTATTTCATAATAACATAACAGACTAAAATATGTGTATATTGTACTTCATTTTATAAATCATTTAAAATAAAATGGAGAAATAAGAACTCTTTATATTTTGTTTTTAATTAAAAAATCTTACTTATAATTCATTTGAATTAAATTTGCACACTTATAATTAACTTCAAATATTAAGTCTTGCAAGATATGATTTTAAGAAAACACATATTTGAAACAAATCATATTTTCAATGACTGTTAAAAAAGGGTTTCTAATAAACTGAAATTGAAGTGGAATTAGATTATTTCTTTCCATTTATGAAGTAATTTCAGTTTTATAAAAGTTGATACATATATTTTATTTTAACTTATACATTAATAAATTTTGTACAAATATTTTTTTTTTGAATTAAGTCACAAGCAAATAAAAAAAATATCTGAATTTTTTATTTTATTAGAATTTATGTGAAAAATTTTATTTTAATTTATTTCATGATTTTATGAAGCTAATTTTTTTAATTTTCATTAAAGTTCAGATATAAACAACATTTATGTTATAACTATAATGATTATGTGTGTGTAATCTGTTATATTATTGTACATTAGCTGTAATAAACGTTCACATTCTTTTTATAACAAGTAACCTATAATTAGAAAAATTATTTACTTGTAATTTTCTAAGTTATTGTATATAATATGTTAATTAGATTGGTTATTTCATTAGCTTTGCTGCAAAGGTGTTGAAACTCTTTCAAAAGCATATACAAAGATTCCAATAACAGATAAGTAAGCAATCCTTTTAAATAAATTATTTTACTAAGTTACTTTTGACTGAGTAACATAAGCTTTATAACTTTTATTGCATTATGTACAAAGGAACTCTCAGAATATTAAAAAAAATGTGTCTTCCTAAAATAAGTGCTTAAAAATATATGCTTCAATCAAGCTTTTGGAGTACTTTAATTTTTATTTATGCTATATTATCTTCCATTGGAAGTTATGATTTATAAAAGCTAGCTTTTATGAATCGTAACTTCCAATGAAAAATATGTAGCTAGGTGTCAAACAATTGCTATTTAAAAAAACATTTACTATTTATTTAGATTTAGATTTTTAATAGTTTTACGTGGCGAAATAAAATGCAAAATGCTTAAAAATTTCTTTTAGATATAAATTTATTAAAAAATTGAAGTAAAACACTGTCATAGCCATCAATGGATTAATGTGCTTAGCTGTTGGAAATAATTGCAATTTGGTAGAGTAATAATCTTTTCTTCACTTTGTTCAGAATGCGATTTTGCAACACAAAATATAGTAGCAAGTATTGATTGGCTGGAAACAAGTAGAGTGAAGTGTATAGTAATGATAATTTTTCTTTAGTTATGAAGTTATTAAATATTAAAGTGTATATTCTTCTTGTTCCTGTTCCAATACATTTCCTACCCATAACATATAGGAAAAAGTGTAAATATGCATCTTTTGCAATAAAAAAATATTTTTTTAAATAAATCGAAAAAAAGGATTTTTTTTAAAGGTATTACCCTGTGAGAATTTATAAAAAAGGAAAGATTCTATTTCTTTTTTTATTTGCAGAAGTCATTTTTAAAAGGAAAAGAAACATATGCTGTTTTCTTGGAGTGAGAAGAGTTTAAAATTAATTACACCCCAGCATGGTGGCTCAAACCAATGTTAATTGTGCTTAAATTAATTACAAATGATGCTAATCTAAAGCTTACATTCTTATATAAATTTCATATAATTCTATGTACCCGTTCAAAATTTCAGCTGGCAAAAAGAATAAAGATTTTATTCATAATTAATTATTTTCAGAAATATTAGTTCTAATAGGCACTTAAATTTAAGCTATAATAATAATAATAATTTTTTTTTTTGGTTATTGGAAAACTAAGATGGGCTATTTTTGTTATTAAATAATATATAGGAATTTTTATAGTTATATATTTTCAACATGCTGCATGATATTTCTTAGAGATTTTCTTTCAAGTAATTAATAAGCTCTGTAAATAAAACTTTTTAACTCACAAAATTTAAAACTTTTAACATAATGAACTCAAATTCTTAGAAGTATTTAAACATAAAAATGTATGTCAATTTGATCAGTGTTTCACTTAAAATTTTTTCATTAAAATTTTGTAATTGCAGTTGATTTTATAACTTTCACCAATTAGGAGATTCATAATATATTTTAATTTTTTAATGTGTTATTTCAATATATGTTTATAAAAATTTATTTTTAAAATTTAAACTCACTAATTGAATTAAAATTACCATGCCAAATTATTAACATTTTGGAACTTGAATAATTAATGGAAGTGTAGTATTTCATAAAATTTAAATGAGTGTATAAAAATATACATACTGCATTTTTACTTTGTCATTTGATTATGTTCAAATGAAAGTGATTTCAATACCTGATAAATATTTTTTACCTGTTGTAAACAATTTTTTGAAAATTTATTGTTTATTTATATATTTCTATATTTTAAATTTTTTTAAAAAAATTATTTTTAAAAATTTTTAAAATTTTTTTATTGTTTATTTTTAAAAAATAATACTTAAAAATGCTAATTAGAAAACATTAAATAAAATTGAAATGATTATTTTGTGTTGTATGAGTTACGTTGGAAAAATATATAGAATGCTTTAAAAAACAACTCAATAGCTATTGAATGCGACTAATTTAATTGTGTAAATTATAATTCTTTTAAAAAAGAAAAAAAAATTATGTTATGAAAAAAAGATTTACAGTACACACCAACTGCAAAAACTTTTTAGATTGTTGTTCATTTGTTCCAATTTTTGGATTGGACAATGTTTAGCAAATATAATCTTGCATTGTATTGTCTTACTTATTTCGTTCTTTCAGTATGTTTTTACTTTTAAATAAATAACATACAACACATAGCTCATACAGGTTGGAAGCTAGTTCTTATTACATTTGTTTCCTTTACTGAAGCCGAGCTGGCAGCCAAATGGTTAGCGCTCTTGCCTTCGGTTCAACAGTTCATGGGTTCGAATCCCACCTTGGGCATGGATGTTTGTAGTGGTTCAGAATCCACTTTAAACCGTAAGTCCCTGTCTAATTAGCCCTCGTGTGCAAAAAATGACCGTTGAGCGACAAACAAACCAAACCAATCCTTTACTGAAATATTTTTTTTTAATTTTATAATAATTAAATTGATATCAGTACTTTTTTCCAATAGTGCTGTCATTAAAACTGGTGAAAGTATTTAGCATCAATTTTACTTTAGTAATAAAGTATTTTTTTTATCTGTGGTGACTCATCACAACCTCTCTAAGAAATTGAGGTGACTCATCACATTTTTTTTTTTTTGAGAAACTCTTGACCTTTTACATAACACTTGAATTCGCGAAGTAAAACTGAAAATTATGAAGTGAAACTAAAAACCTGTCTATCAAATCTCTGTGCTAATGGTATTAACTTCATAAAATGTACCCAACCAATCAGCACACTTCGTAGGTGCGGTTTATACATTCTCTCAGTGAGATCTGAACCAAAGACAGAACACTTGCTCTCAAAATCTCACGCTAAGAAGATGCACTGTTTCAGTCCTCCTACATTTCTTTGTTCCTATGTAACTTGTGTTGTCTGAAATAAATGCTATTTATTTTAAAAATTGCTTTCTGAAAAAAGTTAAACATTAACTAATTTACAGTCAAAATCGAACTATTTTTATCTAAATTTTTATGTTTTATCCTTTTTTTTTAGTTTTGAGAATTCATAATGCAGTAGTTGTAAATTTCTTTATCATTTTCTGTAATGCTAAGAAATATTTTTAATTGTTATTATAGGTTATCTAGCAGAGTCAATATGCTTTTTTTATTGCAACAGGAGCGTAATACTTGGAGACTTCTTCGCATTTTATTTCAAGATCGCATGGAGGTAGAAACAATTGATGAAGGAGAAATGTTACTGGCCTCTATGGTATTAGTTGCCATTTTAATTTAATACCATTAATAGCAGGAAGAATGTTCTTTAATTATTATATTTTGCTTATATTTTTAACACATTAACATAATTTTGTTATTTTTTTTAAATGTAGGCTTCAATGTCTTTTATTAATTGCTATTTAAAATTAATTGATCAAAAAATTAAATTTTCTGCTTGTAAGTAAAAAAGAAAATTTAAATTTTATCACCATTAGCACACAATCACAGACATTTAATAAGTAGATAATTGTTTGTTATTAGGAGCATTAAAAGTTATATTTATATTTCTTTTTATTTTATAAATTTTTGCCTACTTCTTTTTTATAAACTTTGATTAACAGTTATGTTTATATTTTACCAAAAAGCTAGTTTTGCAAAAAAAAAAAAAAAAAAAAAAAAGAAAGAAAGAAAGAAATTATTTGTTTTCCAAGAAAATTTTTTTTAAATTAACATTGTTATTTTTTCATAATTTAACGTTTTATGATTTTATCAGAGATTAATCATTAAATTACATACATATAATACCTATAAAAGTAAAATTTTAAATCATTTTATGAAAATAAAATTAGTATATCAAAATTTGGATTACAAAATTGTGAAATTATTACTAAGTATAATTATCTTTCAAAAATGTTGGCAAAAGTAGAAAATAGTAAAAATGTAATAACAAACATCAATAACTGTAATTTCTATATGCTATTCTAATGAAAAATTTGAAGTCCTGTATTTTTAATCAATTTATCATTTGTGTTATATTCCTTAAGTGTACTGTCTTTAATTTCATTTTTAATTAGAGATTGTATTTTCTACATTTTTATCGTTTTGATATGCATTAAAATTTTTTTATGATATTAATTTTGTTGTTCATTAGTTTTGAAAGCTTTATAAAGTGTTAATTTTTAATTTTAATTAAATCATTTTTTTTATTATCTTAATGTTGTTATTACATTTTAGGGCAAAGTATCTGACAAACAAATAGTGGATAATTTATATCAAAGAGATGCATATGTTCGCCAAAATCAGGTCTGTAAAATATTTTTAAATTGTTTTATGTTTTAACAATACATTTTAGCATTTAAATATGTGTAAGTTAATATGTTTAAGCATAACTAAAGATACAGCTGCTATTTAGTATATATGCACTACTGGCCATTAAAATTGCTACACCAAGAAGGAATGCAAATAACAGAACGATATTTATTGGACACATACATTATAGTGGAAAGAACAAGTGATTAGATTTACAGGAAATTAGGATGTATAGATCTTGAGAAATCAGTACCCAGAGCAGCCACCTCTGGCTGCAATAACAGCATTTATCCGCCTAGGCATGGAGTCAAACAGAGATTGTATGGCATGTGCGGGGATCTCAGTCCATGCAGCTTCAACACTATGCCACAGTTCATCGACAGTAGTGGATGGTAAGTGATGGCGTGCCAATTGCTCGGCAACCATTGACCACACGTTCTCAATTGGTGCTAGATCAGGAGAATGTGCTGGCCAGGATAACAGTCGAACCTGTTCTGTATCCAGGAAGTTCAGAACAGTAAGGGCAACATGCGATCATGCATTATTCTGTTGAAACAAAGCATTAGGGAGGCCTCAAAGATAGAGCAGAGCCACGGGCCTTAACACATCGGAAATGTAACGGTTGCTGTTCAAAGTGCCGGTAATGCGAACAAGAGGTGATCGAGACGTGTATCCAATGGCATCCCATACCATCACTCCAGCAGATGGGCCAGTATGGCGATGTCCAATGCAAGCTGGCAATGCGCGTTCTCCATGATGCCTCCAAACACGGATGCAGTCATCATGGTCTTGTATACAGAACCAAGATTCATCTGTAAAGATGACGTGATGCCATTCTTGCGTCCAGGTTCGTCGCTGATCACACCATTGAAGGCGCTCCTGTCTGTGACGCAGCGTCAATGGTAGCAGAAGCCATGGTCGCCGTGCAGACAATACATGCTGCTGCAAATGTCGTCGAACTGTTCCAGCAGAAACTTGTTGCCTTGCAAATGACTCCATTTCTTGACTCAGGGTTCGTGACGTGGCTGTACGATCCCTTGTGACCATGCGGATAAGATGTCTGTATTCCCTGCTGTTAGTGATGGGGGGTCGCTGAGATCCTGCATGACGTTCCGTATGATTGTCCTGAACCCATTGATTCCATATTCTGCTAACAATCATGGGGTCTCGACCGATGCGAGAAGCAATATTGCGGTACGATAAACCGCAATCCGGTAGGCTATAATCCTTCCTCGATCAAAGTCAGACACGTGCTGATAGGCATTTCTTCTTCTTACACGAGGCATTACAACAACTTTCTTTGCCGAAAACAACGTTGAAACGGAAATTGAGTATAAGAAAACTGCTGTCAAATCTCTGGTTTTATGCACATTGTAGATGTCGCTACTGTCGTCTGCTTTGTATGAATGCGCTGAAAATCTAATCATTGGCATATCACAGCAAGTTCTACCTGTCATGCAAATTTCACGTGTGTGGTGTGCCGCTTTCCTGGTGTAGCAATTTTAATGGCCAGTAGTGTATCATACACTTAAAATGCACACACACACACACATATATCTTTTAAAACAATCATGGAATTTGGGAGATGTTATCTTTAATTTTAATTCTTACAGCTCTTTTAGATATTTTTTTTTTCACATTCTTCCATTTCTTTTTATATTTCCATATAGGTGAGAGTAATTTTTAAGATATTTCATGAAATAAACCCTATTTGTCCTAAGTTTATATTTGACGAATTCTTCTATCATAGAACTTGACTCATAAGCTGGAGCACAGACATTTTAAATTTCTATACTATGAGAACAAATGAATATTGGATCACAATTAATAAAAATACAAAGTTCTATACTCTTATAATTTTAATTTGTCATTTCTAGTTAGATCTTGGAAAATCAAAAATTAATTAATTTTTATGCTTGTTGAAGTTTTGTGGTCCTAATTCTCAATGTTTTACAAAAAAAAGTCAATACACAATTTAATTACTCTTTCATTCTTATATTTAAATTTTTAAATTAAAAATCATGGATTTTCCTCTAGGTAAAATTTGAATTAATACTGTAAATATCTAAAAAAGATATAGAATGTTAAAGAATAATTCCTGTGAATTAAATTTTAAAGAGTCATAGCACTGCTTTTTGCATGTAATACAACTTGGATTCATGTGGGAATGCTAAATATAAGAATACTGTACCATTTGCTTTACTGAAATTCTATGAAAGTTCTGGTAGGGATGCCAGTGGAGACATTGATTCCGTTTTTAAATGCTCTAAAATAGACTATAACAAGTCAAGGTATATTGCCAATGGAGTATATCAATCCCTCTTTAAGTGCTCTAAAACAGACTATAACACTTTCATTATATTGAACTTTTGGGACTATTTTACAACTGAAGAAAAAGCATGTTCATTATCTTTAAATGCTTTATTGCCCCCAATGCTGAACAGACACAATAATACACTATTTACAAGAAGAACAAAGATATTTCAACTTTACTGTTTAATTTCACAAAATTAAATGCTTTGAAGAATCTTAGCCACTTTCATTTTAAACCTTAAATTAGAATAGCAAAACTTGGTGTTGCCAAACGGAAAAGTTAAAGTTCAGAGAATATGAGAAATATGAATTACAATACCTAGGTAGATATTTCATTTTATCTTTGTATTCATTAAACCATGATCGAATAAATTCTAACTTGTCCAATCATGAATGATTTTTTGTCATAATTTTCTCCTGGCTTCCCATTCTTTGACATATCCACCTCCATACTTGATACTTGAAGGATATAATAGCCATGATAATATATTTATATGGTTGTTCTTCAAACTTATACCCTATCATAGATGATTTATGACTATATAACTGTTTTTCACTTACCAGTCCAGAAACACTATTAAATATTTGCCGTTAATATTTTTCATAAGTAACTCAAGAATTATTGCTCTACCATAAATGCTCTGCTTAAAAAAATACTTCATAAATAATTTTTAGCACTAGAAAATTGAGATGTTGTTTAAGTTCTGAAAGCATTGAGAACATAATATTTTGTTTTCTTTATAAACATTAACATCCATGTCAATAGTCATTGGTTTCTTTCAATCAGTTGCTCTTTCACCAAATTGATAGCTGAATGGTTACCACTCTTGCCTTGAATTCAAAAATTTGTGGATTCGATTTCCACCTTGGGTTTTGATGTTTGTATTGGTTCGGAATCCACTTTAAACCATTGACCCCTGTGTGATTACCCCTCGTATTGAAAAAATTACCATTCAACATCAAAAAATTACACTAACAAACAAACCAAATCAATCAGTTTCTCTTTTTGTCCTCTATTTCGTTTTGTCCAGCATGCCTTCCCTCATTGTATGTATGTTATCATGATTCAAGCGCAGCACATCTAAGAATGTCTAAAAGTTTGCATGTTTGCATAATTAAGTCATAGCATCTCATGCTAATTGAGTTTTTATAATTTTGCTTCTTTGAAAGTGGCTAAAGTCTGATATTTTAACCTTTTGACAAAATTTGAAGATGTTTACAACTTTACTAAAGCTAAATCATGCTACTTTTTTTAAATTCATTAAGATTCACTTAGGGTACATCATAGTTAGGGATTTATATTTTAATGTTTACAAAGAGCATGCTTAAATGTCACTTATTTACAAGTGTTTTCCATTTATTTGATAACTTGTATTAAAATACTTCATATTTTGAATAATACCATATACTTTTTCATTAAAATGTTATACTAAATATTTATTTACGGGAAAAAATTGGTATGTTAAAGCTTACAAGAAAACAAAATTTTATGCATATTTTTCAGAAATATATAACAATATTAAGAGAGAAAGAGAAAATGCAACAGAGTTTTATCATTGTGTTCTATGACTTTATTATTGTATAGATTATTATTTTTATAAACATTTTTTAACAATTGCACTTCCATTACACATTCCATTTATAACAAAATTTAATTTTTTTGGACTTTTTAATGAAAATTTGACAGATATGTGTTATATAATTTATTTATCAAGTGTAAATGCTTATTATATATTTTAAATAATTGTGTGAAAGTAATTAGTGGAATATATATTCCATAGTTGAATTTTTATTAAAAACATTGTCAGTATTTTTTACAAGGGCAAACACTATAATCAGAACTATATTTTATCTAATTTTTTTGATACAGGGTTTATTTTTTTGTAAAATAACAAATTTACCTTCTCTATTTTTAATGTGTTTCAAACTTAAGTTAAATATTTGCCAATTTATTCCTAAAACCATAAATGCTATTTCATAATTCATTAAGAATTATAATTCATGAATTACCATTTTATGAAAAATTTTATTTTTCGGTTTTCTATCCTTATTGTTTATACAGCAGTCAAGGTAAAAAAAGAAAATTTTCTGTTTTATCCTAATAAATTATTATGAAATCTTACTAATATTGTTTTAAGAAATCAATAAATGTTCTATAAGTAAATGGTGCACTTAAAAGTAAATCAATATTAAAAATTTGATGCAGCTTTCTTGCATAATAGCAAGTTTTCTATAACTTACTTTTTAAATTCTTAAAACACAATTCATTTTTTCATTAAAAGTCTTGGAAGAAGAAAGTAATTTAAGAATAACTTTAAATTTATAATATATCAAATTTTATGGAATTAATTTTTTTTTTTGTATTGTAAAGAAAGTTTTAATTGTAAAGGCTATTTTTGCTATCTGAAGATATCATAAATGTAGCATGTATTGCCCCATTAAAATATAGTATATTGCTTATACTAAAATTTTATTTAAAAGTGTTGTGAAAAAGAGAAATATTAAAAAATATTATTGTTAGAGAAATACAAATTATTGTTGAAAATTTCTTTAATGTCAGTTTCGTTCTATCAAATAAAGTATCAACTTTTTATATGAACTTAACAATATGCATATTTTTAGTTTAATGGTATTTTTTAAAATTTTGTGTGTATATTTTTATATGTGTAGCTTATTGTTGATTGGTTAGAAAAGAATGCTGATGAAGATTTCCAATATACATATTTCGATAAGTTCGGATTTTTCGCAGATGAATGTTTTGCCTTGTAAGTACATTATTTTAATAGATTACGGTATTCATTATTATTTTTTAAAATTTATTCAAAAATTATGTGTTTACTATGCAATTTTATTCTGACTTTAACTCTTTACCATTATTGCTAAAAATCAGTCATTATTCATTTGCATAATATGTTATATATAAATTGATTTTGTACTGGAGAAATATTAGTATTTCAGTTCAATAAAGATCAGGCTGGATTGTTTATCATTTTTCTTTTCTTTTAAATAGATATTAATTTATTATTTTCCCAATTTTTATAGATAAATGAGGTCACTTATTTTTCATATTTTAGAGACTTGACAGATTAGTTAACTGCTTACATAATTAACCAATCTGTGATGCTAGTTACGTTGCTTATAACGTAACTAGTTGAATATACCCACTTTGATGCATTCCATTTTTAATCCACCTAATTTACCGGTGACATTTCTTTAGATTTTATTCAGGAAAATATATATATCTAAATTTCGAAAATATCTTCTTTTTATAATGCTTTATTTTAATTAAACTAGGTCTTCTTTTAATATGACATATTTAACAAATCAAATACCAAAAAATTAATATTTGTTCTACTGCTTGGAATACAAAGATGTAAATATTACGAAACATGTTTTGCGTTTTAATCTAATAATTAACTGCAAAGACAGACATTAAATTAAATGCAATGGAAGCAGAATATAAACTTAAATTAATTCTTTTAATGTGACATACCCAAATAAATAAAAATCCAAACAAAACAATCAATTTCCTCTGAAGTTCAGATTATATGTGTAAATATAAAGTTCCTGAGTCTAACACATAGAAGTGTGCACACTGGAAAATAATTTAACTAAGCCTCTCAAAGTAATGTTTTACACTTTATGAAAGGTAATCTCATGCATAAATCAGCTAAAAACAAATTGAATGATATGTAGAATTTTTGAAAACTCCATTTAGTTCTTTTCTATTTTAATAAATACTGAAGTCTTGACTCTTCATCTGAATTCTAATTCATTTCCCATTAGCACTTTATTGCTAAAAATAAAAACGATACATTTTCAAATATGGAAAAAATATTAAATGTCATTATTTTTCCAGAAAAGTTTCATTTTAAGAACATAAATGAAGAGGAATCTGATATATATACTTTTTCTCTTCTCCTCACAAAACATACAAATGATAATTTTAAACGACAAAAAAGAACCACACTTTTTTTGCAGAGAAGACTGTTGTCTCTTGAATTCATTACATCATGTGATTTGCAACGCTACAGGAAAATCAAATCAGTATTAATTGTATTTCAAATTTGTAATGCTGTGATTAAAATATTGAAACAAAACATAGTTTTTATTTTAAGTTAGCTAGAGACTAACATCTTGATATACATTTTGCTTCATATACATTTGGTTTCAGTTATACCTCAAATGGAAATTTACTAGATAAAATATAAGGATTTTGTTTCAATAAACAAAGAATTGAAAGAAATTTCATTAACATCTTTATTTTTCACAATTTTCACTTTAAAAAGTGTTTCATATGATAATCTGATGTGACTAAAAATCACTTACTTTTCTTAAGTTCTAATGTCAGTGCTGTTAAATATTATAAATTATGAAAAGTGGTGAATAAAATTAAGTATTTTTTAATGATATGACAGTTTGTTTTGAATCTTTGCATTAATTTTTTGTATTCAATTTCAAACTTAGCCTATATTTTATTTTGGTGTATTTGAAATTTCAGCAAAATTTAAAAGTAATTCATGAACTTACATATTTCTTTTAAAATTTTGTTATTATTTTTGGTTCTATATAACTGTATTGTGTAGACTTTATGATAATTAAGATTTTTAATGAGATTTTTTTGAAGTAGATGCTATTTAAGTCTGTTTTAAGTAAATGCTATTTAAGTCTTATACTTAGAGGCATAGTATTATATATGTAAAATATTCTATGAAAATTATAATTCACTATTAAAAAATAAAATGCATGGAAAGCATTTTATTAAAAAGTTATTATGTGACAGTAATTGATAAATTTTTAAAATTGGTAAATCTTATAAAAATTAAATTGCTTTTGTTGTTTATTTTATTTATTTATTTGAAAATAAGAAATGCATTTTTAGATTTTTGCTGTTTTGGAAAGTGACATGCTTTTAATATCAAATTATATATTAAAAAGTTTTTTTTTCTAAATATTTTCCCTTAAGTAATTTTATCCACTTTTGTTTTGAAATCAGTTAAAACTATTTTAAATGCATTAATGAAGCAAAAAATTTTAATTTTTGTAATGTTTTCAAAATTATTTTAAAAAGATTTTTTCCAAAATATTAAAAAAATTATGCACTTTTGCTGTATTAATGTAAAATATTTGAGTATAAAAATTTCTTAAGAGTTTATATTATATTTTATGTTATTTATTTATTTGCATTATATTAAAAAGCATGTCAATGCTTTTAAAATAAAATAAAAACTTTACAATAATTTCTTAAATAGTTTGTGTTATTTAGATTCTGTTTAATAAAACTCTTTTCAGAGAACATTCAATGAATGAATTATTCACATTAAATGTCACACAAAATACAAAAGATAAGTTTTGTATTGAGATGGATCCTGATGCTCGCTTTAGACAGGATCAAGATTTTCTTCATGAAACAGATAAGGTATCAAATTTCTGAATTATTATATACTTTATTCATCTTTTTTTTATTAGTCTTCTAATACTAAATTATCATGTCAGTTTTAATAAATTATGATGAGTACTGTTACCCTTGTAATTGAGAATTTTAAAAATACTTTGTATATATAATTGTATAAAATTTATTATGTGAATATTATATTTACTTTAAATGCTTGATTAACTGCTACAAGCACTGCACTGAAATATTTTGTATAAGTATTTATTTAGTAAATGTCTTGCATATTACAAACATTTTATTTTACATTCAATATTTCAAAAACTATTTTGTCACTTTTTAAATAAATTTTTTCATTTCAATAGGAAAATGAAGATCGCTTATTTAAATTCATGTTCATTTGTATTAGAGCTGGAAAATTAGATGCAGTATGTAAATATATTTTTCTTTTAAAAATTTCCTTTTTGCTTATTAATTCTTATATTTTATTCTAGCAGTGATATTTTATGAAACATTTCAAAATTGTGTACAAATTTGATATGATGTAAAGCATTTTTTAAAGTTTGCTTAAAAGACATTCATAAAGTTTAACTGTAACTTATATTTTTTATGTATATTTTTGTCTTTTAATATGAAATTTTTAGGCAATCTATTTTTTAGTCGTCATTACTTCATTCTCTAATGAATCAAAATTTTGATTTGTTGCATCTAGTCTCAGATACGATTTACTTAAAAATCTTAAATTTTATATAAGAATTGGAAATTTTATTAAATTAATTTTTATTATTAAAATATTGTCTGTGATTTTTAAGTTAAAATTTTCTCTTTGGCATTAATTTATTGTTTCCAAAATTTAATGTTTAAAATGTTTATTATATTCATAATAGTTAATATAGTTTAATGTGTATTACTTTATTTTTATTAGGCTAATCAAAATGTTTGTAGACTTTAAATAATTCTTATTTAATTCTATTATATTTTCAATTTATTAAATAGTAAAATTCTTTAAATTTTTCAAGAATAGTTAATTTTCATTACATTTAACGTCTTTTTATCAGTATGAATTTCAATTTCTGTCAAGATCTGACTGGCTGTCTAATTAATTAAATGTCAAAACTTGTTTAAGAATCACATTTATAATACTAAATTCACTTTGCTTTAAATTCTATTACTTATTGTTAGATTAGCAGCAGAGCAATAGTGGGGAAAATAATAAATTAAAATAGTTTATTCTATTTTCTCAATTATTAAACATTCTTGATTGTAAATATACATAATTGTAAATATGTAAAATATCATAAAACTGAAATAGTGAATAAGTGTAATGTTGTAGGTTTGATGGTAAGTTTTACATTTACATTTATGTCCAGTGAAAAAATAAGTGAAATCAAATGTATTGGGAAAATTATTAATTTAAAATGCTAAATAAATAATTAATTTAAGAGAAATAATTTATAATAATCTTTCAAATTCTGGAAAAAATATTTTTCTTTATTACTTATAATTAATAATTTAAAATTAATTGATGATGAACTTAAAATTTGTACTTATTAAGCCTTAATTGGCTGTTCAATTTGATATATGAAATTAGGTTACTTACTATTTTTAATATCTAATTCTCTATTCCTGTTGGAAAATAATTTGAATATTAATAAGTTATTTTACATTTTTTAACAAAATTTTTTGTAGTTTTCTATCTTATTTTGTTAGAATGTATTTATAATCAAATTAATTAAAATGAGGAGAAAATCATAACAAATAATAATAAAATCCTGAATACATTTGAATTAGTACATACAAAATAATATATTAAAATTCACTCCCGATTACATAATTTCTTTTTAAAGTTTAGAATAAATATTTGAAAATGAAACTTTATTCTACAATTGTAAATGAATTTATTGTTCCCTATTAATTATAGGCTCAACAGATGGCTGAAAAGTTTGGCCAACCATGGATTGCTGCTGCCTTAGAAGGCTGGAGATTGCATCATGATCCAAATTATGAAAACCAAGTTATGGATGGACAAGAACTGTTACCCGTAGAAGGGAATAAATATCGGGATTTGTGGAAATTTGCATGTTGGACAGCAAGTGAACAAGTAGGAAATCTTTAAACCAATGTGAAATTATTTGATTTTTTTTAAGATTTTGAATTTTTTATTAAATATTAAATTTATTAGAATCTAAACTTTATTATTTTAATCATTGACTGAAAAAAATTGTATGATGTAAATTCATTTCTATTTGATATTGTTTGCCACTAATTAATATTTATAGATATAGAATATATTTAATACATTTTTCTTTATAAATGATAATCTATTGAAAACCGATATTTATATCTTATATAATGCTATGGAAAACTTATAATCTTTTTTTAACTATTTATAATATTATTATTAATGTTATTATTTTTGAAAAATGCAAATTTTAAAGTTTTGCTTTAAATGTTGCAGGTCTTTGTTCCTATGTATGAACAAGCTTTATATGGATCATTGTGTGGAAATTTAAAAGCTGTTTTGTCAGTGTGTAAATCTTGGGAAGATTATTTATGGGCTTACACAAAAACATCTTTAGATAAGCTTATTGAGCAAGAAATACGCAGTTGTACTCAACAAGATAGAAGCTTACAAGAATTACCTGTTGAATATTGGGATAAAATGTAAAATTTAACATTTTTTTACAATTGTTTAATTTGCCATAAAGTTGTAAGATCTTACAACTTTATAAAGTATAAGATCCCTGAATGTCATTTATATATAGTTTCCTTAATGATATAAAACTGATAATTCATGAGATAATCGATAATTTATGAGCTTGTGTAAAAATTATAAAGATATATAAATATATAACTTTATAGTCATGCAATTATTATTTGTAACAGCTATTTTAAACTTACTTTCTAAGCACAAAAATTTCCAATATAAATTCAATAGGAATTTTCTACTTTATTTTGTTAGAACATATTCATAATAAAATATTTGATTAAAATGTGAAAAAAATCATAACAAATAATAAAATCCAGAACGCATTTGAATTAGTCATACAAAATATCTTAAAATTCTTTTCTGGTTACGTAATTTCTTTTTAAAGTTTAAAATAAATTTAATGACCAAATTTAAATGCTTAGTTTAAAAGATGTTTTACATTATTAACTTATTAAATTTATTCTATATATTGATGAATCATTTTTAAATTAAACTTATTTATTATTCACATTGATAAATATTTTTTTAGTTCGTATATACATATTTTTAAGTTACTTATTAGTTTTTTAATATAAAATTATACTTATTTATTGATACATTGGTTTGTTTTAAAGCATATTTAATCATTATTAGATGCTTCATTTGCAGATATATTTGAACTCATAATTTTTTTAAATATATTCTGACATTGTCATATTCTTAATATAATCATACTGTTGCTTATGTAATTGCTTTAATCAATAATTTTATTCACATTTTATGAACAAAAAGTTTCATTTTGGATCTTAATATTTAAATTTGATCCAATTTCTTTAGCTTACTGAGAACCTTAATATCTTTTCTTTTGCAGCTATAATTCTGAAGCTATATTTCAAGAATTGGAAGCATGTAACAATGTAAATATTTTGATTTTGTTTTTATTTAGATTATAATATTAAGAAATTAAGAATTAATTATTGTATTGCACCCAAGAATTGATATAAAATTCATAAATATAAATATTTCAATAAGATTTGAAAAATGTTATAGAGTGTTTTTAATTAATTAAAAAATTCTTGGACATTTTTGGGAAATTGAATTACAAAATATGGATGAAAGAGAATGTATTTAAAAGTAAAATATTTGAAAAATGAAGTCTAAATATTATTAAAAACAAAAAAAAAGTTATATTGAATGGCAAAATTTAAAGAAGAAAATAAAATTGAATGGTATCAAATATTTGCATTACAAAAATGTTCTGGAAATTAAAATAATACAACTTTAAAGGATACCTTATAAAAAATATTTTATCCACTTTGCTTTCAAAAAGTGTCTTATAAGAATACAATGTAAAAAATTGTTTTCAATGAAGTTATACTTTATCTTGTATGAGTAATTATTTTATATATTGTCAGTATTGGTATTCATCTATATTGTTTATGTATAGGAAGTGAAACAAGAGTGCAAAATTCCATATCACATCATTCAAAAGTACATTATTTTAGATGATTTAGGAGGTGAGTTGGATATTTCAAAATTTCTACATAACTAACAAGTTTATAAAAAAGTTTATTTGCAATTAAAATTTTATTTTTATTTGAAAATATATTTCAATTTATTATTTAATTTTCTTATATTTTGAAATATATACTACAAAATAAAGTAAGTTTTTAAAAATTTTAAATAAAAAAATTAATAATATTTTTATCAGCAGTATTTTATATAATATTTTTATATATATTATTTTGCAGAAGAAATTAAAAAAAATTATAATATCTGCTAAATTTCTCAAAATATTTCAGGTCTCAAACTTTTTTAAAATATTTATTTTTCTCTATCAATAGACAGCATTTAATCTACTAACATGTATATAAATAACCAAATTCGCTCATAAAACTTATTATTTTTCTTTGTTTATATTTAAAATTGTTTGTAAAATATTTAACTAAATGATTTTCATGTATTTATTATACATAATATTTTTTCACTCGTATTGCAATTCATAGAATTGAGTCATTTTTATGTTTTGTTATGAGTATTTATTCATATCATTATTTAAATAATTTCATATCAAAAGCATTTTTTATTGTTGATAATTAAAATTAAAATGAATCCTTAAGCATAAAGCTTAATGGCTATCAATAAAGTTCATTGAATGCTTAATATAATTACTGAAAATTATTGAATGCTGAATTATTGTCTGAATTATTGAATGCTTAATATAATTACTGAAAATTTGTTACTGATTTAAAAATCTTATAAAAACAATTTTTTCAAAGAATAATTCTACAAATTTTGCAGGAGAAATATTTCTTCAATCATCGAGCAAGTATTATAATTCTTGCAAGTTTCATAAATTATTGAAATAAAATCTACAACTTCTGACAAATTTGTCTTAATACATTCCTTATCATAATTGTTTATCTTTTCTTACAAAAATGTATGTTAAAGATATTTTTCTTTTTAGGGTTAATTGAAGAAATGTATAGTTGGTTGAATAATCACAGTTTAGATATTCATGTATTAAGATTAATGACACATATAATACTATTTCTACGAGTAGTTGGCCGATCTACCAAGGAAGAACTCTGCATTCCGATACTAGAAGCATATGTGCAGGTAAATTAGACTTTTGGATGATAGAATAACAAAATCAAAGAAGGGATTTATTTCACATTTATTAGTCTTTAAAGTATTGAATAATTCTTAACATTGGTATTTATGTTTGATTTTCTAATTAAACAACTGTAGTCTGAAGTAAAAACTGGTTTAAATTATATGATTATGTTACTTTTTATTTGTTTCAATGGATTCAATTATTTTAATCCTTTTTGTTGCAAAAATGATATTTTGTATTAAAAATATTTGCTCAGTGTTGTTAATTTTATCTTTCCTCGAAGTTAATATGATAGCTCATAGTTTGAAAACATTTTATTAACATCAATAATAATAGTTACTTAAATAAATGGAATTCTATTTAATGTTAGGCTTAAAAATAATTGTAATAACATTTTCTTTGAATTATTTTTTGAAAAACTGCCACATTTTAAAACAAAATTTATTAATATTTATTGAAATTTTTGTGTATTATTAATTTTAATTATTGAATATTTTTAACTTTATTTTAATTTATTTGTAAATTAAAATTTACAATGAATATAAATATTCTAAAATTAAATGAGGACAGGGTTATTTCATTTATTGAGATTGTGTTGAAACTAGAAAAAAGATTCATGAATAATTTTAATGCCTATTTGTACATGTGAAATTATTTGTTTAAACTTTCTCCATTCTTTTTCCTCTTTATTTTTATTTCATTTTTTTGCTTTATTTTAACATTCAATTTCTCTTTTTGTATTAAAATTGTCTCTAAATTTTGTTGCAGAACTTGAATAAATGTGCTTTTTTATCACTTTAAAATATTTAGGACTAATAAATTTTGTTTCCTCCAATATAATGAGGATTTTTATGTTTTATTGAATTGATTTCTAATCATAAATCAGTGTATGCTCAGGTTTAAAAATATTTGTTCTTATATAGCATGATCTATATTAATACAATTAAACTAAGTTTTTTTTTTTTTTTTTGAATGAACATTGGGTTATTATATTGTATCATCTTAAAGCAATTCATTTGGAAAGAACTATTCTAATGCTACCAAGTTATAGAATATTTTGATACTAAACTCTGTTTGAGTTTATTTTGAGTTAACACTATGAAAAAATCAACTAATTAAATACTTGTTTGAGTTCTACAGTTACTCATAATCATGTGTGATGTGATTTTTTTTCACATTTTACTATGCATTTTGTGTAAAGTATAAGTTTTTTTTTGTTTTAACTGCACAAAAAATTTTTGCTTTCATTTTATTTCATAATATAATTTTTATGTTGTATCTTAGGAACTTATAAAATCACACAAAGTATCTCTAGTAGCTCCATATACTTCAACACTTCCTAAAGAACAGCAAATTATGTGGTATGCTAAATTTCTTGAAGGTAATTTTATTTCATTTTTATCTTAATAAAGTATTACAAGTGACTTATATAATTAGAAATTTTTCTATTCAAATTAATTTCATGTTACTTGGTTTTGTTATAACTTGAAAATAAAGCTACATAGTACATTTTGCTCATGCATGCCATTTGACAAACTTTGAGAGTATGTCAGTCAAGCTGCAAGTCTGGAGTCAGTAGCAGTTATATGTTAATATTTGTTTCTTATTTTACATAAATTTTTTACGTTGAAAGTGCATTTTAAATATTATTTTAAAAATTTGCCAAATCATATCTTAAACTCCCGCCTAAGGTGTTTTCACCTAATTGTGATGGTGTGGTTTTTGTGTACCAATGATTCTGAGTGTAATGTTGGCAAGAGTCTTCGGTTCCTGACAGGGATGCTCAAGCTGGACTAATCAAAAGAAACGCACCAGACAAAGAAGAAAATTTTGGTCCCCTAGGTTGAGTGTGGGGTTAATGACCCCACTTTGTAATAAAATCGACTGTTACATAGACTTAAAAAATTCAGCAAAACCAATAACTTACCGACAGTCGGTAACATGTGTATAGGCTATATGGAAATTGGAACATGGAATGGTTTGAGTTTATATCACACTAAAACAGTGTAACAATTGCAGATGGATAAATTGTATATTATAAAATTATAATATATATAAATTGTATATATCAATAAATGTAAATTGTATGTATAAAAAATAATAAAATCTATTGGCTATTCAGGAGGTTTGATGGAAGGCGAGTAGTATTTTTGAGATGGGAGATATATTTACGTGAACAATGCAAGCACAAGACATAATATGCATGGAACTGGATTTGATATTAAGAAGTGTCTGGGAGAATATATTATGAATTTCAGGCATTTCAGTGATAGAATTAGCATCATAGGACTAAGAGAAAAATCTTTTAATATATCATTGTTGTCAATACATGCACTAACAGAAGAATCCAGTGAGGATGAGAAAGACAGATTGTATGATATTCTGGGAAAAAAAAAGAAAGAAAGATAGCATACAAATAAATGATGTAACAGTAGTATTGGAAGATCTAAATGTAAAGATTGGTAAGGAGGACAGTTTTGGACCTACTGTTGGAAAGTTCAGTTTACATGACTTGTTTAATGAAAATGGACTTAAAACAGTATTTTCTGATAATAATAGTAGGAAAATTCTGACCTATTTCCAACACAGTGAGATACATAAAATACTTGAATATCGCCGAATGGCAGAACAAGAAATCCAGATGCACCATTACCTTGTTATTGCTAAATATAGGAAAAAAGTAACTAGATTTAGAATAAAAATGACTGAAAAGGAAGAAAAAATGGCATAAAAGCCCTAGGTAATTTTAAGACAAAAAGAATTTTTGAGAAAAAAATTAAGTGATTCCATTGACAAAGAATATTGAGTAACAGATCAGAAGGATCTACCTGAAAAAAATGGGGAAAATGTTGAAACATCATACTGTAAACAGCAAAAGATATCCTGGAGGACAAGAAAAAAAAACTTGGGCTACTACTGTGAAAGAAAAATTGTTCATTACCTTTGAAAGAAAAATTTAGAAAAATATATAAATGAATTTATGATGGATATATAGTAGAAAATTAGGAGTAGTTTAAAATTAAGTTTAAGCTCTATAAAGAAAAAATATAGAGGAACTATAAAGAAAATATATAGAGGAAGACTGGAGGGTAAAAGAAAGGAGGGATGTCCCAGAAAGAGATAGCTGGATGAAGTGAAAGAGGATTTGAAAAAGATGAAAATCAAAAATTGGAAAACAAAGGTCGAGGATCAGAAAAAGTGGAGCTGTCTGCCGAAGGAGGCCAAAATCCTGCATGGATTATGGAGCCGAGAAGTAGTAGACTATATGAAATTGCAGAAACAATATGGAGCCAAATCAAAATGCAGGCAGTAAAAATCATTTTACAATTTACTTTTTAATTAAATAGGTAAATTAATTCATCTAAATTTGCATATATTAGTTTAACTAAATTATTTGTTTATAAATACGTTAACTTATCCACCCCCTTTACAGTTATCCAAGTTATCAGTCAGCTTGAAACTGATTCAAAAAATTTGAATTTTTTTGTTATTCTTTTATATTATAATTTTTTGTATTGTATAATTTGTTAGTCTTTATAAGATTTTTTATGATTATTTTGTTTCTGTTTTGATTAATAAAAAAATGTTTGAAAGTGTTTAATGCTATGTTTAATCAACCTTTTTCAGATGGCATGCATGTAAAAAATGTTCCTTAGTATCTATATTATATATATTTTCTGCATATGATTGTGGGTCTTGTATTTATTATTTTCTGTGCATGATGAAGAAACTTATAATTATGTTTTCAGTTTTTTACTCTTAATCCTTTTGAAGGGATTGAGTTTAAAGTAATAAATATTTCATCATCTATTCAATGTTTATTACATTAAGCACAAATAATTTGGTGTAATATGTAGTAAGAATCATTTGAAATTGTGTCTTAAACCATTGAAAACTGTTAAAAAAATATATAATGCATAGCTTTAAACAAATCTTTAATTTGATAAATGATGATCCTATATTTTTAAGCCGAGCTGGCAGCCGAATGGTTAGCGCTCTTGCCTTCGGTTCAACATTTCGGGGGTTCGAATCCCACCTTGGGCATGGATGTTTGTAGTGGTTCGGAATCCACTTTAAGCCATAAGTCCCGGTCTAATTAGCCCTCGTGTGCAAAAAATTACTGTTGAGTGACAAACCAAACCAAACCTATATTTTTAATTAAAAGAATTTGAGAATTGAAATTTTTAGTTTGCTGATTATTATTTTTATTAACTCCTTTTACTTGTTTAAAACTTTTAAAGCTGTTATAGTTTCCCAGTGCTGATTTTTTAGATAATATATTATTATTTCTATAAGAATAGATGAAAGCAATAATATGAAGGTTTTATTATCTCTAACTGTTCACATTTCTTATTAATTTTTTTCACTGATCTATTTAATTTTTAAATAATTGGGACATTCTGCAGAGGATAATTTTTGGCAATGTTTGTTATCTTCAAAAGTATTTTACAATTATTGTTGGTTTTATCGTTAAGAGATGTGTAGATTATATAATAATTAAGCACTTATATGACGGACCAGTGTCTTTTTAAATTATTTATTATAGACATAGACAAACGTAACAAAGGATATGGGGATTAATCCCGTTCGAGAAACATAACCGTTCTCTTCAATTTCCAAACTACATCTACTTTGTTCCAAACAATATCACGTGACGTACGCGCATGTGTAACAATTATAATCTATTTACTTCCAAAGCATTTTAACATTAATACTTAAACTATAGTTTAAATCACCAAATCAAAAACTCCCAAAGCTTGATTTTCAGTTTTCCATTTTATTTATAATTTTCTTTTCCAAAATTCAGGACAATTACTTTTAATTGTTGGATTGTCAGAAATAAATGATGCATGTGTTTCTTTAAATCTTGAAATTTAATTTAAAGTTGAAGTATAAATATCCAGGTTTGTTATTTTTATATATTACAGGAATAACAGATAATAATGAACGTCAAAAGTGTCTACAGTATGCTGAAGATGCTGGATTAGATGTTTCTCAAATCACTCAAACAGTAGTGAAGAATATTAGAGAGAAAGGCTCAATAAAAATAGAACCAGACACTGATTTATCAGCTGTTACAACAGAAGTATATATATTTCCTACTTTGACTTGATATCATATGTTTAATGTTTTCTAATTAATTAATAGTGTCCCACTTTAAATATCATTTCCATGCAATTTTATTTTTAAAAAGTGATTGCTAACTATTTTAAACTGTGAATTTTGTATTACTCTTTAAAATTAAATATTTATTAATATTACATAATATTTTTACAAAAATATTTCTGTTTTTCTTAATGTATTCCTAAATATTTAAGGATATTGTTTTAATTCAAATGATGTATATTTTTTATTTAAAAAAAACTGAATTTAAGAATTTCAATATTTAAATGCATAGAGTTTTTGCATTACTCTTTAGTTTTATGACTGTGAAAATAAATTATTAGTTTAACAACAAAATTAAAAAATAATGCTAAGATATATTAGATAAATATATTTTAACATTGTTTTTTTAATTTTGCTGTTAACTTAATAAATTATAATTAGAGGAAAATGTACAAATATTTTATTAATTTACTGTAGTAATTACTTTTAAAGAAATTTTTGTAAAAAGAAGTTATATTGAAGATGCTAGTGAATTAAAACCACACAAAAATATGTGTACTTACATACATAATTCTAATGACTTAATTATTTTTATTTTTTAAATAAATTATCTTGTTTTAATTTATATTGACTGATAGGAACTTTTGTTAATGATTAGTTATTAGATTATTTCCCATATTGAATTTAACATGATAATCTATCAACTTATTAGAAATAAATTATTTAATAAAAATTATATACTACTTGTAAACTTATTACTAGTTTTTCTCCTGGAATATCATTGCTTTATTTCTTTTTTGTTTCTTGCTAAAGTGACCCCATTTGTTATCATTTCCTTTAGTTTTTTTCCTAAGTTTATTTTCTAGGTAACAAAAATTATTCAAATCTATTGTTCCTAAAGAAAAAAATTTGATATTCTGAAGCTTGAGTTCAAGAAACTATTTTTGTGCGGTTTATAATTTAAAAACTTATATCTGATGCATATATGAATGTCAGTTTTATTTTTTATTGTTAATTGTGACTCATTTCCCTTTGTAGGAAGATCTGCAGAAGATACATGCTATTGATTGGCTGATATTTAATCCTAATCAAAGGGCTGAGGCTGTGAAGCAAGCAAATGCTCTTATGAGAATTTTTGTTGGTAATGAACAAAGTTTTTATGCTAAAATATTTTGACTAGTAATGGATGTATTATGTTTAGCATTTGTTTTGCAATAATTTTTTTTTATAATATTTCTATTTGTTTAGTTTTTATTAACATTTTTTTATTAAAATTTCATTTATTTATTTTTTATAAGCACAAAGAAAATTAGAAGCAGCCAAATTGTTATTTTCCAAAATACCAGAAGATTCTATTGCCATTATGATGCAGTTATCCAAGGCTGTAAGTATTTTTGAAATTTTTGGAAGCATGTAATGAGTTAATAATTGGAAACAGGAAGTAATAAACTATGTAAAATTTATGAATTAGCTCTTTAAGTATAAATAAAATTCTGAATATTACAACAAATAATGATAAGCATTTTTTTAACACATATTATGAATATAACAACACACTTAAAGATAAATTTTGGCTAGCCATGCAAGGCATATTTTTGTATAATATTTGCATTCAATACTTTCGTCAGTATGTCCTTTAAAAATTCATGAATTTCTATTTTGATAAAATATGATAATTTCTATATTCAGATGTCAGTTGATTTTCAAATAGTGAGATAGAAAATAATAATGTGGTGTTAATCTGGATGTGCAGTGTTTTTAAAATAAGAGCTCATCTTGTAGCTGTAATATAAATTGAAGCTAAATACTAGCAAGTCTTTATTCTTGAAAAATGGTAATAGTGCATTCATTTTTAAATTATGACTTAATTGCTTTTGTATCCATCTTTATGAAATATCTTTCAGTAGATTTCTGTAAAGGTAATAATAAGAATATAAAATTTTTTTAACAATAATATTCAAATTCAAACTATTTCTTAAAGACAAAATTTATAATTTAAATTGCATTATTTTCCATTATATATACAATACATACAAGAGTGCTGTGTTTGTTTCTGTGCAGCAATAATGATAATGTTTACTAATGAAATATTGTATGATTATAATTTATATAAAATAGAAATTTTAATTTATTTCATTCTAATAAAATATGTTTTCGTTAGCTATTCTTGCCCAAAAAAAGTTTCTTTTTATATTTCTTTACAATCAATTTCATAGACAATGCTTTAGTGATAAAAATCTTTCTACGAACCAATACAATGGCTGTTATACAGCATAAACTAAGCATTAGTAAAAATATCCTATAATTTCATTCATCAGATAGATAATTTTTATATTACTTTAATTAAAAAATCTTAATTTTCATAGACAAAAGAGAGAGTAATGTATAACACATTCTAATGAGTTATCTATTAAAAGAATATGAGTAAGTTATTTTCTAGATATTGTACAAATATCTTTAAGATAAATTTTAAATATATTCATTAATTTTTCTTTCATGAATGTAAAGTATATTTTGAATTCTATCCTCATACAATTAATTTAGATTATAACTGTGTTTGACAAATTCTGAATTACAAGTCATAAATAATTTAATAAAATATATTTTTTTAGATAATATATAAATTAATATTAAGCTATAGTACAATTTTAATATTTTGCAAGTCTTGAAGAAATATGTATGCAACTTTTAGTTTTTTAAAGTAATCTTCATTAACTGTAGGTATGCTGTTATGAAAATTATGTGAACAACTATATAATAGTTTGATTATGATGGAATAAATATGTATAGTTTTAATACATAAATATTTATAAAAATGTATTCAAATTATGAATTTTCTACTAAGAATATTTATACTTTATAATATATTAATAATATTTTTATTATAATATAATCAGGCAGCCCAATACAATCTTGAGGTAGATGACTTTTCATTCACCTCAAGATTGTATTGGGCTGCCCGACAGAGACCGATAGTTGAAAAACCAAGGTTGGGCGTAGGATAAAAAAATTATATATATATATATATATATATATATATATATATATATATATATATATATATATATATATATATATATATAATCTCATCTAATTTTTCTTATTATTTTCTTAAATAGAATAATAGCCATTCATTAGTTAAAGCAGTAATGAAAATTAATTTGAATGCGTAAATGACTTAGGAAAATTTAATATTTCATAAAACAAACCATGATATGAATTAATTTATTAATGTTGTCATTGATTATAACTATAGGTATAGTAATTATACTATGCAAAATAATTGTTATGATTTTAATTAAATATTTTCATGAATAATAATATAAGCTAATAACAAAATGTTAATGAAACAATTTAGAAAAATTATTATATGGTGTAAATTAAATCATTTTTACACATATCCTATTATAGTGGTGACACAAGCAGTTATTTTAATATTTTTATTGCCTTGATGTTGATCAAAAATTAATAACGAAGTGCATTTTGCAAAAGTGAAAGATAATATTTTAAAACTTAAAAATGCGTGATTTCAGTAGTTATTTTTACAAATTACACATTAGTCTCTGAATAAATTATATAAATATGTAATTTTTGTGTGTGTGTGTAAAAGCACTTTTTACTATTTATAAAATTAAAAATAGGGATGTGTTTGTATAAGAATAACAAACAAATTAATATTGATGTATTTCTCCTTTGCTAAATGTAAACAGAGTTACATATTTTCACTGACACTGATAAAGAAGCATATTTTAAAGATTCTTTAATATTGTGGTATTCCTTTTTGATGTGTGTTGCAAAGCTTTCAGTTGAATTGATTTTGATTTGTTTTACAGAAAGGACTAGAAGAACTTTCAGCAAATGATGACAATGCTACAAGAGAGTATTTGTGCTTCAAAGCATATCTGGTAAGTGAATGAAGCTTGGATATATTCTATAGTTCACAAAGGGGGAAAAAAAAGGACCAATTTCTTCAAAATATTTTCAGTATATCTTGATTTTACTCTTATTTTTACTAGAGAAAAAACCTTTAAAATTTTTTTGAATTCTCTATCAATATGTTGTTTGTGTATTGTTATTGATTGCATTGTGAAAAATAGAAAAAATTTTGTGCAAAACTTAAGCAAGTGTATCATAAACTTAATTTTAAATTTCATGTTTGTATGTGGGCTGTTAGTCAATTGGTACTTAAATAAATAAGCTCACCATTGTTATTTAAAAAAAATTTATTAGAAGATTTTACATTTGTTTTAATTACAGAATGAATACTAATTTTGAGTTTCTCACAATAAATACAAAGAAAATTAAATCTAAAAAATACAAATAATTTAAGGATGAGAAATTAAAAATCTAAATATATGAATTAAAATTATGTGAAAGTAGTTTTTTTAGAGTCCTTGAAAAATCAACAATTTTTTGTGATATTAATGATTTTAGAATTAAATCATTTTTAAAGATAGTTACTATAAGATTTGAAATATGTTATAGCTATTTATTATTTTTCTAAATTTTAAAAACTCTCAACATTGATAAAATGTGAAAGAAAAATAACTTACATTATTTTTTTAATTTGTTCTCAATTTCATAAGTAGTTAAGAAGTGTTTTATTTCTATTTACTTCATAAAAAAAACCTCTTTCTTTACAATATGGATAAAATTTTTAATTATTGCCTTGTGGAGAGTTATTAATTTTTATTATTTTACTGGAAATCAAATTAAAATTAAGTATATATACAGAAACATTTTTTATATATGAATTGAACATGCTTAAGTAAAGAAAGCTGAGTTTTAAATTCAAAGAATAATAATAAATATTTTTATCACTCTGAATTTGAGTTTTATAATTTTTTTAAATCTGTAAGTCTTGCCTAATTCACAATATACATATATATTTGTAGGAAGCTATGGATGCTTTCAATGCTTGGTTCCATCATTTTGTTCATGCAAAGCCTAAAATGCCATTAGGACCATCTGGGGATCATGTGACTTTCAAAGAAAAAGTTGCGCATGAGCATGAAATGCAACAGTATGAAAAGGATCTTAAAAGATGGCAGCATGTTGTAAATATGCTTGGTTCGGTTAGTTGAGTGCTTCCTAATACTTTAACTTTTTCCAAATCATATTTTTATACTTTATGATCACTCTTTCCAAAGAGTAATAATATTTTATCTCTCATTTTTCTATATTTAACACCATTAGTTATTTGACTATATGGATAATATTTTTAGTGAATCTTGTATAAAAATAAATGTTATAATAAGAATATATGTTTTTATATACAAAATTATAAAATATTATATATAAAGCAAAATGCTTGTAATAATGTATTTTATATAGATATCTCAAAATAGTTATAAAGTAATTTTAAATTATCTATATAAAACATAGTTTTTGATAGAAACTGTTAATTTTAAGGAAAATATTCAAAATGTATTAATAAAGTTTTTGCATTATATATTTCTGTTGAAATAAAATTATATATTTAATTTATTAAAAAATATACATTTTAAATTCTCTTAAGCTTTGTAAATAAACTTTTGAAACATTAGTTTAATGTATGTCAGATACTTTTTTTCTTAAACATTTTGAAACAATAGCAAAAATATTCAAGATTGAGAATTATATGAAATTTATTTAAATTACTTTTCTGATATTCTCCTCATTCTGGATAATCCTGAAGTATGTTTTAATGTTTATTTTGTATTTAAATAAAATGTCACTGTTGTTTGTGGATCAAAAATATGTCTAAGTGCATTAAATTATGTAAACAATACTGTTCTAAGAACAATCCATTATGCTTTATCATAGTAAAATTTTATCGTAATTCTCTATCATTGTTGGGATCTAATTAATAGCAGGATTAATGTGAACATTAATTTTATTTTGATGTTTATTTCATGTGTATTTGACATACACTTTTCATTAATTGGAATATTAAGGGATAAGGGTTTTAATAAAAATTAATTTGAATTTATATCAAATAAGTAAATATATCAAAATTTTCATAGCTTGATTTTTGGTTGTTGTGTAATTTTTATACTTTATTAGAGAGAAATTACTTTTTAATTTTTGAATTAAATTGTTTACTGGAGGCCATAGTAGCCTAATGGTTAGGGCATCAGCTTTCCATCCAGGCTGGGTTCGATTCCCAATACTGCCAAAGACCCACTTCGATATACATGCTCCTGAAATCTGTGGAATTGAAGGTCCTGGGGACGTTTGTAGAGCAGTTACCATAAGTGTAATGGTCTGGAGAAAATTTCCTTCCCCTCCAGATCAAAGTCAAAATTGAGGGAGTACATCTCTTCTGGTGGTGGCATGTATTGAAGGAATCTTAGAGCAAAGTCGTTCTTTCACTTTCTTTGTGTTCTGATTAAACAAAAGATGCACCCTTCTGACTTAATTTTGCATAGCTTTCAGATAGCGAGCTTGGCTTGTCCAAGAGTCATTAGTAACACAATTGCTTACTTCTGTCTTATTTTATTCACATTCTTATAAAAAATATTCTAACTAGTTTGTGCCAAATGGGATTAGAATCTAATTTAAAATACATTACAAACATCCATACCTGTGGGCACATTTTTTAAAATTACTTATCTAATGAAAATATTTTAACTCGCTGGTATAAAAGAATGTATTTTAAGAATGTGTTTTTTTTTCTTTACTTTTTATAGACTTAATTGTTTAATTAAAGTTTTTTCAAAGGGAATGTTTATACATTCAAATATTATTAATGAAAATTGTATTTTATTGTTTTTTCTAACTTTTACTAAAGTTTTCATTTAAAATAAAATAATTTTATTTTTCTCATTTTTTTTACTAGACTGCTTCAGAATGTTTATATAATATTCTTCTATTTGTTAATGGTGGATGGATGATAGATCAAAGAACAGTAAGTAATCTAATTATTTATATTTAGTATTCTTGATTTACATTTCAGATTTAGTGTTATTTAAATTAAATGACTTGTTTTTAGGAGCAAGGAATTAGAGATCGATTAAATTATTTGATGATACAAACTTGTAAAAAATTTACATCTTTTAAGATTTTTTATTTTATTAAATCTTTTCAGTGTGATATCTTTAAGTGTCAAACTAAACTGCTTTCAAAAGTTAAATAACAAATAAAAAATTAAAGATGATTTAAAATATGCAAGCTGAATGTGCAAAACTTGATGGTAATTTTTGTTTTGCAATATTTTAAGAGTACTGGTAGCAAGGACAAATAATTATATTTTATGATAAAAACAAGAAATAAAATCTTCTAACTTTTTGGACCTATTAATTAAATGTAATTTAGTAAATGTGTTTATCCTGAATAATAATGCCACCGACCATATTGAGAAGTTTTAAATCCATATATGTTTGGAGAGTAAAGTTTGTCACTTCAGCCTGTTTTTCACATAGTCAATGAAATTATAAATTTGGGAAGTGTGCTAGCCATTCTATTTATATATATATATATATATATATATATATATATATATATATATATATATATATATATATATATATACATATTCTGTGAGATATGTGTGCATAGATTGAGCAGTGGGATGGCAAGCATTATCTGATAGCAAAATGAAAATATTCTCAATTCCTGAATATATAATCGAACAATGTAATCTAGTGTCACCTCTGTACATCTAAGTATAGAGAATTTCCTATGTCAACAAATACAAGTCTGAGCTCCTATTTTAAGATACTCTTCCCTTGTACCAGAACTCTACTTTCTGCATGTATATTCCGTTTACATGTGTTGCAATATATTAAGTACTTATTTCTCTCTGTATATAAACACAATCAAGAATTATTCTATAAAGAAAATCAGTACTCATCAGTACTGATTTTCTTAATGGTTCATACTGCGGCATAGAATGCTGTATCCCAAGGAAGCAACTAATGCTTCAGTAGCTTCATTCCGCTTCTCATAAGATGAGTAAAATGAAGCATCGGTTGTTGCATTCAGCAGCTGGGAGAATGACCACATTTTCCCTCATTAGGTTGCTCTATCTGCATGAGTTGGAAACATGATCACTTTTAATCTGTATTGTTCAAAGAGTTTATATGGCATGGATGTGGAGAGAAGTGTGCCAGTTCAGAAAGAACATTTACCTGACTATGGTTTAAAATTAGGAAGCACTTGGTGATAGACTAGTATTCCAAAATCTGTTAACCTTAGGTACAGTCAAGGACTCGCTTGCTTCCCTATGTATGTATATGTATTCCAAAAATATATCTTAAGCCTTTTTGACTTTATGCCAAGGTGTGTTTCAGCGGTAACAGGCAACAATGATGGCTACACTAATTACTAATTTTGTTGTCATCCATGCATCACAAGAGACTGTATATTTTTCAACTGAATTTATATTTTTCAGCTATATATATTTTATGTGACTAGCAGTGCATGATATAATGATGCATGTATTTTTAGTTTTGAGATTATGTCATAAATTTTTTGCCAATATTTTACTCATAGTATTTAAAATTAATATATTAATAAGCTGAACTAAAAATATCCTATCATTAAGGAGAAGTTAATACATTTTGCTAGTTTATTTCTGGAATGTATTTTTTGTTTCTTGTAGGATGGAACAGTGGACGAAATTCGCACGCAACAGATGGCTCATCTTCGTAAGATTTGTATTCCTCATGTAACCCATTTACTTCAAGATCTTTTAATGACAGAAAAAAGATATAAAGAAGCCATTCAATTATCTGATATTATTTCATCTGATAGATATTTGTTGTACAAGGTAGTGTCAAACTCAAGCAAATTATCTTATTTATGTGTATTGGATTTAAATATGTGTAGAAAAAAGTTTTGATATATAATTTTGTTTGTTATTGATAATTATACAGGAATATGCTTTTGTAATATGGGGCTATGCAAAGTGCTGTATAATACAAAAGTTTTTATAGTTTGAATGTTTCACTGTCATCAGTAAAAACTTAAGAAACTAATTGAAAACGTGAAACTTTTCATTTTCTTTTTAATTTATGAAATTATGTGTTTTTAATATATTAGAAAATTTTAATTTGTAGTAAGGTGATTAATTTCTTTTTAACTTAAAACAAAGAAAATGAGTTCAGTTGATCACATAAATAATCAATGGAAATCATAGGTTTTAGCTTCTTTTGTTTAAAAAAATGATTACGTTATTACAAGTGTACGAGAAACTGGATCAATTTGGGTTAGTAGAAAAGTGGAAGAAACTTAAAATTATTTTTGAATAAAAATTAATGAGATTCATATGGTATCTCCATATTAAATCAGAAATATTCCATTTTTTCTCACTAGTTGGTATAGTAACTATCTTATCATATTAATCATTTTTCATAATTATAATAAGTTTTATTTTGAGGTGGTTAGATTTGGCAATTCAGTTTGCTTTGATAACATAATTTTTCTCTTAAAATTAGTTTTAGGAATTTCATGTAACACAAACCTATCACTTTAATCAAGTTTAAAATAATTAATTTTAAAGTTTCCTTTATTATTATTTGTTTATTTATTTATTTTGCAAATAAATTTAATTTACAATTCCCTTATTGAAAAATTACATATTCAGGAGTATCATTTGTCTAACTATTTTTCATCTTATTATGACTTTTAGAAGTAAATGTATGATAAATATGTACATAAAATTTTCTTGGCAGAATAACTGGAAAATAAAAATAAATGAAATTTGTGGTAAATTCTTTTTAACAGAAACTGTACAGATAAAAACTTTATTCAATTAATTTTTTGCCAAAAAAAAAAAAAATCACACTTTTTTCAATCAAATAAAACATTTATTATAAAAAGTTCTGATTTACAATTTAATGTTATATAACACCAGTGTTTGAATTTTCTTATCTGTTATATAATGCATCAGTATTTATAGGTTTTATGTTTAAAACTACGCATTGTCTATCAAATAAAATTATTTTGATTTCTTTAAATTTTACTGATTTGCTATATAGTGACAGTTAAATAATTCTAATTCAGTTTTGTACAAAACTTGCACAAATAAGATGTGTTCTATTTTATTTTATTTTTTTAAATAAATGATGAATAAAAATTCTTTTTCAGAATTTTGTATTTTATATTATGTTTAGCTTAAAAAATATAAAGACAATTGTTTATTGATCTTTCTTTTTTAGGAATTCACTAATGAAGATATTAAACAGCTTTTAAAAGTAGCTGTTGGAGCATCTCTTGCTTTACTAGATGCAAATAAGGATTCTCTGGGTTATAATAGCTAAAATGGACTGGTTATATTTTTGATAAATTCATACTTTGATGTATTCATCATGTAAATTATAATCATTAAATAAAAACCATTTTAATCTGTTCTTAATGATTTTGTATTATTTATATAAAAATATTGCAAATGTTGAATAAAATGTTTGTATAAAAAATTTGTGTTTCTTCTTGTAATTGTAATTTGGTACTTACAAAATAGGCAATTTTAATTTTTACATTTATTTATATTTTGAGAAAAAAAATTAATTGAATTGTATATTTAATTGTTTTAAAAAATTTTAATAATTTATATTGAAACACAAAGGTAAATTATGTTTGAGAATGTCTTAAGTCAAAAAGGTATTTTAATAATTTTTTATATTTGCTCCTTTTGAGAAATACATTATGCGTCAAATTCAAATTTAATTTACAAACAGCCAATCATTTTATTGTATCATAAAATGAAGCATATAAATTCTAAAGTTTTATTATGTATATATATAATTTTTAATAAATGTAGTTTTTAAAGGCTTCTTAAAAAGGAAAATAGTAAAAAAAAAAAAAACAACTAAAACAACTTATAACAAATTAGGAATCACAGTACCTAATTTGTTTAAAAATAATAAGATAATTTTTAAACAAATTAGGTACTGTGATTCATGGAAATAAAATATAAGTAAACTAGCTTTATTTTTCCTATCTTTTTAATTTCATGGAGTTATGATTTTAGCTACAGGAGTATTATTTATAATCTAAATCATGCTGTTTTAGCTTCTTCTCACATAAATACATTTTAAATTAAATAAAAGTTGATTAATAATTCATTAAAGCTACAATAAAAGAGGTTCACTTTTGAATTGTCTGCTTTAGTTATACATAATTAATTTTTAGTTATTCATTATGCAAATATAACCTAGTATTTATTGTGTATTTTATTTTTAAAGCCGAATGCACCAGAGCTTCGCGTATGAACTTGAGATAGAGAACATTATAATGAAATATAATTACGTAGGAAAAGATTGGCGAAGCTCGATAGGTATCGATGTACGCGTGTCTTGATCACGCATGCCAACTGAATACCATAAACGTAAATATTTTATAACGCGGAGTTGGCAAGCACCTCTTTCATTTGTGATGTAGTAGACTAAAATGTACGTCGCTGTTTTCGTTATACCGGAAAAAATATCCGGACAACTAGCAAACATAGAATATTTGCTCTGGTATACGGACCGAGCTAGCAGCCGAATGTCTAGTGCTCTTTTTATTCGGTTCAACAATTCGTGGGTTCGAATCCCACCTTGGGCATGGATATTTGTAGTGGTTCGGAATCAACTTTAAGCCGTATGTCCCAGTCTAATTAGCCCTCATGTGCAAAAAATGATCGTTGAGCGACAAACAAACCAAATTGATACATTGGAACCTTGTAGAAAGTGTATCCTTCACAGTTATGTTGCAGGTCACTGGTTAGTTCCGAATATCACGAACACTAATATTCGATGAGGATCTGTTGGATGATGTGGATCGAAATCCTACTTCAGTAAATGGATGTACTGCCACCAAAACGTCTCAATCATCTGTTCATCGTGTACTGCAGGGCGAATCCTTACATCTGCTTCATGCTCTCTCACACACAAAAAAAGAGAATTTAATTATCATTGACAGATGATCACCTATAATGTGTCACACAAGCTTGCACAATGACTTCTAGCATCTGGGGGTGGCAGGTCAAGTCTTAGGAATCTTCTGTTTGCTCCCTGCTTCAAAATCACAAAGACTCCATCCGGCTGCTTCTATCCAACTGGTAATGCCCAACTCGGAGCTTGGTACAGGGAAGTATGCTGGTGCAACAACAATGACTTCTACACTAAAGTGCACAGACACGGAAGTTATAAGAGTTATATTCAGCGATGAAGTGATCCTTTCAAATGAATGGATAAGGCGCAAATTGAGAATTATAATTATGTAAATCTCGCAAATTGTGGTTACCACAAAAAAGCAGTTTCAACTGCGAGAAAAATTCTGCTAAATCAACTGATAATGTTTTAACTTGTAAACGCATTTGTTTGATGCCTTAAAAAAATCTCATGAGTTATTACGGCATCATGAAGTGCAGAATCTGCGAGTTATCTCGTCATGATTCTAATAATATTTTATGAATTGTTCAGCGCAAATGGCGAAGATCGTTCATGTAATTTATGTTACTAATATTAAATAATTAGTAATTCGAAATGCACGATACCATTACAATAAAAAAATACAGTCAACATTATTCTTAGCTGATTTTTTAACGATTTTTACATCTATTATTTTTCATCGTTTAAAAATAACATTCATTTGATTGTAAACTGCTTCTGTATCTGAAGAATTAATGAATTTTAAAAAGGGAATCGACGTGGGAAAATATTTCTCTAACTAAAACTAAGAAAAATATCACGCATCATAAATGTAACTGATCTCTCAAAATTCCTTGAAATGACAGAATCAAGTATTTGATTATGCCGACCGATTGGCTGAGTGGTTAGCATTCCTGACTCCTGAGCTGTTGGTCCCAGGTTCGAATCCCGGTTCGGGCATGGATGTTTCTTTCCTTCTCTGTCCTTTCTTCTGTGTTGTATGAATGTGGCCCGCCCTATAAACGGGTTTGTGGTGGTATGGCGCGGGTAACGCTACTCGCCTCCGTGACTTGGTTCATAGGTGCCCGCTGGGTAACGATAAATGAGTAGCAGTCTCTGGCCTTGTTGTGGCATAGGGTTCAACCCTCTTGTGCCCGCCATTGGAACGAAAAAAAAGTATTTGATTATTAATGCTTCTTATTACCTTAGGTTACTTAATACTAATTCTCTCAGATGGCATATATATTTGTATATGATCTACCGCACTTTAAATAACTGTGATAATTTTTTTCCTTATATTTTTAAAAGGAAAGAACCATATTTAATAAACAATTTTTAAAAGAATAACTGCAACACATCAAATGACCTTGTTCTTTGGGGAATGCAAATTTTTTTTAATATTTATATTTCGGCATCATGTAATTGAAAATGATGTTCTTATAAAAAATTAATTGCTTTTCGGCCGTTAAAATGAGTTATATTTATTGTCGATGTTTATAAAAGTCAAAATTTTGCAGACACACTACTATATGTATTTTAAATGAAACACACTAATATGTGATCACACGGTTGTACTTCTACTTTTGACTTTGAAGATATAATAAATAGAAAGACGATTTTGAAAAGTAACTAAAAATAGAATTACTAAATATATATATTCGAAATTTTTTACGCATGAATAGAAAAACAACATCAAAAGTACGAAGGTCATCCTTAAAGGAAGTTTCCCCAGCTCCAAAAAATGGCTCTGCTAAATGACCAAAAGGCAAACTTACTTGTATGGTAGATTGTGGGTGTGGCTATCATATGATGCAATACTAATTTTCAGATAGCTTATATTAAAGTCATTAAAGTGCACAAAGATGTTCTTATTTCACCTCCCCCTGACTGAAAGGTGCAACTGTAAACGTTGAACATTACTGCGCAATTCTAAAGAACTTGCGATGAGACATGAGGCTTAGAATATTCAGTACTGGTGCTTCGCTACTTCACTGCAGCTTTTGCTCTCAAATGGCGAATTCAACAAAAAAATTGCTTAGAAATTTTATCTGAGAAGTGTTTGACCCTCCACCTTATAGACCCGAGCTTGCTCTCAACGACTTCTATCTGTTCTTGCACCTGAAGAAATTCCTGTCTTTTCCCCACAGACGAAGACGTGCAGACAGCTGTGACTTATTGGCTCAATTCCCAAGCAGCAGATTTCTGTGATACTCAAATACAAAAACTTAACCGATGTGATAAAGTGCACCATTCCGATGATTCTTATGTTGAGAAGCACAGTTGTATCTTTTGAAATAAATTTTTCTGGGTAATTATGTTTAGTTTATTTTTATGAGCCATGGGAAACTTACTTTCCGGACTACTCTCGTTCAAATAAAAAATGGAAATTCAGTTTACTAAATGAAAAATGGAATAGGGTACCAATATAGCCAGCTTCATCAGAAGGTGTCGACGAAATTGGCATATAGTTTTACTGTAATGCTGCATATATTCGGGAAAACTATATATATATATAATCCAATACAGCCAAACACCGTACTAAACCATATATAAGGCAACAAAATATATACAAGACCAGCTATATAAAATTGAAGAGAAGTAGGCAAATATCAATATAGAGAAAATAGCGAATATTGTGGTGCAAATATAAACATATTTTTAATTCCAAATTAAGTAAAATTGAAAAATAAATGCAGAAAATAAGTGACTAAGAGTAAATAATATTGTCAATTTCAAGCTCTTCTTCCTAACGTATTCTTTGAGTGTAAAAAGATTTTTAGTATTTATCCATATAGCATTTATTTAAATGAGTATTAACAAAAGAAAAGTTTTAGTCAAATCATAAAAAATTTAAATAAAAATTTCTTGTTATAGTTTTTTAAATAGTTAAATTCCTAAAGCATCTTATGTATGTAAGATTTTAGTTTAACAATTCACGCCTAAGCGCATCAAATTTGAAGGAATTTTGATTGCTCGAATGAATTTAGAACCTGATGTTTAAGATATATTTATATTAATCAGCTATTTTCTTTTGCTATATTTGAGTACTTGTTATATTACCAACATTGAGTGAATGCAGCGAGAAGAATGATTTACCAGAAAGCTGACGAAACTCGGCAAACACTGAAATGCAGCAACGAAACATAAATGATCTGCATTTCGAAATGATATGCATAATACAGAACGAGAACAGAGTCGGGTCAGTAAATTGTAAAACTACTGTGGACGGCAATACACGAAATAATATGTTTATGCACAAAGTCAACGAGAGTACGGATGGCGTCTTGAAGAATAGCTCTCTATTCCCTTTCAACCATTTGCCAAAGTGCGTCTTCTGAAAAAGGCAGTGGCAGAGTCTACAAATGGCGTCCAATATCCTAAGCGTGTTCGATTGGTGAGAGATCTGGCTAACATGGTGGCACGGGAAGCAGCTGTACACTGGCTGATGCTAGCAATGTGCGGTCGAGAGTTATCCTGCTGAGAAAAGGCATCTTCTGAAAGTAGAGGAGTGTCACCGGCCGCAGTACACCATCCCTGTGACGTTAGATTGTCATAGTGCCGTGAATACGAACTCTAGGTGACCTAGAATCGTACGCAATGGCGCCTCAAATCATGATATGACGCACTGTCACGCGGTGAGGTGCTTTACAATTGCTGCATGATCTATCACATCGACGCCACACTTGTACGCGGCTACTATCCCTGAAGAAACAGAAATGTGACTCATCTCAGAAGACAATCCTGTGCATCTTCGTCATCCCCATCGTTCTAATTCAGCACCATTCCTGACATTGGTATCTATGCTGTGGGGTCAATGCAGTCTTCTTACAGGCACCATGAGCGCAGACTACTAGCATTCAATCAATGGCAAATGATTCTGCTTGATATAGGAGGGTCCAGGGTGTTTTGCACATGCTCCAGAATTTCGGTAGGTATGCTTTGCAGGGCCTCCATTTCCTCCTGTCGGAACCGTTGATCCACGCGGGCTGAATTCGCGTCATTCTGGCTGCACCGGCATCCCGCAAACGCTCCACAGTTCTTTATTTCAACGATCTTCACCACAGCCGGTGCCCTGTGGACGGGTTCAGGTGTCAGTCAGCTATAATTTGCCGTAAAAACCAACCTGCTCTTCTCAGTCCGATCACCATGCCCCTCGTAAACTCATCTGTCTGATGGAACTGACTCCGTCGACGATGGCCTGGCATTCTCGGAAATTACAGACGTCCTTTGTGTCAAAAAACAAACATTCAACGATTATTTTCCAAGTTACAATAACGGCGCGAATATTGCTCACTCTGTTGGCTCCTCACCTTGTATCTTATCCTCCGTGCACTAGATAGCTGCGAATTTCAGATCATTTGCATAATTTGGTAAGGTGCACTTACCCTGAAATTTACATACTTTTTTGTTTACTCCTTCTTGGTGTTGCATTTTGAATGTCGGGCAGTGTATATGTAATTGTGAAGGATTGTTTTTAGCAATGTATTCATGTATTTGCAAAGATACATCAAAATGTTTATCCATTGAGTTATTCCTTTATATTACATATGGAGTTAATTCTTCAAATTGATTTGAATCTTTGCAATACTTTTTACTAGTGTTTTGAACAATTCTTCAATGAAAAACCATATAATATTGAAGTTAAACGCCCCTGATTTTTATTTTCGTATTCTGAGTGGAAAATAACTGTAATATTTAGTACAGTATGTTTTTTATTTATTTTTGTTATGAATTTGTGAAAAAAAAAAGTGCAGCAATAGGGGATAAAATTTTCTTGGTATGAAAATAATTATCAATTAATATTTGCTAAGAGCAAATTATAAAATTTACTTGGCATTAAAATTGACAGTACAACAGAGTTACTCCTGAATAATTTATATTTAATATTTATTTACTTTCCTTAAAGTAATGATATTAAAAAAAACCAAAAATGTAACCACGATTTCTTTACGTGCTTTTAATTCGGCCAGAATAAATTTGATTTGTTAAGGCATTATTATTTTCTTAATTAAAGTTAGTCCTTGAAGTTAAAACATCTACAAATCAATTTAACAGAGTTCAATATTCATAAAGATTTTATACAAAATTAGACATCACTTTAAATTTACAGGACTTAAATTGTATTCAAGAAACGCAGCTTTGATTGAGAATGAGAAAGTAAGGAGATTTTGAGTTTCTCATGTCATCAGCTTTTATGTATAAATTAACTTTTAAATTTTTCTAAGTATTAAAGATATCACACAGATCCGATGCACACACAGTCGACCAAATATCTCAAAAATAAATAAATTACATGACGAGCTCCAATCTTTTCTATGATATTTTAAAGAGGAAAATATAGTTGTTGCGCGCTTCAATGCATTTTGTGTAACTTTGAAATTGGTAAAAACTTCTAACATAGCTGTCCAATTTGCTGATTCGCCGAGTTATTAACTTCCCCTTGTTCTTTCATATAAAGGGCTAAACTTCAACGAGAGAAAATGAATATTTGTTTAATATAAAATATTTAAGAAGGGTGACTGAAATCAAGGTACTTATTTTTGTTTTTGAAAAAAATTTGTATGTAATATTGTAGCAGATCTATATTAACTCTACTGACAAGAGATGGCGTTACTGACCAATAGAATGAACTTACAAAATATTTGATATCCAATAAGAAATAGAGATGATATAGAGAGAGATGTGAGGATTGGAAGGCGAACTAACCGGTTCATAAATAACATTGTTTATTATTTATAATGTACCTTCTAACCTTATATATAACCTTGTTTATAATTATTAAGTATTTTCTCTTATAACTGTTTTATTCACGTGTAATGTCGTAATAAATGTTTTGTTTTGTATTATTCTAACTTCCAATTTCTTACGTCCCTACAATATATTATATAATTAAGGGACTTATTGTTTTTGAAAGCAATTTGTATGTAATATATTAAAATGCATTTAATTTTGATCAAGCCTCTTCAGGATTGAGGTCGTAGACTATATATACGTTGTCATTATACTTTTGACACTTGAACAAGCCAAGCTCGCTATGCCTTGGCTATGCGAATTTAAGTCAACAGGGAGCGTCTTTCGTTTTAATCAGAGCACCACGAAGGTAAAAGTACGGCTTTGCTCTTTTTTTAAAATTCTCCGATAGATGGAACCATCAGAGGATCCACTCCTCAATTTTGACATTGATCTGAAGGAAAAGGAAATTTTCTCCAGACCATTGCACCCATAGTAATTGCTCAATGATCGACCATAGAACTTTCGATTCCACAGATTTAACGAGCACGTATATCGCATGTACTCGGTGGGTCTTTGGCGGCATTGGGAATCGAACTCCACCCTTCCGGATGGAAGGCCGATACCCTAACCACTAAGCTACCACGGCCCTAGACTATATCCTTGCATCATAATAGAAGAAAAAAATAAAACTCCATATCATCCACATTGAAAATTTTTCCACAGAAAATAGATTTGCATCAACCTTCTATCATTGAGACCATAATGGCCTGGTTGGTTATGGCGTTGTTCTCATTATCGGAAAGTAGTAAATTCGAATCCTGACTTAACTGAAAATCCATCGTGTAACCACAAGAGACTGGAGCACCATAAAGTAATCTTGCTCGCAATGTCTCATCCTAATGAAATAATACCTATGAGGGTTGCTGGTCACAAATATTGGAAAAACTTTTGCTTGGTTTCTGGTTCTAATTTACGAATACCAGCTGCTTCCATCTAACTTGTAGGACCCAATTTTAAGCTAGGTATAGGGAAGTATACCGATGCACATATTCTCTCTCTCTTTGTTTTATTATACCATTTTATAGCTTTACAAGTACAGATTAGATTTTCTAATTCCTTACCTTAACCTTAAGTGTATATTCATTTTAGCGTATTCTAAACTGATAACCAACAACACTATTTTTTTTTAATAAAAATTTGGTAAATTGTACTACCGAAATTTTATTTTCATATTCTCAGACAAAGAAAATAATACAGCTCATTGAATAACATCATAAAGAAATATTGATTGACATAATCGAAGAATTATTAAAAATATACCTCGTACTGAAATGAATAATTTTTTTTTTTAAATTTTGAATTAAAGCATGCTTATTTATTTTTCTGAATTTTAAGAAATATCCATTTTTATTTTCTTCCCTATGAAAATATTGAAATTTTGAAGGTTTTAAAACCGATGAATAAGATTATAGTCTTACGACTAGGCCTTTATAAGCTCTTATCTTTGAACATCTCTTGATAGATGCAATTTTGACAATCCAAATAGGTATGGAAATAGCTTCATTAACAGTTTGTATCAAAAAAATATACATGTATCTGTGTTTTAAATTTTAACAGGTTCTTTTCATAACAAATAGTGGTTTTTATATACTCTGCTATTATACTTGTAATAAATATTTTTATATTAATAATAAATATTTCTTTTCACATCGTCTATCAATCTGATTAAGTTCCTCTGCTTCTTGTTGTTAAAAGTCTCAATTACAATATATTCTAAATGAGAGAGAGAGTGAAAGAAAATAAAGATGGGTAAAAAGTTATTACAATTTTGTATTTGTTTTATTTAACTATATTTAAACTTTTCATCGCAATCATTTTTTGTTTTAATTTTAACTTTAAAATGTGATTTCAATCTAACAAAAAATTTGCTTTGTAGTACTTTTATAAATTGAAATACTTTAATGTTACTTTTATATAAATAAAATTAATAAAAGTATGAGAGTTTTATGAATCTGAAAATAAAAATAACCCGTATTGTATGTAAATAATTCTAAAAATTAAGTTTATTTTGTATATTGAAATTTTTATCTTTAATATCGCATAAAAACACAAACATCCGCACAAAATATAATTTATCCTAATTTGTTTCAGTTTTAGTTTAGAAATTTTATCGCACTGCCTTCGGATGCGTGATAACCTTGAGATTTCTACATGTGTGTAGTTCCGGACATCAACTTCTCTGTCTCTTTTTGAGTTATCTCTTTCTCCCATTGGCGGTACAATTAAGTTTCACTTTGGAAAACTTGGCGGCAGTAGCCGGTTATCGGTTTCAGTTTAGAGTCTGAAATATGTAAACAGTGTTCGCCGTTATATAAAAGAAACAAGCCTCACTTGAAAACAAATTAAAAGTTGATGTTGTGATCTGCGCAGTTTGAAAATTAGGATTCCTATTCTTCAGTAAGTTTCTCGTTCTACTTTTTAATCAATATACTTTTGAATTTTGATAAATTCTACTTAATATTTTTATTTTCAAATATCAAAAATTAAAATTATCTTTCAAATATTTTTTTCATTTATTGGTATTTGAAATACTTAAATTTTAAATTAAATAGTACATGAATAAAAGGAATTAAAGGGAATAATTTTGTACGCATATAATTTTAGTTATCTGTCTGAGTAACTTTATTACATTAATTTATTATTTCCATTAATATCTTAAATTGATTCATGTATATTCTTATTATTATACTGTATGGATTTTTGATAAGTATTATCTATCTATGATGCAGCTAATTAAAATGTTTACTATTATGAAGGCTAATATTAAACTTAACATACTAATATTAATTTTAATTATACAAATCATTTGTTATTTTTAATTCAGTTATTTATACGTAACAGCAAACTTATTACATCATATATAATTACCGAATAAATTCTATAAATTGTATAGAAAAGTTTGCTTTTTGCATCTTATTCGTAGAACTTTACTTACTAGGCAAATTATTTTTGATGAATACCAATCTTAATTTTTTCTTTGGATTAGCATTAAACCTTTTCATTTCAAGTTTATTTCTTATATTTAATGAAATGAGAAAAGAATTATATAATGATCTAATTTAACTTTTTACTTTAAATTAGCTTTTAACTCAGTATACTGCATATTTCCAATTTTTTTTTTTTTTGAAAATTAAATAATAACGTAAAAATTTGTGTTTAAAGTTTAAAAATACACAGACATTGTATTTAATTAAGGATTAAATATGTATAGTTCTCAAATATTTCAAGAATGATTGATAATGTAGAACAATCGGTATTAAAAATATTCTGTTGGTGATTGGTTAACGAACAGTTCGAACTGCGAACAAATCGGGCAACGAATACTTTCAAGATATATATATATATATATATATATATATATATATATATATATATATATATATATATATATATATAATTTCTATTGTTAAATATCAAGTTTTATGAAAAAAATATTGACTTTTTACATTTATTAAAAACTATTTGTACATTAGAGTAACATATTTTATAAACTTAAATTTAAGAAAGCAAACACATATGATTTTTAAAAACAACTGAATATTTTAATTGTAATCTATGCATTATATTATTATTTGAAATTTATTGCAAAATATGAATATGTTTTGAACGTTAAAGAGTTAAATGAAACATAATATTTTTTTATCTAATTCCCTTTTTATTTCGTTCCTAATATATAATTTTTTGATTTAATTTTAAATTCATGTGAAATTATAAGCTAAAATTCTCAAACATATATTTTAAAATTTACTCATTCATGCATAGTTAAAAAATTAAAAAAAAGGAACTTAAAAAAGAGCTGAAATTACTTAATCTATTTCACATATTTTTCTTAGAATATTATTTTTATGCAAATTTTCGATAATGAAATCAAGGTATCATATTTCATTGCCAAGGCCATAATTATCGAATGAGCGATGATGTGTGTGACTTTTTTTCATCAATCAGAAGCTTTTTTGAGACCTTACACTAATTTATTCAATTATACGAACTCTACAAGTCTCTATCAATAAATTAATTCAATTCATATTTATTACAAATTCGCATCAATGTAAAAAACATTTTGGAAATGTTGAAACTAAATTTTTGATGTCAAACGTAACATCTATACCAACATAATTTTGTAAATATCGACATCCGATTCATACATGATAAAATGGTCAGCTTACAATGGAACATCAAATATTTTAAATTATAGTATACATCATTTCATTTCTCCTTTCTTTTTTTCTCTTTCCTCTCATGTATACGTATATGAATTTCAGTGAAATCTGCATTCTTTTTGCTTTCATTTTTTTGTTTGTCAATTTCAATGTCTTGTTTGTATAAAAATTAAATCTAATTTCTCAATATTTAATATGATTCGATTGTTATTTGTTTAGATTTCTCCTTTATTTTTCATCTTTTTTCACGTTCTCATCAAGTTTTCTTTTTTAGTTCGGCAGAATTGAGTTAAAATAAATTTAGTACTTCTTCGTTTCTTCATCTTTTAGCAACTAATAATTTGCAATATTATATGTTATTTCGATGGAATTTTTTTAAAATTTCGTAATTGACTGTACTCTCAAGAAAAGTAAATTTTAATAAATTCTTCTTTAAATAAATCTTACTCTTCTCAATTTTTGTCTGATATTTTTGTGGGAGAAATAAAAACCGATGTTTAATATTAATAAATTTTTTTGCTTTTCATTAATTTTAATGTTAATTTTTACAAATAAAAAAATCTGAAAAAAATTATCTATTTGATGAAAAATATAGTTTTAAAAGCATTTCACATGAGAAAATATACTTGAAAATTGCAGGCAGTAAAATTGCAAAACGTTTTTCTTTATGAAAAATTTTTTTCGGTGGTGTTAATTTTTTACGAGTAAATTTAACGTTATTCCCCTAAGTATTTGGCAATTTGTTGAAAGTAAGAAATAAAATAAGAATCATTGTGAATATTTATATATTTTGAACAAAAGAGTTATCTCTTTGAAGGCAACTGTATATTTTAAATTTGACATATTGTTTCCAATTGCATTGCATATGAAAAAAATATATATATCAAACTAAAAACTAAATAGATCCGGTGAAGGCACTGCAGAAGTATACTAAATAAATACGTAATTGAAAACGTAATTAATATTTAATAACAGAAAAAATACTTTTGGCAAATATACTTTTGTAACAAATACTTTTGGCCGATTAAATCGACCCGAGCTGAGAAACATAGTTCTCCTACAAAAGCAAGCAAAAACAAAAGTGCGACTACAAACTATATAATAAATACAAGTTGCAAAGAACGCCCTCTGGCGTTCAGGCAGGACCAAGTGGATTGCTGCGGATTGGTATTTTCCACAGCATAAAACTTGTATTATTACTGTTTGTGATTATATTTTATTGTCACAAACAAAGATTATTTTTCGTATGGTCTTTTTGATATGTTTCCAAAATGGAAAAAATTAAATTATTCTTAATTCAGAAAATAAATGTATATACGATAGACAAAGAATAAGTAATATCAAGATTCGTAAAAATATGTTAGATATCTTGAAGATACATTAAGTCTTGGGGTTTATATTCACAATTATTCTTTTGATGAATAAATCTTACCTGTTCCGTTAATTATTGCAAGAACACATGTTAAACTCGAAAAATTAATCCTTGTATTAAAAATAGTAATATTTTTCTTGTTTGTTTCAGTACAGCCGTTGAACAAGTTTAAAACACTCTATTTTCAAACGATAAAAAGCCTCCCACCAAAGTAAAACAAATTCCATGTCACTCATAATTTTGTCAATTTCATCTTTAGAAATTGTAACACTTTTGGAAAAATGTTATTTCAGATTTTAGTAGATTCCATTTATTACTATTGAAGAACAAGCTTATTTCTGCAAAAAATTAATATTTTGTCTTTTTTACATATGATACTTTCAATATAACTATAAACTTAAAATCTGGGTAATGAAATTATTATTTGTTATTAATGGATATTATTTGCCAAAATGTAAGGTATCATTTGATTGATGTATTCGATCAGTGATTCTCAACCACTGTGCCGCCAAATTCTTAAAATGTATCTCCAAATTTTAGAAGTGTATGTATTAAAAATTATTATGCTTTCTTATTACGAGTAAAATAATAAACGTACTATTACTTTTATAACACATATTGAATTATTTTATTTTACATTCAAAATCATTCTCATAAAATATTTTACATAATGTATTATAGGTACGTAAACAGCTTTTAACATACAGGTATATATATATATATATATATCTTTTTTCGTTTGGTGTCGCCAAATTTTGAAATCGTTAAAAGTGTGCAGAGACAAAATAAAGTTACGAATCACTATTTTAAATATATAATAGAGAATTAGTGTTCGTTATCTTGTTTAAGAGTAAAGCTGATTGTTTTCCCACTTCACATTTCTTTAAAATCTCTTTATATGGAGGATAATAATTTAATTTTTTTACCCTTTTGTCTATATTATTTAAATTTTGATATCTTCTAGTAAAGTATGTTTTTGAAATATTTTTCACTGTATGTATATTTGACTAGATTAAAATTTCATTCTGTTTATGTGATGTGGCATTTCTTCACCGTTTATTTTATATATATATATATATATATATATATATATATATATATATATATATATATATATATATATATATATATATATATATATATATATATATATATATATATATATATAATCAACTATTTAAATATGTCGAAATTACTCTGTATAAATTTTCATTTTGGTTACTTATATTTCTGGTAAATATGAAACTAAACTTTTTTTTGTTGCTCATCCTTAGCATACTTTATTATTTTTTGTCTTAAACAAACACACACACACATATATTTAATAACTTATCCTTTTGTTATTGCAAAACTGAGAGCATGACAAAACACACGAAGATGCTGCCACTACAAATAAAATGTGCTTTTCATATCTTATTACCACAGTTAAATTTCTTTCCCTAATTTTGCTTCATTGCAATCAAAAGATATAGAAAGACGCATGTAGAAAATGTAGGAAAAAATATTTCAATCAATTATTTTTATTACATTATTGCTATTTGATTTATAACACTGATCTATTCCAAAAAAATAAAATAATGAATAAATAAAATAAAATGTAAATAGAAAGCAGAAACGAAGCACAGTGGTCTTCGGTTCTTTTACAATAACTAGAATCGAAGCTGGAATATTTTTTTCAGAAGAACGAAAGTTTAACTCCAGCATACAGTGCAACTTTATTTATGTTTACATTTTGTAATGTATAATGTTATTAGGCTGTTGTTTTTATGGTTGGTAAAAGCGTTGGGAGACCGAGAAATTATCTGATATTTTCCTCGAAATCTGCTATTACTTAGTTGATACGGGTTATGCACATTGAACTCATCAAACCTAATGCCCTGTAAAATCTAACCTATTGTCAGAACTGTCCATTTCATGTAACTTCTTGAATTGAATATATTATTATATACTGCGTGTGTTGAGAATAACATATTGAATGTAAGTGTATCAGATATGGTTACTAATAATTATTAGTAATGAGTTAAGATTTAGTAATTAACGAGGCCGGTGGACCACTAGCTATCAATGCCAACAAAACAAAAAAAAATTGTTGGCATTGAAAGCTAGTGATCCAGCTGCAAAAAATAAGGGTAAAGTATACCAACAAGTAAAAAAAAATTATTATTTTTTTTACTTTGTGATATTCTTTCCCATCATTCTTTGAAGTTAATGACTCGCTACTTACATTGTTTGGATAAGCGTCTATGCAAGTCAACTAGTATTACAAGAGAATGGATTTATGAGTCATTGTGTGAATTATTTCTTTAAGAATAAATGTATTTAATATATTCATATTTAAATTATTTTGTTTCATATAAAAGTTATTGTAAATGTTAAAGCTTTTCACTCAAAACTAGCGGTGAAAAGGTAAAATAAACCATATTTGGCAACACATAAAAAATAACCTAATACCTTTGTAATAGCCTTCGGAGATTAGGTTATTTTTAACCTAATACCAGAAGATCGCTGTTCTACGTTAAGCTACGATGAGCCCATTTAAGTCACATTATACTTTATTTGTATTGTTCTAATGAATACTGTACCGGTATTCTGCCAATTACTCCTATTAGTTTGTAAAGTGTATCGACATGCAAACTAAGAATGAACACTGTGTTACGTAAACAGTGATTGCCCATCGTTAAAAGTTCCACTGTTGGTATTGGTAGCACGGTTTCGTTTGAACACAAATAATGTTTATCTTCTAATTGGGCTCTCGTTCTTTTTACATGGTATTTTTTTCTAATTATACACCAACTTTATATAGAAATAATTTGAGTCTTCTGATAGTGTGACTTTTGATTTCATACTGAATTTATAAATCTAATTGTTGTTTAGATAGTATGCAGCAAAGCAATAACCTTTGAATAAGACGCCATTCAGATTACTATGAAATACGATTTAAATTTTAGCAATATTTTGCATTTCTAATGTCATACAGTCACTGTTTCTTACTTTCGGTTGCATCATTTGTTGTTATTTGAAGCTCTTGGTGATAATTTGAGAGTAAATTTGAAGGAAATGTAAAAATGTAAAAAAAAAAAAAAAAAAAAAAAAAAAAAGATAATAATTTCTGTCATGTCTATAACTTTCAAAATTTTAGATGTTTGGTATCATCAGTGAATTAAAAATTATTGTTTCGCAAATTATGGCACAGGTGCCGTATAGTCCATGATTCCAAATTCTGAATTTTTTTGGCGATGAAGAAATGTTGCCAAGATGACGTATATACTAGGGTTACTAAAATAGAATTTTCTGCATAATTCTTATAGGTCTCCATATGGATGACGTAATAAAAATGAGGTTTCCAGATACATAAGAAAATCCACCAAAAAATCGCCAATCTCAGAATTTGGCATCATGGATTATACGGCATCTGTGCCCAAATTATTTATTGGATTAAATTGTTTTTTCACCTACCTAAAATTCACAAAATTTTTATAGTAAAATTGCTTTTCTGAAACTTTGAAAACCATAAAATGCTGATTTCTGGTGCAAATGCTTGAAATATCACATTTATGGAAAAAGAAAATGATATTTATTTAACTAATTTTTCCTTTAAATTTGTGTTTTTACAGGTTTTGCAGGAAAAGGAAAAAAAATCTGAAAAAGCGTGGTACACTTGTGGAAATAAAAAATGAGAAAATATTCTTTAAATTCCACAGCTGAGAAAACGGAAATATTCAACTATCCGTTTATAATAGACAACCAAACAGTATCTTATATAAAAGAAAATGCTCAAATTATGTTCGTAATTCGTGGCCTTCCATACACTGGTAAAACAGCAGTAAGCAAATTGTTGATGGATACCTACCCAAATGCTGTATATTGTTCTGCGGTAAAGTTTATAAATTCTCTTCATCCTGAAGATGCACCTGTGTTACCAAAAGAGATCATTAAAGCTTCAGTGAAATTGTGCCTAAAGAAGTAAGTACATAAATAAAATGGAAAAATAACATTTGTATAAAATAATATTTGTGTTTTATTTTATACAATACAATTTTGAATTCATAAAACAGTTTTTTTTTCATACACTGTTCATAGTATTTTTTTGATATTTAAATATAATAAGTATGGATAAGTAATGTCGTTTTTCAAATCTTATATATATATATATATATATATATATATATACATATATATATATATATATATATATATATATATATATATATATATATATATATATATATATATATATATATATATATATATATATATATATATATATATATTAAGAAAGTAGCATTTCATTAACTTGATTACTCGTCATAGATTTTTATAACAATTTTCTTTTGATTGCTATTATTTTTAATCACTACTTAAAAAAATTCTGCGGGCCTTGGAGAAAAAATATTTAGCCTATCTATATTTAATCTTGCTGTTGCCATTTATTTTCTTTATTGTCAAAAAATATTGCGAAAATTTTAAATAGTAATCTTCAAGTAGTAAACCTTAAAAATAGTATAAACTATAGGTGAGAAACTCTCCTATACTATAAGATTTACATTTGTTGATGAAATTTGAAACATGTGGTGACGTTTTATCAAATTGAATTATTATATAGATTAATTTGATTAAGAGAGTTTCATGTAATGTATGTCTTTGTTGAAATTTTTCACACCAGCTATCTTCGGTTTTCTTAAAGTAAAGTAAATTTCTCAATAAATGCTCCTCCCTTAAAGTAAATTTTACCATAAATGCATTAAAAATGTACCTTATTCTACCGATATTTGGCTCAGGAATTTTTCATGATTGCTCATCAATAGATAGCTGTAAAGTAAACTAGAAAGCTCTTGCCGTTTTTAATGACCCAAAAGATGACCTATAGAAAGTGTAGCCTATTGTTAGTCCTCGAAGTAATCGCCATCCAGCACCTTCTGCGAACATGTTCCCAGTTATGCAATCCTCTTGCTCTAAAACTCAGGGGTTTCGTATACAAAAGAGCCTGTGATTGCTCGGCACGAGTCTGCTCCATTGGGGAAGATTTTCTAGGAAGATGATTGTCCGGGGAATGGAAGAGGCGGTAATCTGATGGTGCAATGTCAGGTGAGTGAGGAGGATGGCATAAATTCTCCCAATCAAGTCTCTGTATGGTATTCCTGGCCAACCGCGCAACATGCGGCCTCGTGTTATCGGCCAAAAACAGTACACACTTGCGTTTTACACGTTGCAATTGCTTCGAATATAGGTCCGCTGGGACAGTTTGATTCGTTAGTAGCAGCTCATAACGAATCCCTTGATAATTAGTCCACCAGACACCACCTTCATCGCAGAGGGACAAATCTTCTGACTTGAATTTGTGAAACCAATAACTTTCCCTACATTCATTCACAGCACTATCCCCAAATGCTTGACATATTCGGTGACTTGATGTAGCAGCTACTAAGCCCACTTTGAAGTCGTTAAGCAGGTGGCACCAAACGAGTTCCTTCGACACGTCCATTTCTCTTCGCTACTATACGAGTTACGATGGATGAATGTGCGTGGTCGACCATCTTTTATTGCGACTGATATTCCTTCCCTCGATTGACTTGTATCTTAACCACGTCCTACACTAATTTGCTTACTTATTTTCGCTCCATTTAATGGCAGCCCGAAAATTGCAAGAACTTTCTTGTTTACCTTATACATTGCTCATTATCATATATTTTATAAATTATTAACTTGCTCATTTTAATATGGAATAGAATTAATTACTGAAAATTCACTTCTCAGTGTTTTATAATTTATTGAAAATCAAGAATCGTTCTCGTTTTCTTTATAGGGTAGAAAAAGCATGTCTGCAAAAAGCAAAAGTTATAATCATTCAAAATTCGCATGTAAAATCTTGTGAAATGCAACCAGTTTTGAATTTTGCTGCATCATATGGTTATACAGTTATCATGGTTTCAACTATTTATCGTTATGATATCACGCCTGAGGTAAGTGTAATTTTATCGACACATGATTTTTTTTTTTAAATTTATGTATATGGGTTACTGTTAATATTGAAGTCTAGAAAATCGCTGGTTTTACCGGTAAAAAAACGTAGCTTTACCTAAGGGACTTGTACTTTATGTTTTTAATATTTTTCAATTTTTTTATAAATTTTCTTTTTACGCTTTTTAAATGTAAGTTCGCTTTCTATATTTGGGTATTCATTTAAATTTTATATTTTCCAGTTTACAATTCCAAAGGAGTTTTCATTAATTGAGAAAATTTTTTGATTCTAATAAATATTAAATCACAAGTAAATGTATCCATTTAAGAGAAGGCACAGTCAAAATATTTATATACTTTGAACTAATTTTTAAGTTATTTCAATCTATTTCAAACCCTTTTGTTTTCTACCATAAAGAATTAATTTTTTTACTTCTTATATTAATGATGGGTTTTAGATTGTCAGTATATTCTATCACAGCTCAAATACATTTTCGCAAATATTCTTTATATAATTTATTATAAATGTTTGCGATAAATTGAAGAAATAAAATGAAGTATAATTATTAGCGTCATGAAATCAAGTATATTTTAAGAGAAAATAAATTTAACAAAAATAAATACTAATATTCTTTTTTTTATGAAAAGAATTCAAATTTTTTCAGAAATTCCCATTTAAAATATATTTACTATTTAATTTTACTATAGAGCAAAGCATTAAAGTAGAAAAACGGTTACTCTTATAGAATTCAGAAGTACATAAGACAAAATGACAATTAATTTACAAAATTTTATAAAAATATTGTAAGATCTACTTTAACTTTATGTTCAATGACATTGAACCAAAGAAATCTTGAAAATCACCGAAAGAAAAACTTTAATAAGTACTTTACGAAGAGAATAGAAGATTTTACTTAAAATTACATACGATTATGATTCACAAAATCATAAAACGCCAATAAAGTAGACTTCATCAAAATGTAAAAAAATAATAATAATGATAATAATAAATAATGAAGATCAAAAATGTACTGCGTTTTATAGATGTAGTGCAAATAACTTGTAGAAATCCAATATAGTGGAAGTTACTTGAAAAGGACAACTTTGAAAACACAACCGCATTGTATTTTATGTATATAACACAAAAAAATTTTTTTTAATTTGAAATGTAAATCACTCTGCAATTAATGCTTATCATTCTTTTATTATTTTTACAGTATTCGTAATTTAATTAGACATTTCTGAGGGGGAAAGAAAGAAAACGTAACAACGCTCGTTTGCTTTCGAAATAGGCATATCGTTTGCAAATTGAACTCTGTTTTAAAATTTTTATTCTTTCAAAATAGCATTTTTTTTAAACTATGCGTTTATAAAACCTGATGCTAATATTTTGATACTTTTCATTCTTATTATTTTAATTCTTATTAATTTTCTCGAAAGCTTTTTTATTTATAAAAAGAGTCGGTGTGATATTCAATATATTCTTATCCAATATCTACTACTTTCAAAATTTAAACTTCTCCTTGCATAAATCATAACTGAGCAGTTATATGCAAATGTATACATAATCTTTATTTGAATTTTCCCTTGGCTTGTACAGGCTTTTTCACATAATTTTTGTCTTTTTTAGGCTCTCACAAGTATTCACCCTGGTGGCATACATCCAGATTATTTGTTAAATAGATTAAACAAATGGGAAGATGTTGTACCGCTATTTACTGGATGGTTCATATCTCCTAATGATTCTTTACGGATTCATAGTTCGATTTGGACGTTCTTAGAGCCACTACTTGAAGATAAGAACTTTCGCACCTGTTTTAGAGTATATAATCCAGGTAGGATTTTTCTGATGTCTGGAATATTTTAAATCAAATGGTTATTACCATTGTTAACTTTCCTATAAATTCTTTATAAATGATTTTTCTGTGATATATTGTTGTGACATATGACACTTGGACAAGCCAAGCTCGCTATGCCTTGGCTATGCGAATTTAAATCAGTAGAGAGCGTCTTTCGTTTAATCAGACAACCACGAAGGTGAAACTTGAGACCATTAGTATAAAAACGACACATTGATTTATTTCTATTATAATGAAGTTCATTCTCCAAAAGCGAGTATCATGAGATGGTTTTACTATACGCTGAATGTGAACATAAAGCACGATCAGCAGTAAGGTTGTACCAGAAACGTTTCCGTGCAGGTTCGCATCCTTCTTATCAAGTTATCATATCTATTGTAAAACGCTTAAGGGAGACAGGTTTTGAGACTTTTCAAACTCGATCTTTCAGACCAGCAAAAGAAGGACGGCAAGTTCAACCAGATAAGGTACTAGCATACGCTCTCGCATATCTGAAATGCAGTACAAGACATATCACTGAACACCGGGGTCTCCAAAAGTCGGGTTTGGAAAATCCTACAAGAATCAGGCACTTATTCTCACCGACAAACGTCTCAGCAAGTTTTACTGGACTGGGATATCGAGAGACGCTATTCATAATGCAACTTTGTTATGAATCAGATACATGTCCAGCCAACATTCTTGTCAGATGTAGTGTGGATGGATGAGGCCTTTTCACGGAATGGCATGTACAATAGACAAGACACCCATTATTGCGCGCTGGAAATTCCTTCATGTTTTAGCTAGCTATATTTGACATCAGGTCCAGTTTGGTATTAACATTTGGTGTGGAATTTAGAATAACAAGTAGGTCGGTCCAATATTTAACAGGTGCATGGTATTTATAACTGCTGCAGAAAATAATGCCAGATTTTGTGGAGAAGGTGTTTAATGGTTTCAACACGACAGAGCACCTAATGTTGCAAGGATGGGAAAATACCCGGTTTATTTCCGGGAATAAACCGGCTTTTTTCCCATAAAAATTTTCAAAATTCCCGGAAATTTTAAAAATTGTGGAAAAATTCTAATTTTCTTAAAAATTTATAAGTTTTTAACTATTAAAACCACATAATATATTTAAAAAGATATATTTTAATGATTTCTACTTTTATTCATGGTAATAGAAATTTCTCAAAACAAATTTGGAAACCTAGCTTCTCGTGACCGAGCCCGGAGCCTCGGCTCCCAGAAGATTTTGGCTATGATTCAGTGACTTGGCGATGTAAAGAAAGCGATAAATTTGTCTGGCTAGGAAGTTTATCTTTGTGTTAAACATTGCGGATTTCACAATTATGTATTCTGTTTTTCTTTAGAAAAATGTATCGATTTAGTGTTGCTATATTTTTATTAATATAACATAGTATTATTTAATTAATTCTTCATGAATAAAATTCCTTTGTATTATGAGAACAATGGATGTGCGCGTATTGCGTTTACATGATCTCTTCCTCTCTAAAGATTTAGCGACTAAGTATTGTTATATTTTCGTAAATATAACAAAGAATTTGTTTATTAATTCATTGTGAATGTAAATTCTATGCATTGTTGGAACAATTAATTATTTATTCATAGATAATTTACTATTGTTTATAAATATGTAAGTTGCTATGTTTATTAAACAGACTATGCTTAATCAAGCATAAACCTCTTTTGACATAATTATTACAAGCAAAGTAGCTGAAAAATATTTTATTCGAAATTCTTCTAATTCAAATTCTTTATTTTCATCACTGTTCAAATTCACTGTCACCGTCATGAAGTAAATCCTCAATGGGTTAATCAGTATCTACTGCAGAAGTATTTATCTTTGAGAACTTAAAGAGTTCTATTTTTTTCATTTCCAGTTAATTTTATGCTTGTACACTATATTCCTTAGAAATAAAACGCCTAACAAGAATATAAAAATAATCTGGAACACAAAACTGAGCTGCTTATGAAAAATTGGTAGCAGTACTTGTAGCAGCGAGTCATCCCAATGTTATATGAATTCTGAGAAACGTTTACTGCATATGAAGAAAGAAAATGCAGGTAAGAAATAAGAATGACCATTCCAAGGATACTTTAAAGATGATTGATTACAGATAAATAGTTTCCCCTGGATTTTTGATTTTCGAAACATGGGATGACTATAGTCCACATGCTCTTCAATGAGATAACGTACACAATATCCCCTGATTTATTTTTACGGAAGACTCTTTCTATTAATGACTTATGAATGTTGCAATGAGGGAGCTGCTCTCTCACCATTAAAAATTATATGCCAAAGCTTAAAGCTTGTTTTCAAATGATTGAAAATAAAGATTAGAATGAGAATTATGTGGTCATTTTACTTAGTATCACATAAGAAAACTAAACTTAGAGAATGTTAATATTGCATATTCAAATAAGGTATAATACCTATGATTATATCTGTGTGAAGTTTCAATCCTTACATCACTCATATTTATTCTGTATTTGTGAACTGTTTGTTTCCATAAAAACGATTTTGTAAAATATACAAAATCTGCTGTACAAATTCAGAAACTGATTTTATAAATATAGCAATTAAAAATATTATGGAGATTTATAATTCAAAAAAAATGTTATTAATGCATCATAAATTTTATGACATTTATCAAGCTTTAAATAAAGTTAATTTCACTGACCCTCACCGGGATAAATGAAAAACATGGGTAACTCATGTTAAAGAAACTATGCAAATTACACAAAGCCAAATTCAAATTGCACACCAATTAGTAGGAACATCTTTTGTCACATTAATTCCTACAAGATATTATTTAAATGATGATTCGCTGGAAGAGCTCTTTTTTGTTCACAACTTACATGCCGCCTCACCACATACTTTCATTTACATATTAATTAAATTTGTGCACCATTTACCCATATTCAGTTGAGAAGTAGTACATGAAACGGTATTGTTTTGTATCATTGATAAATTAAAAATTTGTCAATTAGAAGACAAAACAAAAGTGAAAGCAATTTGCTTGGCATTATTTATTTTTAAATCATCAATTTTCAGTTTATTACAAAGACTGAAAAAATGAAGTACTACCTTACTTTTTTCAAATAATTTGTTTTTAAGAAAAATAATACATTAAAATTAAAGTGAAATCATTTTTTTAAAAAATAAAGTAATTTCGAATATATAAGAAACAAATCTACTATATAAAGAATGATCGCAAAAAATAATAAATCTCTTACAACCTAAAAGAACTGAAAATGGAAAAATAAATATGAAGAATAGAATCACTATTTGTTACAATGAAACAATATTATTTTTGATCAAATAACAATTTTCAGTTTATTTTCATAGTTTCATTAAATATATATTTGTGAGAAACATTGGCTTCCCAACAATCTTAGCGACAGATCTTGCCATACACCGATATAAAAATATCCCCTAGAGATGAAATTTTTCAATACCATATTTTTTATAATTTTAATATTCATATTTTATGCTTTTCACTGCTTTTATGAATGCTTATTGTAGAAAATAAAATTTAACTTTGTTTAAAAATTATTTAGATATTAAATTTTACTTCACTTCGCTTCATATGTATGCGAAAAAAGAATCTCTAAAACGAAATATGATTGGCTGAGTTTATTCCCTCAAAATTCCCAATATTCTCGCCTTTTTCCCAAAATTCCCGAGTTAATTCCCAAGCTTCAAAATTCCCGGGAATTTTACATCTCTAAGAGCACCTGCTCACCAGATATCTCCAATAAAGCAGTACCTCGTCGCAGAATTCAGGAACCAAATGATTGGGTATGGCAGTTTTGAAGAATAGCCTCCACATTAGTCTGATCTGATTCCAGTGGATTTTCTTCTATGGGGATACTTAAAATAGCAGGTATATGCGACCCCTCCCCAAACATTACATGACCTTAAACGACGCATTACGAATGCTTGCGCCAACGTGTCACCTTCTATGCTGCAACGCGTGCAATGTGAAATTCAAAGGAGAACCCAAATGTGCAGTGCGAAGTTTGAATTCCTTAAATAAAGTTATATTGTTTAAATATTTGTTTTCTTCTTTCTTTGATCGTTTGTCAAGAAAATACAAATACACGTTTTAAACGTTCTATTTTTTATATCCATGTCAATGAATTATCTTTTCGTACTAAATCGATAACGCTCTACAACTTTGCAATTCATTTTTCCCCCTATCTCGTACCATTTTGGAGATACGATAGCCAACTCCACTATTTTCCACCAGGTGGCGCTGTGAGTAGTCTCATGCGATAGCGCTTATCCGATTTACTATATCTAGATACCACGTTTATTAAAATAGCAGCAGCCATTCTGAAATTAAATGGTTGACAAGGGACTTCTTTGGGCATCCTATATATGATACGTGCTGTTGCACGAGAATGCTTCTCTTTACCTAAGCCTGAGTTGGGCTCCATCAGTTAGATTGAATGATATGTGTTGTATGATACCTCATGAACTAATTAGAACAAGATAAAAGATGATAAGAAATATTTATTGCATACATGTTTCTACAATGGCATTAATTTTCTTATTAATAAATTATATTTTTTTGCAAAAATTAATTTTATTCTTTTTGCAGAGCAACTACGAAATGGCTTTCACATGAGAAAAGTATTGAGTTGCCTAGCTGGATATTTCCAAAATTCTAATGCCATGAAAGCATATTATTTCTCTGATGCAGTAAGTACTAAATTGGATTTTTCTTTTTATCAAGTACAGAAGTTCCGAAGTTTGAAACTATTTTATTGTTAAATATAATTAATATAAAAAATGAGATTCTAGAAACCTATTTATAATCGTCTCGTGGGCAAAGAGTATAGAAAAATATATCTACTGAACGGAAATTGAAAAATTGTGGGAGAAAAATTATAATTAATCTCATGGACTTAAAAAAATTAATATTTAGATTTCATTTGCAATGAAATTAAAGTTTAGCTATCTTTTTGAAGTAAAGTTTAGAAATCTTTTTTGTAAAAGTTAATAATTTTTTTAACTAACAATTTCAAGAATAAAGGGTAGCTTTACATCATGAAATTTATTTTCAGGTACATAAACTAAAAAATAGCATAACGTAATAAAAATTTTATTTTATATTATGTTAGAAAATAGGCGAGATAAATATATACGTCTGTTTTCCGTAATTACACATTTAAAGTATCAATATAAAATGAAAAACCATTTATTACTGAGTAAAGTCTGAAACATTTGCATAAAAATTCAAAAATAGATTATCGAGAAAATATGCATGAAATAAGACTACATATTGGTACATAAAGTAAATATTCTTATAAAGTTGTATTCTTGAAAACAAAGTAATACAGTATCGAAATTTATACAGCAGAAAAATGTTGCAACTAAGAAATATATATATTTTTCTTTTTGAATATATAAGTACTTTTCTCACATACTTAAATTTATACAAGCATTAATACTAAAATTCACTTCCTCATCATTCTCAAAAAAATACATTTTTGAATATCAAATATTCATTTTTGTTATTTAAAAAGTAACCAAATTTTCGCCAAAGTTTTGGCGAAATGTAAGATATAAAATCATGTGAGAAATAATGAGAATTATAATGACCCTACCCTTCAACCACGTACTCTTCTTCCACGTAACAATTTTTAATTGTACTTGTTCTGTGAGAAAAATGCCATTTTAATTTTTATACCATCGATTAATTTTATTACCTCGCATAAACTATACGCCAAGTAAGTCACCAAATATAATGGAATTAAGTTTTTAATTTGTTATATATAAAAAGTAAACTTTTATTAATTTATTATTTGATATATTCAATAAAAAAATCCCTCATAGATTTCTTTTATACATAATTGAAAGCTATCTTAATCAAATACCAAAATTTAAAAGAAATTTTATAAAACTTCAAAATTTATAAAATTAGTTTTATAAATTTTGATCTAATCTTTAATAATGATTAAAATGATGAAATCAGTAAGCAGTAAGTATATAAATTCTTGTTTCACAAAAAAATGAAGAATAATATTTTTCATTTCCAGTACATACAAATTGAATGGTTTTTATTTAATTTATTTAGCGAAAATAAATTTCTTCTTGTGCAAACTACATCACATTTTTTAGCCCAAAAATAATTAGAAAATTTAAGGATAGCCTAAGAAGTTATTACATAAAAACACACATTCTATTATTAAAGCAATTTTTTTTAAATAAAAGTAGAATATATCTTTTAACAATACCCCTTTCAGGCGCACTACCCTTTAAAGTTGAAATATTAACAAATAAATTTGTAGGTTGTCTATTTAGGCCTATATGAATGAATATACAGTGAAAATTTTGTAAAGATTGCATGTACCATTTCGATTTTCTGGGTGTCCATCACATGGAACACTGCATTGTGAAGGTCGTAAAAAGCAAGCACTGCAGTGAAGCCCATATACGCGTAAATGTTTTTGCATTTGAATGAAAAAACAATGCATTACACCTGCGTAACAGATTTAGCGTGGTCCAGGGTGCATCAGAAGAAGGCCTGTTACTCTACATCATAAAAAATATATAAAATGAACTTAACATTTCTGTACAATTTTTTTAGTTATCCAAGTAAGGTTTTGGGCTGCATAGAGGAGCCTGGTTGAGATAAATGATTCCAATCTTTTTCACTGGCACCCGACACAGCATTATCAGGCTGAGACTGATCAAGTGGCTTAGGAACATATTTCTCTGTATCACTATGTTCTAATTCACTAATAGAGGGCAATTTTTGAAGCATTTTTATTGCTTCAGAAAGACTAAGACCTCTACGTGCCATTTATTTGCAATTAACAATTGATTAACAAAAAATTAACTAGAAATTAAAATTATACTTGCAAAAAGTAAACTAAAATATATAAATTCAAATATAATATATATATATATATATATATATATATATATATATATATATATATATATATATATATATATATATATATATATATATATATATATACAATATTATAAAACAAATAGCAGTGAAAAGAAAACTCAAGAGCATAAAAATAATGCTTTTCTATAACTAGAGAGATATCCTAGTTACCTCTATAACTAGGATAACTAATCGCGCTTTGAATCGCGTAAAGGAAAAGTGCCGTTGCGGCGCAGTGTTCAGGTGATGGAACACCTAATTTTTATCAGATAATTCTGCGTATACTTTATGCGTAAAAAATTTTAATTAATATAGAATCAATAGTTCAAGGTACAGGCAACAAAATAACATAGAAATTTCTTTTCAAACAATTATTTTTGTATAAGAAAAAAAAATTCGGAAATATTCTTTCAAAATAAAAGGATTTAAATAACCTGCTATAATTGAAAATTTTTGACCGTCTTATGTAGTGCTGCCATCTATTATCAAAAAAGAGAGTTTAAAGAACATTTTAAGCCAAATTTCATCTTTTTATAATAAAATGCAACGATTTGGTAACAATCTAAAGTTTGGTGTTCTATCACCTGGAACACTGAACCGCAATATCTATAATAATTTTAAATCAGAATGTACATTTGAAGCCAGGTTTGTTTTCTACCTAGTTATGAGTTCTTTTATTAGTGTTTACATTTAAATAACGCAATATTCAGATTTTTAGACTTTCTTTTTATTACGAAGACTTGAAAAAAAGGCATATTTCAAAATAAAATCATTAGGATAAAAATACTTTTCGTTTACTTTATTCTGTTTCTTATACATCCAGTAGACAATAATTATAAGTTATAGATAGAAGAAAGACCAAAGTTAGAGAGTTTATTAAGTACTTTTGACTGAAGATGAAATTAAAAGACCACAGTGAATGTGACTCCAGATCATATCCACTATTGACATTTTAATTACTTATTTTACGAACGTTCAGATAACATTGAACACATTGACGTATAGACCCAATATAAATATTCATCCATCATTGATGTCAATCTTATACCCCGTTCGCATTGCACTTTTAAACGCGTTTAAGTCTTGGCAAAACTTTCTTGATGTGGCAACTTGTGAGTTCCAACTGATTTAGCGCCATCTTGTTGTCAGTGTTGAAATATCTTAAATCCATCAAAATAAATGCAAGAGAAGCAAAATTTAAAAAAATAATAACATACAAATATTTACATAAGTATTAAATTTTTAATGTAATGATAGTATTACATGTTAATGTATTACTATCATTACATTATTAGTATTAATGTAATGATATTTAGTAATGATTAAATTTTTTTGATTTAATACTATTTACATAGTATTAAACCAAAAAAATTATATTAAGTTTGAGAAGAAATAGGTTTGTCAACGACATTCTTTGGTTTCGTATTCCTCATTTAAAATATCATAATCTTAATTAGTGTCATTTTGGTCTGTAATTACTTAATAAACGAGCTCAACTATAAAAAAAATTCGAAAATATCATATTATTTGTAATAACAAAGGATAAATATGGTTTTGAACAAAAACCAATATTTCTTAAACCAGTTTCGGATGTGCGAACGCTGTTTCCTGCATGTTGTTTAAGTTTAATCAGATTTAACTTTAAATTGATTTAAAAAGGATAGTGCGAACGGGGTATTACTTCTACGTATTTAGTCTACAGAAGACCATTCAATTTATGTCTAATCATGAACGTCTAAATATAATCTATGATTTCTTATTGATTGTATCAATCTGAAATGGACGTCTAATAGACGTGTGTAATTGTATGGATTCTCTGATATATATATGAAAAGCTTTTGAAAAAATATCGCTAATCTATATTTGATTTCTTTATGCATCACTAATTTTTTTTCTTTCTTTAGGTCCAATCTTCATATGGAAAAACTTTCATGATTTCTATAGTTGGTTATTTAGTATCTACTTCAGGGATCATTGGCATTGTGCAGGTTGATCAAGAGTCAAAAACTTTGATTCCTAACACTAATAACACGTCTGTTTTGGATAATTTCAGTGAAAAACGGAAAAATGCTGGTGAAGCAGTACGTAACATTCATGAGCACGGGAAAACATTCCAGGTCCAAGATATAGAGGATTTATCACCGAATGATTCGATACGTCTGCAAGAGTGGTCTGATGGCGAAAATATAGATACTACAAAAAGCAGTTTTATCCATCTCGCACAAAGAAACTTCGACTTGTTTAGTATTCCTGAAATTAAGAACTTTTTTGAACGTTCTCTGAAACAAAAATCTGACAAATACGGCATCATTCCAAATGAAGCATTTCATCAATTGAAAAACAATACTAAATTTTGTAGTCTACCTAATAATGTGTGGCTTGTAAAAGCGCCTCTAAAAATATTTGTCCGAAGTGTTTTCACTGGTTTCTATCCTTAATTGTTTGATATTGTTTTCTCTTTCATAACTATATTCGAAATATTCATATTTTGTTAATTATTTGTTGTATTTGATCTCATTAAAATATTTCATGTAGACCATTTTGGACTTCGTTACTTTAAAAAAAAATGTTTTCGTGTTCTTATTTTAAATTAATCTAAAAAAGTTGTGCATATGTTTTTTTTCAAATTAAGGATTAGTGTATTTTAATCTTTCTGAATTTATGCAGCCTCTTTTCTGTTTAAGGCTAAAAATGCAGCAGCTTAATTTCTACAAGTGTGTATTTTTAACAAAAATAGTAATATTTATAATAAAATAACTTTCTTAGACATATTTAGTAAATGTTTATGAAAGGATGACAAAGAGACGTGAAAAAAAGAAAGAAATCGAATAACTTTTCAAAAAGAGAGAAAAAAAATGTAAGATAAATCATCTGATGTGTGCTTCTGTTTAATTTTGACAAAGATATAAATTTATGAAACAGCGATTTTTTATTTTATTTTTATATCTCATAGTAGAAATAGAAATTTTTTCCTCTGATGATTCTCATAAAAATGCAATAATTTGAGGGATTTTAAAAAGTTAGTTTTCTGTTAAAAATTAGTTAAATCCCAGCTGTTAATTTAAGGAAGATGTTATCATTGCACTTTTTTTATTATTGGGATAAATGTTCTGCAAATACGAGATTATTATACAAAGAAATAAATTATGCTCTTTCTTTTTATTATAAGCTTTACTAGTATTAATTACTAAGATTTCCAAACAAATGTAACTGAATTAGATAAATATATAAATCTCTTTGTTCACATTTATTTATATTTTTCTGTTCTTTCCATATTGTGTAATACTGAGATATATACGTAGTTATGATTTATCTCTTTTCATGGCTTATCTTTGTTCATTAATATGTATATATATATATTTATATATATTCATTGTATTATTGGTCGAAATGGACCAGCATACTCTAATTATGAAAAACTGAATAATTTTGCAAATATTTTTATCAACAATTTCAGCCCAATAAAAGTATTGATGAGTCATTCATCAAAGAAGTCACAGAATATATTTATAATTACACTCACTTTTAAAAGTTAAACACAGAGAGGAAAATGCTAATTTTCGGAAGCCAATCAGAATTGAAGAGGATGCAAATCGCTTCAGAGGTAGATGGAAGAACGCAAATATGTTAGGTAACAATCAATCGCGCTTTCATGTCAAGAAATATGCAAAAAAGGGCAGTCTTATAAGATACCAGCTTTACAAAGGATTACAGAAGTTGATTGTAAGTGCTGATAAAGAAGGTGCTGAAAACTATCGTACAATTTGTTTTCACGATATACGTGTTTCTATGACTTCCGGAAGACGAATGGAAGATTCTGAGAGCTGGCGTGCAGTGGGGCACATTAAAGCAGGACAGTCGATCTCAGATGTTGCTCTTTTCTTCGGCGTCCATCATTCTGTAATTTCACGCTTATAGAAACAATTCCAAACCTCTTAGACAGTTGACCGAAGGCCCGTAGCCGGTCGCTCAAGGGTTACAAACCCCGTAGAAGATATATATATATATATATATATATATATATATATATATATTGCGATTTTAGCCAAGTGGAATCGCAGAGCGATCTTCACACGTGTAACATCTATGGTTACAGCGCCCATTGAGAAGGTGATATCTGCAACTACTGTACACCGAAGATTACATTTGAGTGGACTGTACGCCCGGGTACCTCGAGTTTGTGTTTGTTTATCCGACCAATCAAGATGGGCACGAGTAAAGTGGTGCCAAGAACATGTCAATTGGACTGTGTTTGACTGGAGCAATGTTATGTTCACTGATAAGTCAAGATTTTGCTCTGGAGCCAGATGATAAGCGTGTAAGGATATGGAGTGAACAAGGAACACGCAATCAGCCCCAAAACATCACGCTTTCCAGAAGAGGAATCATTATGGTGTGGGCAGGGATTTCATTAGGATACGGCACCGACCAGCACATCTTTAAACGGGGTTCTGTGACAGCTGTCCGATATCGAGATGAAGTCATAGAATCCATTGTGAGATTGTACGCTGCAGCAGTTGACCCTACTTTTGTTTTAATGGACGATAACGCACGTCCCCATAGAGCTGACATCGTCGATGACTACCGGGAGAGTGAAGGGATTGCACATATGGCATGGCCTCAGCATATTCATCCTACCTTAATGCCAGTGAAAATCTTTGGGATGCTATCGGCCGTGCTGTATCTTCACGTTTCCCACCTCCAGCCACTCTTATTGAACTGGAAACTGCTCTACAAGAATAATGGCTATTGCTTAATTCAGCGGTGGTTGACCACTTAACTGAAAGCATGGTCACAAGGTGTAAACTTTTTATACAGATGAGGGGGGATCACATACCCTATTAATGTCTTTTTTTCATTTTATGCTGTTTACTTTCACTTTATACATAACTTTGCTTAAATCTCCAGTATGTCATTATTTGGTAACTTACAAAAAATTAATATTGTCTTCATTTCTGTGTATAATTATTGATTTTATTTTATGCATAAATATATATGTTACTTTCCGGCCGAATTTCGTGTCAATCAAAAATATTTGTTGATTTTTTTACATTTTACATCTTCGTACTTAATTTTTGGAAGTGAGTGTATATGGATGCTATCGATTCATAAAATACCATTTCTCCAAAAAATGCAAAGAATTAATTAAGATAATTAAAAATTCCGAGGACCAAAAAAAAAAAAGCCCCAGGTGAATGTAGCATCACCAACAACATGATTAAGTTTCTACCGATGGACTTCCTACATAAATTATTAAATATTTACAACAATTTCTAAAAGCATTTTCCAACAATATGAAAAACTGCTACTATAATCCTTTTCCCAAAACCTGGAAAAAAATCCCTGACACACAACCAGAGAATTTTCGACCTATTAGTCTCTTTCTTATCTTGGGAAAAATTTATGAAAAAATTATTTACAATAGAATAAAATGCTATCTCCATTTAATCCCAAAACAATACGTATTCAGAAATAATTTATCAACTGTAAAACAACTTATCAGAATAACTGAAATCATTGGACAAAATATACACCGTAATGTTTATACAGTTATAGTCATGCTTGATGTAGCAAAAGCTGTATGGAATGAAGATCTACTCTACAAATTAATTAAACTCAACCTCAATTCAGATGTAATTCTGGTTATCACTTCATATCTCGCAAATCGTTTCTTTCACATTAAGTACAATGAAAATTCCATAGCTTTTAATATAAATGCAAGTGTCCCACAAGGAAGCATCCTGGGACCTATTTTATATCGCTTTTTCACTCATAATTTCCCTGGATTGGATAATAACTTAATACAACTTGCTTTTTACGCTGATGATACTGCAATCATAGCAGAAACAATGAGACCATACATATACTTCAAACAGCTTTCATGAATATTGAAAATTCCTGCACAAGGTGAAGGACCTCCATAAATGCAGGTAAATCTTAACTCATTGTTTTTAATAGAAAAAAGAGAAATAAAATGAAACTCCTCAAACACAATAAACTCTATTTGACAAAATTATACTGGCTGTGAAATCAACGAAACATCTGAGATTAACTATCACTACACAATTATCATGGACACCCTACATTAATAATGTCATTAAAAAAGCGAATCAAACCTATGGATGCCTTTATAATATAATTGGGAAAAAATCTAATTTATCGTTAAAACTAAAAAGACTACTCTACTTATCTATGTTACGACCTATCGTTACCTATATTTCATTTGTGTGGAACTCTATTACTACTGGAGATAAACATAAGCTTCGAGTTTTTCGAAAAAAAAATAATAATAAATATAACAAATGCACCTTATTACATTCACAATAAAAATATTACTGAAAATTTAAAAATTATAGATATTATCGATCATATTGCAAAACGTAACAAAATATTCTTTGATAAAGGAATAAATTGCACTGTAAAAGTGCATTTAAAAAACTATTCCAATATGAATAGTTAATAGAAGACTAAATATAGACCCATTGCAAAAAATTATCTGATAGACTTTGGAAAATGAACTGAATTTTATTGTATATAGTTTTATTTAACCAAGAATTATTCATTTATTCAGGAATTATTTCATTACATATATTAATTAATTTAATTTTATATTATTTTCTATTTTACAAGTGGAAAAAATTTTCAACACAATTACTCCACCCCTCTGCTGATTGGCTCTCATCGACAAGACTCAGTTCTTCACGCTACACTAGCAGCGCTTCCCTGACAGTAAGTCGCAGCTTCGCAGGCTAATACAGTATTCTTACCAAGATACCGGAACCGATGTAGGGGATACGTTTCTTAGTCAAGAAGTTCTTATGCAAATTTTTTGGATTCTTATATAATGGACACAAATAATTTTTAAAGGTCTTTCATTTTATAATTAGAACTTTGATTTACACTTGATAACAGCTTATTTCTGTAATTAGGCCAATTTTTTTTCTTAAATTATGAGTATAAAAATTAAATTCCTACAGATGTATTTTTCTCAGTAGGAATAGAATTTATTTTAACAAATTCACGTAACCAGTATTTTTTACAGCATTATATGTTCTCTGCCTGGATTGGAAATGATAGGAGCACAGGTTTCTGCTAGATTATATGATTAAGGTTTCCAAAACATTCAAGATTCAGAAGTCCTATTATTTTCTTACAGATTCTTCTATAGTTTACTACTCAATCAAAGATAAGCAGACTTGTTTTAAGCTTAGACGAGCAAATCAGTTTTGGCCCAAATTCGGAGCATAAAATGTAAAAAATCATGGTTTTGAATATGAATTCAGATACATTTCACAAAATGAAGTTATCCTCAAAAACTGACAAATAAAAATGTCAGAATATTAGATTAAAGAAACCCAGAAGGAAACTTATATGAGTCAGATAATAGATTTGAAAAGAACTTAAAGATTTGGAATAGTTGGCGATTATTCAAAGATTATCGTTCTTTAGTATCTATTTTAGATAGGAATATTTTGAGAATAAAAGATAGATTAGAAGAATCAGAACTCTTTTTTCTAAATGAAAAATAATCCATTCTTTTATTTAAGAATTCAAAATTCTCGGAATTATTAACAATGTGCATGAGCATACAAAGAATTTTCATAGTGTAAGAGCTACTCTTGTATTTCTCATAAGGAAGTTTTAATGGTGAAAGGGAGAAAATTTCAAGAATGTATTCAATGAACGTCTGATTTTTAGGAAATAGTGTAGTCATCTAACCACAAATAACAGAACAATTTTCAAAAAGACAGATTTTTACAAAATCCTCCCTTTGAAATTTGCGGTCTTAGCAGGACCAATACTTTACAAATGTTATATAAAAGGCTTACTTTGCAGTTTTTACCTGTGCTGTAACTAGAGGAATACACAAGGAATTTATGCCATCGATGTCTACAGAACATTTCTTACTCGCTTTTAGCAGATTCATTTCCAGGAGAGGTAATATAACCTTGTTTATTCAGATAACGTTACATCGTTTAAGGCTACAAATAGAGACTTGATATACACTTTCAACATTATAAAGGATTCAGAATTTAAAGATTTCGTTTCATCTGGGGGCATTAATTGGAAATATATCGTTAAAAGAGCTCCCTAGAAGGGTGGACTTTATGAACGGCTCATGAGATCGGTGAAAGACCCCTTTAGAAAAAATCTTGGAAAAGCTCTTCTAACGTTTGAAGAATTCACTACGATTTTGACTGAAATTGAACATGTTGCTAATTTGTGAATGATAATTTTTCTGAGCCCAATCCTTTAATACGTCTATGCTTCCCACAATACGGAAGAAAAAAATAATGACAGTATCTTTTGCTGAATTAGTTAATAGAGTGACAGAGAATACATAATCAAAAGAAAGCAGTATCAGAGTTCTTTTGAACCAAATGAAAAGAACAATACCTTCTTAATTTGAAAACTGTTAATCATTTTAAATCGCTGAATGTTCACCCATAGGTGAAAATTAATGATGTGCTCGTCGAAGTATCTTCGAAATCCAAATTTCTGTGGGACTTGGGAATATTTCAAGAAACTCTTCCAGATAAAATGGTCATGTAAGAACTGGTGTTGTCAAAACTAAAAAGGACTTTTTAGAGAGAACCAGAACAAGTGATATAACCCCTTTTGAACTGGCATTACACATCCTTTAATTATAAAAATAAACTGAAAAATGGATTTAAAATAACTATTTGTAATCTGAATTTTTATATCATATGTTTTGGTTATAAGTTTGAAGAATTTTAAGATTTGATAAAATTTTTTTTATACTTCTTGCATTGTTTCAATTTTAAGCCTTAATCTTGAGTTCAACCTGCTGTTAAATTTCAATGATTGGTGAAATATATATATATAAATTAACAGCACTGCATTGTGTTCTGCCTGAAAGCAAGAGGGTTCTTCATGCTTCTTTGTTTAGTAGTTGTCAGAGAACCATGTTTTTCAGAATTTAATCAGCCACAAGAATTTATTATTCCTTTTATATTATTTAAGTATTTTTTTAGCTTTTCAACTGTGCATTCATTTGAAGAGTTTGTCTTTGCTAGAACCAATTTAGTTGTTCAAATTTTCTGCCATATCTGGGATATTTAAGTTACAAATTTCAGTTAATTTTCTATTTTTGTCTATAATGTAGCTAATTCCTCGGCCCCACAGTCCATGTGGGACCATGGTCTCCCTAATAATTTGACTCCAAATCAGTCTCACCATTTTTTAATTTGTTATTTTCAAGTTTTTGAGATCTTTTTCAACCTCTTTGAGACATTATTTTCCTTGGTCTTTCTCATTTTCTCTGACTTTAACAAAGACCTTTAAAATTTTTTTGGTACATTGGTTGTCACTCATACTCTCTTGGGTCCCCCCAACCACTGGATTCTTTTTGTTACAATTATATGTAAGGAAGTGAATAATTTAACAGAAAAGTATTTTATTAAATATAAAAAATTTATCAAATAATATGGACAAAAAAACATTTATAACAATAAAGAAATTCCAAATTAATTATGTTTTTAGAAATTTTAAATTTATTTCACACACAATTTTGAGATAAAGCGAAAATAACCTGAAATATTCTAAACTAGACTAATCTAGATAAAACTAGATATATTCTAAGTGTAAACCATTATCAAAAAAATTCTATTCAAGGTTATTTTTTTTTAACTTTCACAAAATCTCTGAGTTACATATTTTCAAAAATTTAGAGCAAAAAATTATATTAAATAAAATATAGAGGTATTTTATTTTGTAGCTTTTATTTTTTTGTTTCTGTTCTTTCAAATAATTCATTTGAAATTTTACACAGAAAACTTTTTCGTGACATTAAGGAAACAAATATTAAAATCTTTAGACCTCTGACAAATACTTAATGAAAGAAAAAATGCATTGTCAAATAAAATTGCTTTGATGTGCATATATGTAGTATAGAAAATCAGATATTTGCCAATAGTGACAAATATATTTGTCACTATTCAACATTCTGGTCTTGGTTTGTGGCTAAATTTACTTAAATAAAATTAGAATTTCCAACTCCTCTACCATTCTAGTGAGAAAATTACAATTCCCAGATCTCTCCCTGTATAATAACGTGAATTTTTTTATTTTGTTCATATAATCTGATTGTTTCAATACAAATCAATTTATAAGCAATATTTCTAAATTAAGAAAGCAAATTATTGGCACATAATTAAAGAGCAGTTTTCTTTTTTACATAACAAGGTTTAAATTATTAAACGTTTCTTAAGCGTTATTTAATTAAACATTTTTATTATTAATAATTTCCAATAAAAAATATTTAAATGTACAAATGATTATCTTGACCAGAGATGAACATGATAAATCAGATTATACAAATTAATACAGAAAACATTAATGTTCAAAGAAGCATATATTTAGTTTTAATCATAAGCAATCAAAATAAATCCTTTTTCAAATTACTGATTCAATTATCTACACTTAAAAAAGTAAATTACAATTTTTGAGAAATAAAATAAAAATAAAAAAGGGAATTGATCAGTACAAGTAGTATTAAGGGTAATAAAATGTACACAACTATAGTTCAGTAAAACCTTTTATACACTGCTAGCCATCAAATTGCAACACCAAGAAAAACAAGAAATATCACAACAAAATTTATTTCGTAGATAACATGTTGACCAAATATCAAATGATTACATTTATAGACTACTGTGAAGTGTGGTTCTTGCCAAAATTAATAGCTAGAGTAGCTGCTATTGTTGGAGATCACCGCTGCCACATGCCTCAACATTGATTCAAAAATACTTTGGATGTGTTCTTGAGATACAGCAAACCAAGGAGCTTCCACACGTTGCCAAAGTTAATATGGTATGGATGAAATCTGGGTCAATCGTTGAGCAACCATGGATCACATGTTTCCTATCGGCGAAAGATCTGGAGAGCGAGCCGGCCAGGGAAGCAATTCAATCTGGCGATTGACGAAGAACCCTTGGACAATACCGTCCCACGTGTGGTTGGGCATTATTCAGTTGAAATATGGCTCCAACACATAGGAGATGAAGTCCCGGCAGTTTAAAGTACTGGCAATGCGTTCAAGAAGAGTGCGAGAGTGATATCCAATACCCCCTACCATAATACTCGGTGCCTGACCAGTGTGGTGGTGCATAATGCAACTGTTTAGCATCCTCTCTCCACGGTGTCTCCAGACTTGAATGCGACCATCGTGGCGTAGACAGAAGCGTTACTCGTCAGTAAAGACAATTTCCTTCCATTCCGCCGTCCACATTCTTCCGGCAGAGGCGTCTGTGGGTCTTCGTCAAGGGTAGACAAATCAATAGACGTCTTGCAGACAGAGTACTCAGCTGTAAATGGCGTCGAATGGTATGAGCAGACACTGGATGATGCGTTACAGACTGAATGTGCTGTGCTATGGATCATGATGTATCTGAGCGACCCGTCACTGCCATGCGCATAATTTGCCAGTCATCACATGAAATGATGCACTGAGGTGGATGCGATCGAACATGTGTCGGTCCGTCATACTCTCCAGCATCCAACGATCCCATATCCGCATTAGATAATTACAATTTCGGCAGGCTACTATCCTTCCTCTGTGGAACTTGGATACTTGATCAAAAAAATGATTTTTACGAGGCATAATTTATCATTTTTTTTGAAAAAATCAAGAAAAACACAATTGCTGAACTTGAAATCGCATGTGATATGCTTCCGCGCTGAAATTCTAATAATTTGCATGCTTCCTTCAGGGTGTTGCATTTACGATGGCCAGCATATTAGTTATTTCGATTATTATTATATTACTTTTATGAGAAAAATAGAAGGGACCTTTGCAAACAACCTGAAATTTATGATGGAAAAATTTTCCAATAAACCCCATTAATAATACTTTCTGAAATATAGGTTCATATTCACTTTTTATACATCGATATTAATTTATAGAATTAAAATTACATTTTTAAAGAGGAAATAAAATTTTATTTCTAGGAATTTTTAAAGCCTTATTATTAATTGTTTTCTGTAAGAAATAATTATATTATACTAAAACAATATTTATCTGGACCGACTGGTATATAATGATTAAAATAAATTCTTGAAATAAAACTTTGTTTTTATCCACATTTTATACAGCTATTTCTTTTATAAATTTCAAAAATACAATTTTATTTTAAAAGAACGAAGTGCTACACCAATGTAATGCTCTTAAATCAATCTTTCAATAAACAGATAAATATCAAATCATTAATATAAAAATTAATACTAAGACTTTTTCCAATATTATTAGATGTTTGACACCCCAGACTGCTTAGAGTTTAAATTACCATGAATAATAGTTTCAAAATCACTAGGATATAAATGAGATAATATTTAGGAGATTATAAAAAGTGCTAATTTTGGTAGAGTTCTACAATTATTAGTAGCATAGTTTGACATTTTATAAGATTTATTTTGGTTTGCATGAGTTCTTAATATGCATGATTGCATAAGTATCCAAGTAGTTTTTCTTTAGCTTTTCAGTTCACTGAATTTAATACCAAGCTCACAAGCATTTCAGTAATAATTATGTATATTCATCAGTAAATTATCTTTGTTGTATTACTGAAATATTTTTATTCATAATTAAAGAAAATTATTAAAATAATTAAAATTATTTCAAGAAATTTAAAAAAGGTACATCTAACTGCATGGATGTACTAGAAAAATCACATTTTAATCACTAGTTATGAAACAAATGTAAGGAAATATTCCTAGAGAGAGTATTAACTTATTTCCTATATTATTCTTAACAATTCCAAATTAAACTAACGAAATACAGGAAGAAATACAAACTGTGAGGACTTCAAAAATATTCTTCTAACACTATTTGGCAAAATAATATTAAAAATCTTAAAATCCATCAAATTGTTTTTGTACCTTTTATTTTATTGAATTTGCTCATAGGATAAACTCTAAAAAAGATAGCTCTTATAGTAATCTTAAAATAAATCAATCATGTAACGACGCATTAATAAACAGTTTAAAGTAAAATGAAGATCAAATGTGTAAGAGAATTGTGAAACACTTATTTAAAGCTATTTAATATTTTACTGAAAGATCCTAAATTTTATGAAAATAATACACATTACCATATGGCCATAAAAACTTTAATAGCACTAAGTACATGTATAAACATTTAATTTTATATATCTTCACTAAAAGTCTCAAATTTCTTAAAAAACATATTTGTTTGAAAAAGAATTAACTTTAAGATATGTTATAACATATAGTATATTAAAAGGTATAACAAAATAGCATTCAATGATTTTTTAAATATAAAGACCAGTAAATATGGTCTGAACATTAATTTTTTGTTTTGGTTTTATCAACCATGTATCATCAGGAAGTCGATACAATTTTGAATCACAGTCTGATTCAATGTAATCCAAATCACAAAAATAGCCTTTATCATCGATTGCCGACTTGAGAGACTTTTTAAAATTGCTATGTATTTTTTTCATGTTCAAATTTTCAGAACCTATCTGTGCCAAATGTATGTAACTACAACAATCAAATTTTACTTCTTCATTCTCATTTACATCTTCAAGCCTTATAGTAGATGTATCTGGTAAGTTCTCCTCTTTCAAAAATGTTGTGACTTCGAAATGGTCTTGTAAATTGGTCTGAAGGTCAACAGAGCTCATTAAATCACTTAAATCTTGAGTTTCATCTCCATCACTTTGACTCATAACAAGAGATTTCATTTCTTTGTTAACATCAACTATGCCAAAAACAGCCGATTTTGTTATTAGGTATCCAAGTATGGATATACTAAAGCACTTACCATAATTAAGTTGAATCTATAAGAAAACAAAGCATTAGGTACAACTATGAACATTATTTTAAAAATCATTTACATTTCTTGAAAAAGAAAGACAAATTAGATTTTTCAATTTAAAAGGCAAATTCATTTTAATATGAAACGCGTGTGTATATGAATGCATTTTAATATGAAAGTGATGTGTCAATTTTAATTTTATCTTAATCATTAAAATGATTACAATGCAACAAAAAATAGATAGAAATTCATTACTTTTTTTTCAAATATTTCAAAGCTTCCAAATGAGATACTATTTATCCTTGAATATATACATAAAAAATGAGAATTATGATCTTTAGTGAATAATTACACACATATCATATATTTTCCTTAATTCATATTAATTATTCAAAATAAAAAATGACACTTACTATGAGATGAATGAAACTATTTTCAACAAATGGTTTTAAATAATTTTTAAAAGAAAAGATCAAGGCACAGTTGGTTAGAATGAATTATTCTAAAGATCCAATAACTTTTTAATCTAAAGCATGTTGGTTATAAGAAAATATTTTGCACTTAAGAAGTAAAGAACAAAACAAATCTTGTTTTATAAACTATATGTATGACAATGTACAAAAAATGTCTTTATGCTGTTAAAACATTTCAATTGATTAAATAATTTACAAAATTTCAAGAATGTAAAATGTTTTCAAAAGGCTGGCAATATCAAATATTCTTTTATAATTAAGTGATGTGTCAAAATAAGAACTATTAAAGGAAAAAATTTACTTGAGCTGAATATAACAAGTTCAATAGGAGATCAAGAGAAAACTATTCTCAAAAAGAGGCACAATTCAAGTCCAATATAAGACTAATTTGATTAAACAATCAATATCTCATGCCAATAATCTAAATTATTTATAAGGCCCATTTTTTTAAATTTATCTAACACTTAGAACTTAAATTTCCTAAAATGAAAATTCCCTGAACAGGTAGAAACATAATTTTAAAAAACTTAGTGCTGAAATCCTAGTTTTTCACTGGATTTATACAATGATCATTTGTCCCATATTACATTTCATAATTATACCATAACAGATGAAGCTTGGTAATCTTGTATTTGAGACTTTTGATATAAAAAGTTTTTAGTAAAGCCGCTTAGAATGCTAAGTCCAATTAAGAACAAGAATAGGAATTTAAATTTCTTTTATAAGAAAATTGTAATAAGCCTGTCAGGCATGAAAGCTGTATTTACCAATAAACTGACTCAAAGGTAAATTCCAACACTGAGTCAGAAGTAGTCTTATCAGCAGACCATGGTTCAAAATTACAAGTTGTTTGGTGAAAGGTGAGTATTCAAATCTGTTAACTTTAGCTACAGTGCAGGGTTTGTTTGAACTATTATGTATAGATGCAGACCCTACCTTTAAGTCTAATCTTGTACTTAATTCAAGACCCTTATTTAAAAATTACTAAGTTTTATTTACTTGAAAAGAAATTTATTATACAAATAAGTATTTTGTGATTCTTTTTTCTTCCTTAACTGAAACTTTCCAATATTGAAGTGTGTGTGTGTGTGAACATACAAGTATAGTTTAAATAATTGTATTATAATTTGTATGACAATATTATAATTTGTATAAACAATAAAAATTGAAATTGCAATTCTAACAAATATTTACGCAAATTAATAACAGCTAGCAAATATTAACTGGTAGTGTGGCAACACATTACCAGTTAACATTTCTGTACAAAATTTTGTGTTGTAGAGGACAAGCAAAAGTGTGGAGTTAAGTTCAGATGCTGATCTCGCATTTGCAGTATTTCCATTTTCATGTTCATACCTGCCAACTTTTAGAAAAGTATTTCAGTAAAACTTTTCAGTTTTAATCCGTGTTACTAAAGAAAAAAATTATACCTCTACCATTTCTTTTCCCCATCTACAGTTTTTCAAGCTTCCTCCCCCTCCCTCCGATAGAAAAAGGGTTTGACATGTGCATTTTCGGAGCCGCTACGACCACACAGTCCGGAAAGTTATTTCTCTCTTCCCACAGATGGGTTAAATGGGTTGCTAATTTCTGCTTCTCACCATGGCTAACAAGAAAAGATCGCCATTTTGTGCTAAGACATAAAAAAATTTTTTTCCTTTTTAAACTTTGCCCAGAAGAACCGAAACGCGTAAAATAATTCATGCTATCAGTAAAAGCGTAAAACATGTGGATCTTGCGGAAAATTTACGCACGATGCGTAAAAGTTGGCAGGTCTGCATGTTACTTATTAATACTTGGATGTCATCACAAAAAAATTCATTTATCAGTGAATGAATAATAAAAAACAATTTTTACCTCATCAGATAAATAATACTTCTTCATTAAATATAACTTCTTAGTATATGCAGCAGGACAACAAAGTCGTTTCCTGAAGTTAAAACATTTTCTGATATCATCTGTTAAAACAAATTCAGAATTACATATAATATTACATGTTATGTTAACTATGCTATTTTTTTTAAATCATAAAGTGATGTAGACAAATGAATGAGAATTTATACAATATATATAAGTAAATGTAATAAATATAAAATGTATTTGAGTACATATTCATTTATATATGTATGCATACACACTGTATTTTTCTGTATACACTGCAAAAGCATATTATATGCAAAATATTTTTTGAGTAAAAGAAAGAAGCGTTGATTAATCTGCAGCAATTTTTCAGTGAATGATTCAAAAGATATAATGCAGATAATTTGGTATCACATAAAAAACAATTAGTATAATTAAAAATATAATAAATTGTATAAAAAAATATGTCATTTTTTTATACAATTTAGTTAAGAGAAAGATACAATTTTAAAATATAAAGATACAAAATACAAGATATTAAGATACAAAAAAGATACACAAGAGAATTATACAATTTTTATAAAGAGAAAGCATGTCATGAAAGCTTTCAGTGCCATCTGTTACTTGTTTCACAAAACATGAACATTTCTTTCAAGACTTTATTATAGACTTTTCTAATGGAGAATGTTTATTTTCAGATTATCCACAGCAATGTAATATGCAGTACAAAATTCTAAAACATTTTAACACATGAAGATTATATGCAGGAAAATTCTTTAACATATAAATAATCAATAATGATGAATTTTTTCTAAAGTAAAAATCAATTAATGAATAAAAAACTAAAAGAATTTATGAAAATCTTTCTACAGAGCAATAAAAGGACTTGTAGAAAAAATTTATAGGAAATAATAAGTAGTGCAATTTCTGCAATTTTCAAGATTATAACAAAAATAAATATTTCATCACACTAACCAAAATTATCATACATATATTATAGTAAAAAACAGAGTACTGCAATTGTAAAAATTCCTTTTAAAGCTGAAACTTCACTATAACCCATGTAGCTGGAAAGTATGATTTTGTTCTATATATTTTTTAACTTCATTTACATAAACTTTACTCTACAAAGGAAAAACGTTATTATATAAAAAAGAAATGAATCAAAAAATTAAAAAAATAATTTAAAAAATAAATAAAAAAAATTAATAAAAATAAATTAAAAAAACACATTATTTCATTAATTAGTAATTATATCTGATAAAAGAAATCGATTACATGATATAGGATTGCTATATATATAATTTAAAGTCAAATTGTATATGTGATTTATTAAAAAGCACCCAAGCCTTACAATTTTTTTTAATTATTGCATCATGAGGCATAAATGATGTTACAAAGAAAAGAAATTATTAAATATGTATCTTAATTAAATTAAGAATAATTACCCTCCAAAATCCATTTAAAATTGCTTTCGTATTATATATTTACAATTACCCTAAAGGAATCCAAAGGATATCCCTGATATTTTAAGACAGTATCATTACTAATTTTAAACCATAATCAAGTGATGAGAGTAACATTTGAGTTACACTTTTCCGATCAATTACTGTACTACAACAATGAATGAACATTAGATATTATATATTTTACTAGCTCATAATTGAACATATTAATTTATGGCCATTGAAATGATACAAAATATTTTGTTTTGTTTTAGGATAATATTTAAAACAGGTTTCACATCAAATTACAACTTAAATTATTTAATGGAAAGGCATTCAATCAATACAGATTTAGTGGAATTTTCATAGAATGCTTTTTTATTTCATAATTCAATAAGCATATCCTTAGAATACTTGCTTGGCAGCTGTGGCCTGGTACATTAGGGCATCATTCTCATTGTCGAAAGGTAGGAGTTTTAAAACTGTCTTAATTAAAGATCTGTTGTATTTACTAAAGGTGGCTAATGCATATTAAATAGGTTGTGTTGCATTATTCTGCAAGTGAAATGATACCTCAGAGGGGGGCAGGTTATGCACAGGAAGTCTTTTGCTTGGTCCTTGTTTCTGAATTATGAAAACTTCCACCCAGCTGTTTTCAATCAATTAGTAGAGCCGAAATTCTGGGCTTGGTAAATGCATTTTCTTGACTGTAATATGCGGATTATGTGTTAAAAAAACCCTTCGAATTTCAATGTTTATATTATATGCTGCTGTGGATAATCTGATGAAAAACATTCTCCATCAGAAAAGCTTACAATAAGATTTTGAAAGGGATGCTATTTATGTTTTATAAAGTAAATAACAGAAGGTGCCACAACTCAGTTAATAAGTTAGCTGAAATCAGTTTTGATCACAATTACATATAAGAAAATATCCAATTCTTTTGAAAGATATTGCAGTAGCTATTCGATATCTTCATTTCATATTTTGTCTTGACCCAAGCTGTTTCATTTTGAAAATATTTAAGTTAATATATCATTATGTAGAAGTGAAACTGTTTAAGTTACATGATCAGTTTTAGAACTATATAGAAGGCAAATAAAAAAGTGGCGACAAAGGTTATGTAAGTTAAAAAACAAAGTACCAAAGAAAAAATGTATCAAACCTCATTTTAGAAAAGTTTTTAAAATTTAGTTTTACTAAAATATTCTTGGAAATATCACCCTTGATGATTAATCAGGTGTTTTCATTTCAGTTTAACACATTTTGCGATGAAGTGGATCCAATTAAAATCCAATCATTATGTCTTTCATAATAAATGTTTTTTTTTGTAAATCATATCATGTACATTTTAATTTATGTGACATCACATTATCAACAGTATATATTTTCGACTATTTGCTAGAGATATTGCCATGGATTATGTGATGCTTTTTCCCTTTATTCAAAAAAAAGTTCTTGCACATAATATCCTGCTAGGGATTATATAAAGGAAAATACAAAAGATAAAATTAATAACAGCAGATATTTTAAAAAATTATTTTTAAAATTCAATTTACAATGACTGTTTTACTTGAAATATTCATAATAAAATGTTAAATAAATAATCATCAGGAGTGAACTACAGCTATGTATAAATGAAGAATTATAAAATTTTATCAATTTACCACCATCATAAACATCAAAAACTCTACAAAATTTTCCATCACTAAGTAGATACTCCAAGAACAGTAATGTATGATGTAAAATGTGTAATGAATCAGTTGGAGATAAAAACCAGCCAGTGAAAACTGGAAGTACATCTTGCCATTGTTTAAGTCTATTATAAAAGTATCTTATATCTAATCCATCATTATTATTCTCTGCAAGTGCCTAAAATGATGCAAAAATTTAATTCAATATTATCAAGTTTTTACTAAAATTAAATATACGTAGAAAATTTATATGAATATACATCAAAAATTTAAATTTTATTACTTTTATTGATTATAAAATGGATAGACTTACTGAAAATAATACAATAAAATCTCAATAAATAAAAAAATTGTTTCATATTTCACACAAATTTTAAAATAATTTAATTCAGGTAAACATGCATAACAAACTGTATTTTTCTGTATATAACCTGCAGTTATATACATGCAATGTGTTAAAAAAACATTTTTACCAGAAAAATTTATAACAAAGTTTTGAAAAAAATACCAATTCTGTTTTATAAAATGAATAACAGCGCCATAAACTTCTGATTTACTTCAATTATAATTTTTGTTGCATTACTTTGAAGAATGAATTTGGTCCTTCAGAAAAATTACAGTAGCTCTAAGACATCGAAATAAATATATTTCATTTTTAAAATATCTTGTCTTAAAAGCTATTAAGAACTAAAAATGATAAGTTTTACAAGAATCTTCTTGGAATTATCACTCTTGATAATCGACCTGGTGCTTTTATCTCAGTTTATTCCATTTTGTGATGAGATGGATTTAAACAGAATCCAATCAAATGTTTTTCTGTACAATTCATTATATTTTTAATCATACAGTGTATTTTTTTATTTTATGTGATGCCACACATTACCACTATCAGCAGTATATATTTTCAACTATTCCCCCAAAAATTGCTGTGGATTATATCACTTTCTTTTACTTGAAAAATAAATCTTATGGATAAGAGGCCCTTGCGGATAATATACAGGAAAAAACGGTAATACATTAAAAATATAATTAGTTTTTGAAAAATTATTAACTTAATTTTTAAATGTAGTGAAATTGTAATGGAAAATAATTAAAATTTTTTAAAATTTATACAGTAACAAATTTTACTTATAAATGATAGATTGCTTAAGAACTACTTGAAACAGTGCAAATTCATTGTAATTAAAATATATTTTGGGGTTCATTTTTTAAACAAATTGTAAATTCCTTTTACATTATTTAATAGCTTTCAATGTTTCCTATTAAGTCAAAATATTAATAAAAAAAGATTATGCTCATTTAAAATTTTTTGATTTACCTTGTAATACTATAGTTCACATTTATTTGATAATTCAGTGAGTTTCGTTCATTCAAATGCTCATATGAAAATGAAAATATCCCTGCAATAGGAATGTGATCATTTCTATAAGCCATTCACCATGATAAAATGATGTTTAAGCACTTTTGTGTGTGTGTCTCAATTTTATTGCATTAATTTTTTTAATATTTGTTATTTTAATGTATTCAGATTTTCTTGCCATACTTAAATTTTTTATAACAGTAATAACTAGTATTTTCACTTTAAAATAAAGATCTTGCAACAATAAAATTGAAAGTAAAAATATGTCAGCAGAGTTGCACAGATATTGTTAACAAATACATAGTTAGAATACTAGATTTAAATAATGTTATCAAGAAAATAACTATGCATGTTTCATCATGTTAGGAAGTATCTTTATTAGGAAACATTTGTATAAGTATTATAAATTGTCTTCTCCATTGCTATATTTTCTTCGCTATTTATTATAGCAAATGGCCACAAAATTCTTAATACTATAGATTGAAAAATAACAATAAATAATTTTTTAATTGTAATTACTGTATTAATATATTTCAGAGAAATGCTTTCTTTACATATATAATAACTTTATACTGATTAAGTTCTGACCTTAATTTAAGAATTGTATCCTAAGTAAAATTCATGACTTTTTTGCACTTGAGAAATATTTTGCTCAAAAATATTTTTCTATTTCATTTGAATTATTGGAAATTTCAGAAAAACTTTTTTCCCACCAATTTGTGTCATATCAATGTGTTGAGAATGAGATAAGGTTAATTATTTCATTATGAACAATCCTCTAATTTAAGATTTACTTAACATATTTTATGTAAGATAAAATTATTTTTGGTTTTTCATTTGATTACAAACCATAATAAAACTTACTGCATGGTTACTAGTAGTGAGTGTATGCTGATTTTATGTAATCATAATTATGTATTTCTTTATTTTTATGTAATTATGATTATTTTAAATTTTCTTTTTTTTATAAAAATGAAAAAAAACAAAATACAGGAATTAAAAACAAATTGGTGTGAATAAAAATTATACTTAAAGTATATGTAACAATTCTTACATTAAAGAAAAAAAACTTAAAATAGTTTTGATATATGAATGATAAAAATGTAACCGCAGAAATAAAATTGGATTATTATTCACAAATTAGAATTCTTTCAAATTTATACAAAATTAACTTTATATAAAATTTATAATAATTCATATTTAATAAAATAAAGCTAAGTAAAATATAATCTTACTCTTGGTGTGCAATCAAATCTATATAATGTAATTGCCATAATAACAGTGTAATTGAATTTTGCAGCCATATCTAAATACACTTGCATTTCCCATTTTCTCATGTGTGTATTTTGCACAATAATTAATGATGCATTATTCATACAAGCATCCTCAGCTCTAAAAAATTAGAAAATAATTAATGAGATCAGTAAAAAATTCAATCAGAATGATTGAAATTTTTAATAAGTCATTATTTCATGAATACTAAAAATTACATATCATTGAACAAGATAAAAAAAACTATTTTAAACATAAAATTAAATTTTTTTTGATAATTCTATGGCAATGCTATTGTTAACATTTAAACAAACTGGATTAGAATATATCTAAGGTCTGCTGCAACCTAGTTGACAAATTACAGACAATGATATCTCAAAGAACTGTGTTGTGTGTTCTCTGTAATATCAGTTATTAGGGTAAAACTGAGTATTATGGTCACAGCCTCGCCAAATTGGCAACATTTTTTCGCCAAATGGAAGAGACGTCAATATTAGAATTTGATTAGCACCCATGAATGGGCACCAATCAGCATAAGAAATTGGGGTTTTCCCCTGATTTTAAATTGCTAAGCCTAACACTAAATAAGAAAATAGTTATAACAACCATGTAAAAATTCAGGGTTTTCCCCAATTTCAAATTGCTCAACACAATTATCAATTTTAAGTATAAAATGCTGAACAGTGTTCGATTCATTCAAGAGTAATTGTTTAAAAATACCAGTTAGTATTGTAAATATATGAAAAATATTTTTGACTTTCCAATAACAGAATCTTACATTTTGAGCTATAATATGGTGTTACTGCTATTAGTATAGGATTCTAGATATATAAATATAGGATTCTAGAACAATCCTTGCTATAAAATTTAGGATTTAAAAATAATTCCATTTTAGCAATTATAGCCTTAATAATGTAAATATGAATTAAGAATTATTTTTCTTTAATTATATAAAATAATTTAAATAAATAATTTTTTAAAAAAATAATTGATTTAGTCAATACAAAATACAATACATCAAGCTTCATAATATATGTTACAGTTAATTACTTTCTGAAATGAAAAATGATTAGTAGTAATACGCATTTTTTTTATAATTTCAACAGAACATTAATATATATTTAAACAGAAATTAAAAACATAAAAAGCAGGATTTGAATTTTTACTATTTATTTTTTGTAATCAATATAAATTTTATTACCTTAAAAAAGTAACATGGTGCAATTTTCTTTATAACCAATTCTTTTTCTTTTGACAAAATAATGACAATCTGATGGGTTACTAAGACATTTGTATTCTTCATAAATTACAAAAAATTAATGAACATTCAGAGCAAAAACGTAAATAACAAACAACTATTTTAAGGGATTATAGATCTCCTAATAAAGAGAATTGAAATTTCTATGAAAACAAAATCTAAAATTAGATTCATAAGTCCTTTCTCAAGAATAGAAATTCAAATTTGAGCTGTCAAAAGAATGTTGCCAGATATTTTAAACTCACTTGAAATCTAAAATCATATTGCACTGCACCTATTTTAATGTCATGACAATATTATTGATGTCATATCATTACACAATTTTCGCTTATAGTGACCAGTTTGTTATCAACAGTGTTTCATACATAATAATCACCTAGATTGTGGCATACTTAATAAGGAAGAGCAAGAATAAATAGTATTAGAAATAAAATTACTTAAAAAAACTTGGAAAAAAATTATTTTTTTAAATTCTTGGAATTAATGAACAATATAATTAAATATTTATTATGATTTTAATAAGATTTTCTTTTTTAAGTTTAGTTTTCTATGACACTCATTTTAATAAGATGATTTTGAAATAAATTTCTTCAAAAAATAAATAAATAAACAATTAAAAGGTGTGAGATCCCATTTTATTATTAAAATAAAAGTATATAAGTAACTAAAACTGTGGCACGACAACTCATATGTGGGGCAATGCCTACAGTGGCCATACCTATTTTCCTGATCAAGAGCTCTGAGAGTGCAAAGCTTGTGTTCAGGTTAGGTCAGCCTAATGCAAAACTTTCAGTCTTTAGTTCCCAAGAATACTTGGCACTTAAACGACTCACTGAAGGGATAAAATGCTGAGTCGACCTTGCTCAGTCAAAAGATTGAACCTGGGACCTGTGCCTTAGGAGTGCAAAATGCTACCAATACACCATTGGGCTTCATATATCTGTCACAGATATGCAAAATTAAAAAACAAAAAACATTGTCAGTTGCTTCAATTGCATGAAATACTCAGTCAAAATATAAATTTCCTAGTCCATATCTTAGGAAAGTTTTTAGCTTCTAAAATTGTCCAAATGTGAATTTTACACAAAGAACTAACTAAAAATCCACTAATGTGTGATTAAAGTATCAAAAGTAATATAATCTTGGATATATCAAAAGGAATATATCTAAAACAGGTGCTTAATGGAGAACTCAAGGGTCTCTGAGTTAGAGATTATAAAAAAATGTATATTTATAAAAAAGTTTGATAAATTCTAAAGAAAAACATTGAGCTTAAGTCCATTCACTTGCCAGATTACTTGTTCCAGTTACTGCTTTTATTTTTTCTTGTTAGATCTAGAATAAATCTCTCTTCAGAACTAGCTTTTTTAAATTTCTACCCAATAAATCTAACATTACAAATATTATTTTGGCAAATTTTGACTTGATTAATAAGTGCTGATTTTAAAGGAACTTTCAAATAAGTTAGGTCAATTGAATATTGTATTAATTTAGTATTAACACAATAGATTTACGTTTAGATTTACAAAGAAACTTCTTACTATGTTTAAAATAACATTGTTACTTATCCCCCTTATGTAGGAAACCCTACACAAGGGCCAAAAGAGCCTAATGCATGACTGATTGAAGAAGCTGGGGGCCACTACAAGCTAGGGATAGACCCAGACTGTTTGCAGCATACCAGTGATGTACTGGAGGGAGAGGCCAAGTAGTGAGCAGTTTCTGTTGGTTTAAGGAGTGGATTTCCGAGGTTGTGAGCTCATTTAAATTTATGGGCAGAAGATTGCAATTATATTTAGCAAGCATTTCTGCTGCCTCATTTTCATTTATCCCAACATGCAATGGTAGAAATAATTTTGCTTCATAATATTGTGCTTTAAGTTAAATTATGTAAATGCTAAATTATTTAAATCTGATGTTAAATTATTTAAATATGATCTAACACCCATGAACAAATATGTATAAAATAGGAAATGTTTCCAAACAGCATTTCATTGTATTTTAAAAAATAAAACAAAGTATTTTTCTCGATAGTTAATATACACGAGTAACATTAATGATACTAAAAAATATTAACATAGTAATTTTCAGTTTTAAGTGTTGTCAGTGATATTTTTTCATTAAATCGCTAAAGAAAATATAAATTATGAACTATTAATTTTTACTTTAAAGGAGATTGGAATACAAGTTTGCAGGCTTCTTAATGGTCAATTTTAAAGTAGTGAAATATATAGAGCAAAAAAGAAATAGCAAGCAGTAATAATCAACACTAACAATAAAAAGCACTTAATTTCTAATCATGTATGTTCAGTTACTAAAAGGCAATTCCATACAGTGTTACCAAAAGGTTCTTATTACATGTTAGCAATTATGCATCACAAGCATCATGGCAATTTTCTGAACTCAATGGTAATTCTGTTGACAATTATATTACCATTTCCCGAAAGAGATAGGCACAATTAATTCAAACAAAAATTAAATTGCAAAAATGTATTTTACATCTGGTCTAATTTTATAAACCTAATAAATAGATTTTTTAAGAAACTCAAAAGCATTCATTTTAATTATCCTGTACAAACTTACATTTTTTGACAATATTCATGAGAAGCTTTGATACTTTCTCGATCTCGCGGAGCTTTAAATAAGGAATCGTCAAAATAGCGATCAGCACAGCAATAGCAAGCATTTGGATATCTTTCAGTTAACATTTCACTTAATTTAGCTTTGCCTGTACTAGGAGGTCCTCGAATTATAAACATAATATGACCATGGTTTTCAATATATGATACAGTTTCTTTGTGTAATATAAAGGGAAAACTAAAAATTAATTCTTTATCAGCATCACTTCCAATAGGATATTTCTTTATTGTCTTTCTTTCAAATTCTCTTTTCTGAAACAATTCCAGATGATTGGTTGATTTGACAATTTCTTCTTCTGTTTGGAATTCAGCCATTTCCTATGTAAATTAGAATAAGAATTAAATATAAAATATAGAATATAAATAGAAAGAATTACTTTTTTAAATATTAATTGCACAAAGACAGATTAAAAATAAATTGCTAAGCAAATGAAAATAAGAATTAAACATATTATAAAATACAGAGTTAGTAGAAATAGAAAGAACATTTTTTTAATACTTCAAGTTTACAAACCTATATCACATTGACAACTGAAAAATGAATTTGACATCTTTTTATTATAAATTTTTAATATGTATATGTTTAGAAACTTGATAAATATCTAATCTATAATTATGTTTATTTATGATTTAATAATTATTTTTTCCACTTAAAATTAGCCTTAAAAATATTTTAACAATAAAACTATAAATTATAAATCTGTGAATAAATATTATTTTTTAAATTTCTGAAATATATCCACTATATATATCAAAATGTTAAATGATTAAAAGTTAAAGATCTATCACATATTGTATGATATATTTATTGAAGTGTAAACTGAATTTTATTCTTGTACTCTACAATGGAATAAAAATATAATAGCAGTTAATCTATTTTCATACATTTATCAGTGTTTGAATTTCCTATAATTGGAACCAAATCAATAGGAAGATCTTTATCATTAAAGTTCATAATGAAGAAAAATTTATCTGAATCAAACATTTTTATTAATAAGAGATTAGTATGTTTATTTTTTACACAAGAATAAGGATAAAGAAATAATTCTACATACTATTTTAAATATAGAATCCTTCAGGAAAATTTTTAAATTTAATTAATTTTTGGGAGATTTAAATTTTTTTTTTTTTAGGTAAATCAGATTTTTATAGCTAAGAAATATCAAGGACAATAAGGACGTTCAACATTCTACTTTGATGACCCTAGTTTATAGTTCCTCATAAAGTTAATTAACACTTTTAACTATAGGTTTTAATTCAAATTCTTGTGATAATAGATGAATTTTTTCTTTTTGAAAAATCTAATATTTTATAATTTTAATGAGATTTAATTCGGTAGTCAATATGTGAAACCTTTCAATGAAGGCGAGCTTTTAAAGGATGCTTGGCTGCAATGTGCACCATAAAGCAAAGTTATATTTTTTCACTGATTTATGCTTTCACTTAAATGAATTAAACATAAAACTATAAGATATTAATAAAACAGTCATTATAATGTTTGACTTTATCAAAGCGTTCAAAGTCAAATTACAGATTTTTAATCGGGATATTCTTTCACTTTCATATTTTCAGAATACAAAGAAAAATTTTTGAATTTCTGAAAGTGAATATCACGAAAATGTAAATAATCATTAACGAAAGAGTTTTCATTGGTAATTCAATCCCTGATTCAGGAATTTTATACAAGATTTATGCAGTTTAAAGAATTTGAAGAAACTTTAAAATTAATTTTATATCCTGATACAATACCATTTGAAAAATTAAATTTAAAAGTCCTTAAGTGGTTAAATTTTAATGAATTAGAAGTGTTATCAGTTGAATTTCAATCAAGTACCATATGGAACAAAACATTTGTTGATTTAGAATTTATTAAAGTAATCAATTATTGGATAAAATAAATAAAATTGCAGAAGATGAAATTCTGACTACATGAAATTCAATTCCTGACATGTTTAATTGTTTAAAAATATCAGCAAAGGCAATTTTATAAATATTTTCATTGACGTGGGCATGTGAATCTCTGAATTTTCAGAATTAAATTTTATAAAAAATAAATATAGGAATAGAATGACGGATGAGTACTGTTGAATGCGTACTCAGCATGCGTACTGTTGAAATTATCTAAATATGAACCAGTAATTAAATCTTTATCATCTTGTGTACAGCAACAAAAATCACATTAAAAACAATTGTTTTAAACGTGAATTTTGTTTTTGCATATTGAATTTTGTAAAGCATTGATTAGAAAAAAATTGTTTAAAGAGAATTGCTTTTATTTATTTATTTAATTATACTTAGGTATAGTTTCACCACATTAACATTTCGAATGAAATTTTACTGTGGCACGTTACCTATTTAAAAAAGAATTTTTATGACTTTGTGGCACGGACATCAAAAGATTCGCCATCCCTGGCCTTTACAGATAAACACACATTTTTAAAAACTATAATTTTAAAAATAACTGAGGTTACATGAGAAAATATTTTGTTTTAAATAAAATAGTGATCAGAATAATTAAAAGAAAACTTACATGAGAAATTTTTTTTAATTCTCTGAAACTTTTAACAGTTTACTTTTGCAATTCTGAAGTAGGAATCAATACGTATCATGTGATATAGTATAACGGACCAAATTCCGAACTAATAAATCTCGTTGAAAGGGAATTTCCCCTATAAACTGAAACCCAAACTTATTTGAAGGTGTTGCCATTAAAACTAGTAAAAGTTATTTTTATTTCATATTAACCATCTATTTTCTCATAAAACGCAGTGCAACTTGAAAGTTATTACAAACTAGTCATTGTTAAACACTCATTATAAACTGTTTATTGGGCGAAGAAGTAAATGAAGGAAAAGTTTAATTTAATAGATTAAAAAACTTAGAAAAGTGTCATCAGATATCTGAAGATTCGATTTTAATTAGTTAACTTACTGCGCATGTGTAGAACCAGAAGTGCATCAGAGGTTTCAGTTTGCGTTTCTTTTTGAAAATATTCTGGATAAGTTGCGGTGATTATAGTCAGTGCTTCAAATTATGTGTTGACTAGTCATTGTGTTTCATATTTTATCCAAACACACATCTGTTGTACTTCGAGAAATTTTCAGGAAGAAATTTTAAGTATGCTTATTTTTTTAAATGATAATTATAAAAAAGCATTAAAAGTTTTATCTAAAATAATTTTTTTCTTGTAATTTTTGTATAAATAATTTGTTATTTTGAAGCATTGTTTAATTTGATTTTATTTATCTTGTTTTGTTAAGTTTTCTTTTGTTTATTTATTCATTTTTGACTATGAGAATTAGTGAAATATATGAATCAACACAGTGATTTTTGGTTACTGTCGCAACAAATATAATATTTTAAAATATTTTATTGGTAACATTGACTTGATAGGATGTATTCAAGACAACTTTATTCTAGACGTAAGCGTAATTACTGGAAAATTGACCAAACCTTTCTCATTTATGCCCTCCCCCTCTGCAACAAAACCGAAATCTCAGGAGCCGGTTTTGTCGCCAAAAAGAAAAAAAGTTGGAAATCAGGCCCAGATCTCGTAACAAGAAACTTCCCCAATAAAGATTACTATCAGCATTGTCCCGACTTTAATTTCTTTTGTAAACATAAAAATATTTTTTTTATCGCCTAATTGAAATTCATAAAGCTAATGCATAGATCTTAAGTTTCTTTGCAAATTTGATTGAAAGTAAAGTTGAGTTGAAAGAACAGCACTGACATTTTTTTCAGTAATCTAATGAACTGAATATCAGATTTGTTTATCACTTAATTGCATTAGTGATAAATTTCTGGTTAGATATCAATTAATTGTTGTATGGTGAAAGTGACAGCAGCTTGATAAATTTACATTTTCAGTATTGTATTTATGATTTTTGTATTTGTGGTTAACACAGCGAAAACTTTCATATGTTTATCTTTTTTCATACCCTTTTAAGCAGTTAGTCAATCTTTATTTCTAATGAATAGTGGGCTCTGTTCAACTTAACTTTTTTGTGCAAAATTAGATCTTGCATGGTAAAAGTTATCATAAATTTACAACCAACCAACCTTTCTGAGAAAAAATAACCATAGATTGATAAGCCAAAGAGTTATCAAATATTGAATAAATTCCTTAATAAACATACAATCATCTTTAATCATGATCTGACTTACAAGATGTTCTGTTACTGTTCTTATAACAGGGAATAACTCTTCATAGATTTTAATTATCACATTGAAGATTTTAATTACCACATCTCTCTGCTTATATAACCATGTATTTTTGAATTAAATTAACATTCTTTAATTTTTTTACTGCATTATAGACATTACATTATGTTTGATATGTCATTCAATGGGTATCAACTATTTTACCTAGAATAATCTGGCTGTGATATGGGAACATAATTTGAGTTTTTTCTTTTAACTATTTTGTATATTGTCATCTGTGCATAGTTTCATGTTAAGGTTAGTTTCATATATTTCTTTCAATATTTTTTGTTAATTAAAAATACTGCATAATTTCTATTATTAATATTGTGAAGTATTAATAATTTGATGTATATTACCTTTATTTTTAATGACCTAATTCAAATTTATATTTAATAATACTGACCTAAATAAAGATAATAAATATAATTAAGATTAATTTTTTTAAATTTTCATTTTTTATTATGTTGCAGATAATTTAGAAATTATAGTTGGAAAGTAATAAGAAATAATATAATTTGAGAACATTTTTTAATTTCAGATCCATTTTTTTGCATTTTTGTTTTAAACATGTAATTAATCTTATAATTGCATGTAGTTTCCATTTTTGTAATGAATTTGTAAAATATATACTATCATTGCCAGAGTAAATACTCAATTTTGATGGCTTAAAATCAGTCTTTTTCCATTAATCAGTGTTAATATAATCATTATTTTCACAATATTTTGTCTTGGTTAGCTGCTTGAATTGAAAGCTTAATTTGTTTTAAAATATAATTAATATAAAAGTATTAATGTTATTTTAAATTTTAGGAAAAACAATCATTACTTTAATATGCAAATATATTAAAGTAATGATTGTTTTCTATGACTAATGGTGGTATTTTAACACTTTTTAATAGTAATGTCCAAAGAAACCAAAAAAGAGTTCATACCTGGTTCTGATGCTGATGCAGAAGATATCTTTCAATATCCTTTCACTGTTGATGAAAATACCATTGAATATATAAAAGAACATGGCCGAATTATGTTTATTATACGTGGTATAGCTGGAACTGGTAAAGATAGCTTATGTTCTATGCTTAGTGAAAATGAAAGATTTTCCTCTTCTACCATTTGCAGTGCTGACCATTATTTTAGAAATACATTTTCATCTGAGAAACGAGATTCTAGAAGTTTGAAAGAGTCACATATATATTGTCAAAAAAAGTAAGTTGCTTTATTAGTTAATAACTCTGAATTGTTATGTTATTTGTAAAAAAACTTCTTTTGTGTTTAATTCATGATCCATAGAAAGTAATGTTAAAGTGTATAAAATTTTTCTCTTAGGTAGGATGAGATTGTTGTTTTAATAATATCTTAAAATATTTTTCAATAGCTTATTAGTTATGAATTATAAATTGCTTTTAGAAAAAAACTAATTGTTAAATCTAAATTTTTTGTGATTATATTAAACTTCCTCGTAATTCCAGTTATGTATGTTTATTTGCTTATGAAAATAAACATTAAAATAAAAGTTGTTTTTAATATTGAAAATTAATGATGAACTAGAAATTTTTTCTATACTATATATTAACTAATTACAGAGCTTTACAATTTCTATAGAAAAAATATTCACTTCATTTATAAGGTGAAGTGTTAGGTATTTTTTAATTTGTTTTTAAAGTCATTTAACCTGTAAAATCATGTAGACTGATATATGGTTAAATCAGAAACATGTAATATTGCATTTTGCTGCTTTTCAAATAATAATAATAACAAATTAATTTTTAAAATTCAATTTTCCTCTCTTATATATTATTACCACATAACTATTGTCTATAAAATTAGCTCTTGATTGTCAGATAAATTTAAGTTTTGTACAGATTTAATTAAAATTAAAGTAGAATATCAGTTTTAGATTTTAGTAAAATGATCTTAAAAAAGGTATATTGGACAAAGATCTAAATGCCTTTAAATAATTTGAATAAAGGATCATTTTAAAAGTTGAACACCATGAATAATTCTTATTTTATGGTGCCATTTATTGATAGTCATGGACCGAAGTTATTTCTTGGCTATAGTAAATTGTAAAATGTTCAAAATTAAAAGTATACAATTCCTATGTAACTTATATATAATTTTTATATAACCTGTTACTTTAAGGAAAGTAAGTAAACAGCAATAAAAAGAGGAATATTGTGCATTAAATTATCATGAAACTTATAGAATTACATATAATATGCTATATACATATAAGAATTACATACAATAACATTTAACATGCTATATATGTACAGTTTTGATGAATGATCAGTTTTACATATTTGAGAAATATTAAATTTAATTTATAGTTATTTTTAATGGAGTTAGAAATATTTTAATGTTTCAAATCAAATATATGAAGTTCCAATCAGATTCTACAATATTTCTTATTCCAAATATGAGTTGTGTGCAAAATTTAAATTTGTTTATTATATCTATACATAAACTTTGTTTTATTTAAATTTTGTTTTTTGAATTTTTGCAGTTGGTAATTTTTTAATAATTATTGACTTGAAGAATTTAAGAACAAATTTCCTGCTAAATAATTATAAATTTAGTTAAGCCTTTTTACTTCAGTCCAGCATTTTGCAGGTTTGAATTTTACTTTAAGGTTGGGTTTTTGTAATAAATCAAAAATTACATTAAAATGTAGATCTAATCTAATTAGCTATTTGTGTGCAAAAAAATGACCATTGAGTGACAAATGAACCCTAAGAATTTAAACCACAAAATATTCTGTAAGTTATATAATTTTTTGTTGAATAATAAAAATATTTCATATGAATACTTTGTTTTTGAGAAAGTGAAACCTCTAAACATAAGAAAATCTTAAATTAACTATGATATATAACTTCAAATTTTAAGGTAATTTTTTTCCATTAAAAAAAATTAAAATCAACGAAATCTATAGATAATCAGATTTAAAAATTCATTGTTTTCTTAGTTATAATTATGTTCCACTAATTTTTTTAAACTTTAATAAATTTTCAATTTTAAGAAATTAAATCATTAAAATGGATTAAATGATTTTTTTAAAAATAAAATTTGAATTCTTAAATAAAATATGAAAAATTAAGTTTCATTTTTTTTAATTAATAGTAAAGTAAATAATTTCTTTTCCTGTTTATAAAGGTACTTGCTGTATTTTTTTCTTTATGTTCTTTATTAAAAGTATTGTTTTCTTTATGTCTTAGATCTAACTTAATCTCTTATTGTCTTCTAGAATTAGTATAAGTTTTTTAGGAAATTTGTATTTTCATTATAAAATATTTCTTCTAAATTAAATTTCATTTAGTATTACAATGAATGAATAACTACTTACACATATCTTGATCTCAACTCATTTGTACTTTAAATTGATGTAGAATAAATTTAGAATTCTATATTGATTTTTTGTAGATTTTAAACTATTACAGAGATAAAATAATTTAATATTTAAGAAAGTATATTTTTATAAATTTTATTTTCTAGCTTGAAGTTTATAAAAATTTGGGAACATTTTTTAAAAATGAAGCTTTTATTTTAAAAGTGTAAAGATAATTGCAATCAATCAACACTTCTAGCATTTAAATGTCTTCAATTTATTCCTCACTAAGAAGTTTTTCGCATCCTTGTGTCATTTGATATAGAGTATTTTCTGTAAATTCTAGAAGTAAATCTAATTTTCTCCTGCAAGACTAGAGTGCCACAGAAAAATAATGCAGTGTAACAAAAAAAAAAATATCTAATTTTAAAAATTAATATTAAAGTTTTACAATTTTATTTGTGTAAAAATAATTTTTATTAAGCAGGCCTGTTTTCAGTGATGACTTACTATTCTTTTAAGTAACAATACTTAAACATCTATTTTTTTAAGTTGAATCAATGATAAATTGGGAAAGAAGTTTTTAAACCAAATTAGAAATTTGAAGATTTGTAATTAGAAATTACAAAAGTTCTTTTTTTCTTTATTTTAGTGAATGTTTAGGTTGGATTGTAAATATTCATTTTGAAAGTAAATAAAAGCACATTTAATTTTTTTATATGCTACTAGCTATAAAATGTTTTTGTTATTGAGTTTTTGCATGTATTTGATTTCAAGTACACTGTAGATGCTCATTTTTATGAACCTCTAATCAATGAACACTCAAATTTTCTCAAACTAATTGCTAGTCCCTACCCTGACATTATAGATACAATGAAATTTTAACTCCAATTTATGAAATATTAAAAACTTTTTTGCAAGTTTTCATTTTTGGCAAATAGTTTTTTATTTTTTATGATCTGATGTTTTTTTAACTTTTAATTTGATTTCTCTCTTTTTAACTCCTGAAAATATGATTCACTTGAACCACAAAGCAACGTGTGCAAACATTCCAAGCATTGTGGGAACAATAGTTCGAGACTTCAATATCATACATTTGATGCGAAAGAATAGGTGCAGAATTCAACACCTGTTATCTTGGTGCGCAAGAACGAAGAATGGGCAAAAATTTCTTTCCTTCCCATATGTGAGAACATAGAAAGGGTAAAAAACTGAAAACTTGAGCTCTGTTCTACAGTTTGTTAAATTTCATTTGAATACTTCAGTTTATGAAGTTTCATTTGTTGAGATAGAGATTAAGCTGGTTCCATTGTGGATTTGTCACAGTTGAAGAAATGAACATGTTTATCATTTAAAATAAAAAAAAAAAATCTAAAAGAAATAAAAAATATAAGACAAAAATTGTAAAAAAATATGGAATTGCAAATAACTACCTCTACATAATTTTAAAAACTTTGAAAAGGAAACACTACTAGCAAAAGTGTTCCTTTTTAAAATATTGTACAGAAGTGAAACATTTTAGAGTAAAAAGATTTTACTTGATTGGTAAAAATTAGGTATTAATATTATTGATAGTAATGTTATTAAAGAGAAATCCAATTTCTTTGTTGTAAAGCTGTACCTAAGTTTTCAAAGCACCTCAGATGGTTAGCTCCAAAATTTTAAAACCAGACACGTTTGTATTTTAGAAAATTTATGCGGTAAAAAATGAGCTGAGAATAAAATTTCAGAAATTGATTGGAAAGAAGTATTGAAATCACTATTTTTGGAGTATAACTCAAAGGATGTTATCAGCACTGAAGAGATACATTTGTTTTAAGATTTTATCTGAAAGAGTACTTAGCTTTAAAGGTGATAAATGTAATGGCAGTGAAAAAGCAAAGAATTAGTGTTACTTACAGTAAACAGGAATGGAACAGAAAAACTGCCTCTGATTTTCAAAGGGAATTATTTAAAGCTTTGAATGTTTAAAAAACAACTAGTTGCATATTATGCTAACATTAATGCTTGGATGATTGATGGCATTTATGAAAATTGACTGAGAGACTTATATTAATGTTTTTTTATTGGAGAATCATAAAATTCTTAATGAGGATATCTGCAGTGCTCATGCTTAAATATCAGATTTTAGTATTAAAAAAAGGAATCTTAATTTAATAAATTATTTTTCAATTTTACAAACTTTTTATTTTAAGAACTGTTTTCCAGCTCCTATAAGTTTGTAAAAATGATTGTCTACTAAATTTTATAATTAAATATCTTATTTGTAAGTTATTTCAATGTTTAAATTGAAAAAATAGTAATTTTTAATTTTCTATCTTTGACATATTCTAAAAACTGATGTTATATAAACTATTGATTTAATGTTGATAAAAATTGTTAACCATTATTTGATAACACTGTGTAGGATACTTCTTAGAAGTCTACTATTTCTCAGTTGGTTAAAAATTAACGATAAAAATTGTTCTTTCTTGTGTTAAATCATTAAAGTTTATTATTTTCTTTATTTTATTTAAAGTTTATTATTTTTTGCTAATTTCATAAAACTTTAATATTATTTCTTGTAGCTGTTATGAGAGGAAATTAAAAGAAATATACTAAATTTTTATTAATAATTTACTAAATTTTTTCTGAACCTATATGGTTATGTATCTTGGAAATTAATTATTGTAGTTTTAAATTATATAATATCCAAGAATTTAATTTTGTCATTAAATTATAAATAATTAATTATAGTTAATTGATATTGGCTAGCAAAATTATTTACATTTTTAGAAACTATTAAAAAATAGTACCAATTTTTTATTTACATTCATTAAACTCAATAACTGTCATTTATTGACAAAACTTAAATGTCAAAATTTACTTCCGATGGAAACTGGCTCACAATCACTTCGATGATTGATTATGGGGATATAATGGAATAGGACGATTAAAATTAAGCTTTAAATTAAATTTTTGCTTTAAAAATATTTTTATGAAAGATCAACTAAGAAAGCTTAGTGTGTATTTTTATGGCAAACATTTTAAAAACATTCAAGGCAAGCAATATGCAAGATATTTAAAACATATTTGGCAGATTTTTGGAAATGTTTGATATTTTAAATTAACTGGCCTAAATTTGAAACCATCTGTTAATTTAACCTCTTAAGCAATTTGTAATATGTTTAATCATTGTCTTTGCAATTGAATTAGCAAAAATTTTGCAAGGAAGACAGTTGTCTTTGTAAAATTTTATATTTGAGTTAATTCATCTGTGTGTGTGAGTTCATATTTTTTTTAACTTGTAATTCTTTTTAAAAATTTGTAAACCTTTTTAAAACTTGTAAAACTTGAAATTCTTTTTAAAAATAAAAGGAATAATATTTTATAAACTATAAGTTAATTTGTTTTTCTTTTGAAATATACATATTTTGCTATAAATTTCATGAACAATATATATTTTGGATTAAATTATGTTACTCTTTAATTTAAATTTTAGTTATAGTAACATTTTAATTTAAATGCAGCTATATCGTTTTAGGGTTGAGAATGCTTGTCAGAAAGGTAATCATCCAATAATTGTAAAGAATACTCATGTAAAAAAATTTGAAATACAGAAATATTTAGATTTGGCTGCAGAATATTGTTATACTGTGATAATAGTCTCTACAATGAGTAAATTTTGTACTTCTCCTGAAGTAAGTTTACATATTTTCTAATAACAAACTTCATAAACATTTTAAAGTATTAAAAGATTTCAAAAATTTCAAATTTTATTTAGTCTTGATCTGTCATTGATGTTATTATGCACTAATTTTATTGAAATTTTAATTAAATATTCAATTTTATGTTTAATTACAAAAATGTAAAAGATCTTATGGAAACTTTACATTCTTAAAATTATTTTACTTATTTTAATTTAGTTATAAATTTCATTGTTTTAACTTATGTGCAAACTTAGCTGCCAGTTGCATTCTTAGTACTCCGCTCTTCAGTTTAATAGCCGACAAAATCTATGAATTTATTCAAATTCTTAATGTAGACAGATATTTGTTGTGGTTTGAATTCCTTTTTAAACTGTGTTTATAGTTTATATTAATCATTTTGTATATAGGTAAAAAATTACCATAAAACCATTTGTGTAAAATGTGGTCATAATATAGACCCATGAATGTTTGGTATTTATTTACAATTATGTTGACAGACTATCTGCTATTATGTACAATTGTTACATAGAATGGCACTCAAAATTAAAAATATGTAAGTGTCTTCATATCTGGATGTGATAACTTTTATAAATAATCAAGTTGTGTTAGCATTTTAGAGGCTCTAAGAATATATTTAATGTTGAACATTTTATGACAAATTGTACTTTGAACTTGTAATTGCTGTTCTTTATGTAAAATAGTTTGAGTATCTTATATTTTGCAATCAAATGGCATTAATTGCCTTTATAGAAAAAATTTAGCCTTAAAGAAATTTATGGGGAATGTGTGGTTTCTAACAATATAGATTAAATTTATATTTTGTAGGTGTTCAAGTATTACATAAATATCTAAAAGAAATAGAGGCTTTGCAATATTTACTTCTTTTTATTGATATGATGAGAGATACATTATTTTTTCATATAATTTAAAAAAGCAAAAATAATACTGAATGAATCAAATGATAAAAATAGACTTGAATTATAAAATCAAATAATATAGACTTGAATATTTTTTAATACAATTGAAGAACTGTGTTTAGAATTTCTACTATTCTCAGTTTTAATTCCTGACCCTTATAAAGTCTATGACTTTTGCATTCTTATCAAAACTCTTGTTTTATAGTAAGGAAATATAATGCAAAATATTTGGAAGATGAGAATGGCCTCTATAATCTAGAGATTAATGTTCCTTTTAGTACAAAAATCCTATATTTAAATGTTTACTTAACAGGAATAAATTTAACTCCTATTACAGGAAGTAAAAAGTGTAACACTTCCTTTTTTCAGTTCTTTCTTTTCATTAAAATACAGTCCAATATGCATTCGATCCTTAAATTAAATTTGTTTTCCAAAATCTTTATATTCCAAAAACTGAATATTTCTTAGTTTTAAAATTTTAAAAAGAAAGTATAAAGTTAGAAAATTTTTAGCCTAACAATGTTTTTATTTTTTATATTTTGTGTGATTTCATTTTTTTCTATTTTTTAATATTTTATTTTTTATCATTACATTACAAAGATAAACATAAACCAATAAAAAGGGTGAAAACAAATTTTTTCATTGGTCAAGTCACTCCATTCATATTGACTTTTAAAGGGAGTTTAATATTAACTTGACAAATATTTGATTACCTGAAATCAAAATGATTTAAAAGAAAGCCTAAAAATATACTGTAATTTTATGAGTTGTGTATGTGCACCCATTATAAACTTTTTTCTACAATATAGTCTTAGCTTTAAATTTGTGAAATTAAAAGCTTCATATTATTGATTTGTTTAACCACTTTGATATCTGCATTGGTTCAACTTGCTTTTCCTGAGTAATAAATCATGAATATGCTTATTCAAATTGAGGACAAAATTGAACATTGCACATTCTTGTTTATGGCAAGAGTTACTTATAATAGTTGTAGAAGGACATTTCTCTCTTTAAATGTTTCAAGCAATCTTGCTTGCAAGCAATCTATTAAACTAAAATGTTAAAATTAAGTAATATTTTATGAAAGTGATAATGAAGTTTCAGTTAAAGGATTGCAGTAGGTAAATAGTTTATAATAATTTTGCATTTAATGTGTTTTGTTTGTATTAATTTTAGTACTAAGTACACTTTCATAAGACTTTACCTAATGGGTGGGATTTTATTTTGTGTCTAATATGATAAAAAAGCAAGATTTCTCCCATCTTAAATAAAAAAAACTCTTCATTAGAATTTAAAAAATAACAGCTAACAAACTTGCTGGAGATTCTCAAAAATATGAATGGTGTCTGAGAAATGGTTATAAACATATCTAAACAGGTGTAAAATCAGAATTTAATGATGCAGAAAAAGATTTAGAAGAAAGCTCCTGAATAGAAGACTATACTGTTGAATACTTGGTTGAAGTGTATTTATTTTCATACAAAATGAATGATTGAAGATTTAAATTTATTAAAAATAAATGAACCTCTTGGTTGAAATTGCTTCGTTGTACTCTATTCATATATAAAATATATATTTGACAATTCTAAAATTGCAGTCATATATAAGTGTCTTATCCATTGCAATTGGAAGTTACAGTAAATGTATTCTGAACTTTTACAGGAATTGGGAAATTAAATCTGTGAATATAAAAAAAAATCTGATAATACTAGCTTAATTTTTAGATTTGATTTCATGTCACATTGAAGTTCTTTTTGTTCTAAAATCCAAATTTTCTGGATATAACTGACTTATTTTATAATAAATTCGCAGTCCTGTAATAAAAATTTCATACACATTAGGCTTTCACTTATAATTTCCACTATTATTGCATTGGAACTTCTATGCAAATTAGGAAGTATTCAGAAGATGATATTCAGCCTCTATATTTCTCTTATAATAAATTTCTATTTCTCATATAATAAAATGTTTTTTACCATAATGATAATAAATTAATTAGTGAATTAGTTTGCTATTAATATATTATTTTAATATAATAAAACTATGAAATCTAGAATTGCCATTATTTACAAAATTTCATATTTTGAAACTATTTCTGGATAAACATTTTTTTTAACATTTGACATTATGTTTTTTTTTCAGGTACTTGTTAAAAGTAACACTAAAGGCTTGAGTATGGAATATTTTACAAGTCGTTTGAAGCAATGGCAAGAAATTTTCCCCATCCTTGTTGGTTGGTTTATAAGCCCAAAAGATACAAATTTTCTTTTAAATAAACTGCGAACTTCCTTAGATTACCTTCTTGGTGATGGAAAATTTTGTAGAGTAATGGATGCTTTTGAATATGGTAAGAGTCTTAGCTTGTTTTTTTATGCGATGTATTAACTAAACATTTCTAATTTTGTAATGTTTTTTAGAAAAGTTATTGAAATATTATGAAGTTAGAAGACTGCTTTACTGTGTAGGTGCTTGTAGTAAAAAAAATAATTGCTTTGCTTTGAAGGATTATTACACCTCCAGTAAAGTAAGTTATCTTTTTTAGTTTGTTATATGTTCTGTAAGTTTTGATTTTTCCTTTAAAGTGAAAAAAATTCATTTTAATTCTTTACATTAATCTAATGAAAAAAAATTTTCTTTAGAGAATTTTTACTCTAAGGAAAAAAAGATTTTTGTTATAAACACTAAAAATTGCTTCGATTAGTAATTTTTCAAGAAATATTTATACCGCCTTATAGTTAAGAAAAGCTTAAGAGTTAATATGACTTCCACAATCAATAAAACTTTTATCTTTTTCTGGTTTGATGGCAAAGTTAGGAAAATATTAAGAGGAATAAATATCAGATTTGTAATTTGTTTTCAAACATGTCTTCATTACTTTAAAAATATACATTAAAATCAAAATAGAAAAATTTTTATGCAAATATGAGATCAAATATACAAAATTGCCAATGAAATTCATTCAATTTAAATAATTGAAAACTTAAGTGTCATAATGGCAATTTAAAAATAAAGGCATGCTGAATGTGGTACTTACATGATAAATTTCTTATGTTTAACACTGATTCTTTCAGTTATGTATGCATCTGTGTGTGTATGCATGTAGAGACACACACACTTAATTAATGAATACAAAAATCAATTATTTCATATTCTGTGCAATGCAATTACATTCATGAACAATAAGGTTTTGCAGTATCCTAAGGGATACTCAATCTCTATAGTTATTTACATTTACTAATTGTCTAATTTAGCACTGCATTTTTCTTTTTGCACTGCACTTTCCTACCACATCTAGTACTGTGCAGTGGTTGTGAAAGAGTCTGAATGGCAGAATTATCAGCATTTTTTTTGACATGGTTAATTCAACATTATCTATTTCATCTGAGAACTGATATGCTGGTTTTAATCGATTGATGGAAACGGTGTAAGGTTTACTGTTAATGTCCAAAACAAAATTTTTATCTGTTCTTTTGGTAACTAAACATGGTGCAGTGTAAGAAGGTGCTAGTGGTGGGTTAACCTTATCTGATCTTAAAAATACACGAGTGAAGTTTTTTAGTGAAGAATTTACATATGTTTTGGATTTCCTGTGGATTACAGTGGTGATTGGGTTTAATTCTCTCTACATGTTAATTAAGTTTGATACATAAGTTGAGTAAACACACTGATAAGTTAAATTACTTGAAACGAGGTCACATGGTAATTTAAGAGTTGTGCCATACACTAGTTGCTTTTATGTCGTTCTTAAGAACCGTCCATAAATCTAATAAAACGATTGGCAAAATTTCTGTCCAATTTGTTTGATTGTAAGTTTTCAAGGAGGATTTAAGGTATTGATGCATTCGTTCGATAATGCCATTAGCTTGAGGATGATAAGGTGAGGTTCGAATTCTATTACACCCTAACATATTGTGATTCGAAGTTTTTGCCTTGGTCTGTAGTAATAGTGACAGAAGGGGATTGAGTTTGCGAGGCTTAGCGCCAGAAGTTGAGGCTTCTATAACTAATTTTGATACCTTGCAATTCGAAGATGTTAAACTCAAATCTACCATTCAACAGCTGTCACCTGCTTTGGTAGATGAGCTACAGAGCCATACCTTGATGATACGAGAAGTATCGCCGGCACCCACTCTCTAATGTTGGCAAACAATACACCTCGTGGAAGATTTGTACGTTACCTTACCATCAATTCCTATACTATTCCTCTATCTCCCAGTTCTCAACCAGACCATCGTCGGTGGCACACTGGTATGCCATCATTGGAATGTCATCCGACAAAATGGACATGATCTTTTCAAGATCAACCAATTGCGCCAATCCAAAATGGTACAAGTTTTTGCTATCATACACCTGCTTGCTCCTTTCTTCCGCGGTCCTGGTACAAGACAGCATGAAGTGGAGGCAGTCCCCCACCACATTGCATGAGCGATATAGCTCACTAATCGGATACCATTGTTTATGAAGATATTCTGGAACATGTCCATATCTGCTATTTGGGCTACGATAGCATTTCCGAAAGCTTTTTTTGGACACTGTTTCAAAGAATCTGAAGGTCTAGTGACCAACATCTTCACTTTCCCACCTCAGCTGCTATACACGCAGTGCTTCTTTATGTAGCACTTTAAGAAGGTGCAACCTTGGACGTGACAGGTCCAGTGTTGGTTCTGGTAAATTCACCGCCTCTTTGGACAGTTCATCTGCCCTTTCGTTTCCGAAAGTACCAGCACGTACATAGTGCAGATAAACCTTTCTATTGTTAGTAGCTTTCTGGTAAGTCCTTTACCTTGTTAACCAAGATGTTACGGTTATTTGGATTGGCCAGAGAGTAGAGGGAGGACAACGAGTAACTGTATATATGACAAGTGCTGTTGCCCAGTCTGTCTTTGAGCCATCCCAGCGCCGATATTTCCGCCTGAAAGACGGAATTTTCGTCACCAAGTCTAGCACCGAGTGTGACAATCTCTTGCCCAAAATAGAAGATGGAATACCCTAAACCTATTTTTCCATCAATGCCTGATCCATCAGTAAAGATCTCCAGATCCTCACCAGTCGGCCTTTTGCTATCGAAAGGTACACTGCTCCTGTCCGCTGGGTAACACTTTAAGATATCAATCCTCTGCACAGCATCTTCTGGCCGCAGGTTAATCTCGTAGAAGATATGTGGCCTGCTTTCTACCAATACCATTAGCTTTGCATATTCTCTGCCTGCTTTGATATCTAGCTGGAGTCCTACCGCTAGAACTTGTACAGCAGCCGTAGAAACAAGTCTGTAGCATCTTGTGTTTGCCACGAGTGCCGGTCTTTGTACTCTTTGTAGGTGGCCACAGAAGGTTTTACAGTCCAATCTGTGTCCCCATGCCCCTACACCAAAAAGAGCCATTCTTTCAGTTCCACTCCTGTAATGGTGTTTGAGTAGTCCAGGCTCACGTTCGAACAAGACTCTCGCCGTCCGTTGGAGTACCATTGTGACATTCACAATATTTCACCTCACCTTGAAGTGGGAATTGAAGGTGAGTGCACTATCATACTTTACACCCAAGAATTTTAGCTCCTGCTCGGATTTTATGGAGGTTCAGTCCCATCTGAAAACAGGCGGTCACTTCAATTTGCGCCTTCTGTTTGCCGCGAGGGCCACCATTTTGCTTGGATTGAATACCAGCTTGTACGTCATCCCCCATTTTCTGATTGTATTGAGGGCGACTTCTGCATTTTCTCGAGCTTTGCTCTTGAGTCACCAGCTACGACTAGCAGCAAGTCGTCAGCGAAGGCTATGAGCCTCGTATCATTCGGCATGTCCAGTTGCAATGCGCTGTCTGCAACAATGTTCCAAAATAGTGGTCCACTACATGACCTCTGCGGTACTCCTCTGCTGGATTCGAAAACTAGGTTTTCTCCTGAGCCATTATAAATGATTTTCCTGTCTTCTAAATAGGACTTCAGCAACATATAGATGTTATGCTTACATCGTGCCTGACCGAGGAGGAACATTACACCCGGTCTTCACACGCTGTCAAAAGCACCATGAACATCTAGTGAAATTAGACTCACTTACTTTCCTTGCTCCTGGAAATACTGGATTGTGTCGATGAAACACACGTGCGCCATGTCGCACGAGATACCTGGCCTGAAGCCATGTTGGGCAAGCGCCTGAGACTTCACCAAATGATGGTATATCCTTTGAGTGAGGAGCTTGTCCAGTACTTTGCCTAAACTAGAGAATAGACAAATCGGCCTATATGAACGCGCCTCAGACGCGTTCTTTCCCGGTTTTTTGAACAAGACCAGTTTGGCATGTTTCCATAATTTTGGGAAATGCTTAAGATAAAGGCATTTGTTGAAATGGAGTACAAACATTTCGGGATTTCTTTCGAAAATTGTTTGCACCACTTCAGCTGGGATTTCGTCGGGTCCCAGAGCCTTTTTCTTTGCCATGGATTTAATTATTAACCTTATCTCCACTTTCGTGAACGGCCGATCGTTATCTCCACTACAATAGGAGTCTGCTAGCCTCCTCATGCCTTCTTGTTTGCTATTTTCTTGGTCCTTTTCACCCACTGGGAACAGTCCAGCTACTATAGTTTTGACGGTTTCCTCCTCGCTGCTGCTCAGTGTTCCGTCAGGCAATTTGAGGCTACTCAGTGCTGTGCTTTTAACAGCCTTTCCAACTGCAATTTTATACAGCAGCGACCACACATTGGATTGCATTATATTTTGGCAGAATTTATCCCAGTTTGACTCCTTTTTCACAAGTATGAGTCGCTTATACTGGGCCGCAGATCTGTTGTACAGCATTTTTCTGGCTCTGCGCTCATCGGAGTCGGCACATTTCTGATACCTCCTCCTCAACGCTCGCGTTTTGCTCCATAGCGTCTTCAACTCATTGTCCCACCATGGAACCTGCTTCCTAGTGGTCATGCTAGTACAAGGCCGAAGACTTTTGTTGCAGATCTCTTGCAATACCAGAGTAATGTCATGCACTACTTCACCTAGGTCTTTGCCTTCTTTTGCTCTTAAGATCTTTTCATTGAGATCGGGTGCTTTTTTATTGAAGTCTACTCCCAATCTCTGAAGGCGATACTTCCTTAGTCTCAACTTACCCTTAGTTTTGCTCTTAATGAGTTTTGATTCTAGCTTGAAAGAGATGTAGTTCTAATGCAATTTTCAACCACTCTCTATGATGAGAAGGACGACTGTAGATCACCCGTTGTCACCGACAGATCGATCCAGCTCCTTCCATTCACAGTTTCAAAGATCGGTCAGGAGGTTGCATCATTTAAAATTACGAGGTCGTTTCGAATGAGAAATTCCACAAGGGTTTCCCCTCGCTTTGTTCCCTTTCTAGACGGACACTCGGGATCCCACATTTGATGCCTGGTGTTAATCTCCTCCTATGAGAACTGTCTTGTGGAACTGTATGATCTTTTCGAGAGTCTCTAGAAAACCGCCAATGTCTGTTCTCGGAGGAACATAAACCGACATTATCAGTAGCCATTGGTGCAGATCTTTGATTTCTACCGCTACGATATGAGCACCAGCATGTTTAATCCAGACGCTGAGTTTAGTGTTAGTGACAACAATTGCAGCCATTCCGTCGTCGATTAAAGCCTCTGACCATGATTGTGAAAAGACCGCAATCTCGCCGTCCACCAAATAGGGCTTCTGCAGGAGAAGGAAGTCAGGCAAACCCTGTTCCAACTCTTAAAATCTCCAGAGTTGCCACTCTAGATCTTGCAAGATTTATCTGCAAAATGCCATACTCAAAACAGTTGGTCGTATCAACCATAGTTGGTGCGAGTGCGTATACGTTCACACTCTTGTACTGCGGGCAGCGCAAGTCAACTGCTTTGTGTCTGAAACCCAATTTCAGTTTGAACATTTTGTTCATCCTGATGCATTTGACACAGCAAGTCTCCTTCTCGCATTCCTTGAAGGAGTGCTCACCAGCACAAACTGTACAAGTTTGCACCTTCTCTGGTCATTTGGATTGAAGGTGCTCGAATCTACAACGTTTGAAACACCTTGTGGGTTTAAGGAACTCCTTGACCCGGTGTTTCTGGCAGCCGCAGCTGACCTTGCCCTTTTTAATCAGGGCCTTAAACACCTCCGTTTCCAGCACCCAGTGCTTATTGGACCCCTTCCCCTTTAACTTGAAAACCACCTTCATGTGGCCTTCTGGGATCTCATTTTGACACATGAGGCCCTCAAGGACCTCGACCTTTCCGTCCGTGCCCAGGAGGTCATATATTATTACTCTGGGCAACTGCCGTGTCGGTTCCCTCGCTTCAACCTTCTCTTTCAAGACTTCGTTGATCTTTTCCCGCATAGTACTTAGATATTTGTTGTCCTTCAGTTCAATTGCGACGCCATTGTTGTTAAGCGTCTTTAATCCTTGAACTGCATCTCCGAGTTTCCTCGGATCTATTGCCTTTTAAAGCTCTGACTTGACACCGTCCGATGTCAAGTTACTCCCCGGCTTAGGGTACACTAAGAGAGCACTGTGCTGCACTCTTTTTCCCCTTGATTTTTGCAACCTCGGCATAGGACCTGATAGGGTCCTTTCCTGAGTTGACTTGCGCTGCTTGGGTCTTTGGACTTTGGCCCCGTACCATTGTTTTGGTACTCTTTTCCCCGGGCGTCGAGCCACTTCCCCTGGTTTTCTTTCTCCTCTTTTTGTTCTCTACCTTTTTCCTTTCGCTATTCAGAGCGGACTCTTTTTATGTCTCTGTAGCGCAGTCAACTAGTTTCTCAGTCTGACATTCAGCTGAGACCATAATTGGCCTCTTCTTTTCCGTCGCCTGGCTCTTGGCTGGCGAACCACCCTTTGCAGCTGTCAGGTGTACGACAAGCGCTTCCACGACACTGGTATCTATCTCAAACTTTCTACATAATTTTTCCAATTCGCACTGAAAAGTGCGTTTTTTCGCCTTCTTAGAAAGACTTGACACTTTTAATCTTACTAGACATATTATAATTTGAACACATATGATAAACGCTATATTTAGTATACTTATCTGGTGTCACCATATATAGAGTTTAATTTGAGCAGTATTTGGCTCAGCTCCCAAATTTAATTGGTTTCTTCCAGTGTACTGCCTGGGCCGTCCCCAACATGGATCCACCACTCTTTCCAAGATGCAGTCCAGGGTAACCTGCAAGGCTTCTAATAATGTAGTCCGCCCTACTCCAACATGCTGTAGATTGCACGCTTCCAAGAAGTCGGACCAACATAGGGGCTCAATCCTACGGTCCCTCAATCCATCGAACTGCCAAGACAATCGAATTCAGAAAAAGGAGGATTTTTTGAGGGCCTCTCACCTTTCACGTGCTCTCCTAACCGCACAACATTGTGGGGTCGTTTCTCATAAGCACGACCAGAAACAGTCATGTTGTCACTGTGCAGCTACTTATTTCCATGTTGCATCGATCAACAGGGTTTCCACTGACCAAGGGCAGGGCACTAACCCTGAACTCCTAAGGCTGGTACTCACCCACATTAGCATGAAAGCCAGACAGCATACGCCACTTCCACTTTTGCATTGACAGACGCCTCCCTCAATCTTGATATTTTCATTTTTGTGCAGTATATTTGACTCATGCCACATTACATAATACGCACCATTCTCACACTCTCATACTTTTATTTAAAATTTACCAGTTCAAGCTTTCATTCTGTCACTAACGCAGGAGACTTCCGCATTAGATCTCTCATTCAACCCCTTTAATTTTATAGGAATAACTTAGTATTAGGAACTAAACATTCATTGCCACTTTCATACTTTATGTTTAGTGTTATCACACTTTCATTGCCACAGCCCTTTTGGCCATCTTTTAAAAACCTGCAGTACATGAATCTACAGGCCGGAAAAAGCAGTAAACTACAATTCCCTATCGTAGGACAGATATTCCCCTTCCATATTTACTTAAAATATTTTCCAAGACTAATTCTTAAAAACTAGCTGTAGAGGTCCGTGTCTCTCTCCCTTTTAAATCTGCTATTTTGCGGAACAGTCGGAAAATAGTTATTTTTAAACATATTTCAAATTTTTACTAATTTTATAATTATATTTTTAAACATATATATATATTCTGTTAGTCATTGAAAATGCAATAAGAAACATCAAAACAAATTTATTTCAAATATTGAACACAATGTTAATTGGTTGGAAATATATTTTTCTCCATAAAGAGGTAGATTATAAAATTATGAATATTTCTTCAATATATAGAAAACATTGAAGCACATGCCACGGTAGGTATTGATTGAAGAGAATTTGGATATGTTCTTAGCGCGAATGAGAATCCATATTGCCTTCACAAATATTTATTTAAAGTGCCAGCATGTGTTATATTTAATAGTTAGATCTCGTCAATCACAGTGCCTGAATATATTTGATAGAGGATAAATCTAGAAAACAACATGGCAAGGAAACGGTAGAATTTAGCAAACTACGGCAAAATCCTGGATAGTTTGCTATGTATCGTGTGGTGTAGATTGTACTGTTGTGTGTTTACAATAAAAAATTTGATAGTTAAGGTAGAATAAACTTTTAATATGATTGATTGACAACATATCTAAAGAATACAATAAAAATTAATATTAGTTCGAACTATTGTGCTATATGCAAGGTCAATGTAACAATGCATTAGAACATTACTTTCATGAGCTTTCATCACAGTACCTTCATCACTTAATCACTATGGTGTTGCAGGCTAACCAAGAATCCACTGTACTGCATTTGTACTGCATATTTAATAATTCTAAAGACATGGATTATCATGGCATGGATTATATTCATTATGATATTGTGGGTATAGTAAAACACTTCATTACTGTGTTCCCAAAATCTCTTGTTGGATGAGACAATTTTAATTGCTCTTGTTAGTCAGTCATTTTCCTTTGCATTCATTGACTTCATGTTCGCACGACTGGTATATTTTACAAAATAATCAATTTCTTAAAAGTCTAATCTTCTGTAGGTGATATTTTTTCTTGGTCAAATTTAGAAAAAACATTTGAATGACATTTATTTTTAAAGACCTATTAAAGTTGTGTATACAACAATTATATGATAAATACAACTAAGTTTTCCTGGTTTTATATGCAACTTGTTACAGTATTGCCATCCTCTGAAATGTATAAATGGTACAAAGTAACCTATGATGTAGAATTCAAATGTCATTTAATTTTGATTTTTGATGTTTCATATTTGACTACGAGTTGTGTGTGTGTGTGTGTATATATATATATATGTATATATGTATATATATATATATATATATATATATATATATATATATATATATATATATATATATATATATATATATATATATATATATATATATATATATATATATATATATAAATTTATATATATATATATATATATATATATATATATATATATATATAAATTTATATATATATATATATATATATATATATATAAATTTATATATATATATATATATAAATTTATATATATATATATATATATATATATATATATATATATATATATATATATATATATATATATATATATATATATATATATATATAAATTTATATATATATATATATATATATATATATATATATATATATATATATTTTATAATCTTATTGTATAAAAATTAATTTGTTGATAATTAAAATTCACGTCATTTATCAAGTGGCTTGTGTCCTGGTTTTCAATTAAGCAATTTGTGCATTCAAATCCCACCTCCGGCTTGGATGTTTGTAATGTTATGAAATCCCTTTTAGACTACAAGTTCTGATTTAATTAATCCTCATGTGCAAAAGATTACCTTTGAGCAACAAATAATTTATTTTCCAAATTATAAATCACATGGCCCCACATTATAATTTATAATTATATTGAGATTCATTTAAAGAATCAGAAATTTTCATGAAAAGTTCTCATTGTTAGATATTTTCTAATGTTTTTCAAATACAATCCAATTGGTTCATATTAGCAACATCAGTTTTAGAAATTAGATGTGTATATTATTAATAGTTTATTTTTTTATTTGATAACACATTTGAAGGATTTAATTTGGTTGATAGTTGATGTTTGTCATATTATCTTTGCTGAGTACATCATCAGTGTAATATTAGATGTTAAGTTTTTTTGTTTCCATATGTAAATATATCATTGTTTATCTAATTGTGAAGGTCTAATTAGCCCTCGTGGGCAAAAAGTGTGATCAACCAATCAATGTTGGCATCTATAGAGCTGACAGCCAAATGGTTGATGCTCTGTGTACTGTTAAGTTAAACTGTACATGAGTTTGAACTCCATCTCATGTTGTTTGTAGTGGCTCATAATCCCCCTTTTTTTAAACTAGGTTGTTATTATATCAAATGTGCTTTAAAAAAAAAAAAAAAAAAAAAAAAAACTAGGCAACAAACAGCGTGTTTACCTGAATTCTAATCATTTCCCATCATTTTATATTTTAAACCATTGTACGTCTAATGTCATGGTTTTATACTTTTACACTACTTGAAATATTTTTTTTTTCAATATTTCATGTTTTTCTGTTCATGTTAGGATACAGAAATCCAAAATGAGCTATAATGATTATTAATTTTCACATTTGAAACTACTTACAACTTCCATTGAGCACTTAGATTCATAAAAATATAACTTTTTTCTATTTAAATAACTTTTTTCATTTGATATTCACTGTTCAAATTTTTCTTCTGTTAAAAATTTTACTTAATCTAATACATCGGTGAAGTATGAAATAAAAAAATAACTAATTATCTTTATATATATATATATATATATATATATATATATATATATATATATATAACACACACACACACACATTTAAGTTTCCTAATTTGAAAAGAGCTGAATTTAAAGTTGGTTGTAAGTAAACTTTCCATGAAAAATCCTGGAAACTTATCATTTTTTCAATGCTCTGGAATCTGTTAGAAAATTTTAATTTCTTTAAACAATAATATTTTTTATTTGGGAATTTTCAATTAATTTTAACTAAAATGAAGTAAACTATTTGTATTATCCTCAATAAATAAAGACAGGACTATAAAACATAATATAAGCAGATTTTGGCCTGGAAACAATGGTAAAGTTGCTAACAATTTCTTTTAATATTAGATTTGGTTTCATAAGCATGGTATTTCTTTGAACATTAGTCTTAGACCAGGTCATAAAATCATATGAGTTTATGGTATTGTCAAATTAGCCTAAAAATATAAAAATTTCCTTTTTAATATCTGTAACATAAATTATTTAGCATTCCCATGATGTATACTTAAGACTGCTAAATACAGAAAGTTTTAAGGAAGTAAGGAAAATTATATTGTTTATTAGAGATCAATCCTTATGAACTATATTAATCTCCATCTTGACATAAATGTTTATCGATTTCTGTGATTTTGAAATCCATTTCAAACTGGTTTTAGTTTAATTGGTTTCAGTCTAAGATGGGAATATTGGATAATCGATTTAAATCACAGTAAAAGTTAATATTGTTTTTAAAAATGTACAAATGGCCATGACAGTTAGAAATGCAATGTATAAAAATTAAATACTTATCCATGCTATATTAATTCCTGAAGTTTTGTTTTATACAAATTTTCTTTAATAAAAATTAAATTTTATTTTTCTTATTGAATCTTCATTAATGAATTATAATTGATGCTTGATTGTAATTTGAGTTTTCTTTTAAAGCAAAATTTGTATAATAATAGCAAATAAAGTATGCTACAATTATATATGTTTCAATTATTTTGCAAACAAAAACAGTGTTTTGCTGATTTTAAAAAAAATTGCAATTAAAATTAATAGAAAAAATTAAAAAAAAGAGTTTATAATTTGTAAGCCATCTGTTAAATTTTATCGAAGGAAAAAATTCAACTAATCCAGAAATTTGAAATTTGATCAGCAATATATTTTGTAAATAAAAAAGTTTATTTGCTTAATACTTAAATTAAAACCATTAATAATTTACAAAATTGAATACAAATAGTATTCAGTGTTTTTTTAATATCTGAGTATTTTATAAACCCCTAATTTTCTATATATTTTATGATATAGCCTAATTTACTACTTTTCGTGTTTAATTTTCTGTTGAATGTAGATTGTCTAAAAATAACAATTTGACAGTGAAAAAATTAAAATTGTTCTTAAGTATGTTATGCGTATTACACCTTAAATGTATAATGTATATTGGCCATACAATAATTAACAAAGATACTTAGTTTTGATGTCTAAGCAAAAATATCAAGTTATAGTTAGATGAACAGAAAAAAGTTTGCATACTATAAATTAAAATGTAAGAGCTCTATTTAATAATATTGATAAACTTGAAAAATCCTTCACACAGATATTGGTTAGAAAAACTGAAAAATTAACATTAAATACAAAATAAGCACAGTAAAACTTCCAAGAAACAAAAATGAGTATTAATACTAAAAATAGTCTGTTGAATATAATTAAAATAATTGCTGTAGGATATGTGTGCATACAGGGTTTGAGTAATTTTAAAAAGATGCGTAAAAGTAAATAATGAAACTATATAAATAATGACCTAGAAAAAAGAAATTCAAATTAAAAAAAATTAAAGTAATAATTGTATTACTTCTCATTGTTGTCATATGAATTTTTTGAATAAGATTTTAATAGTTTATATTTATTCATCTTTGAAATTATCAAGGATTTATTATAAAAGTGCTATAAATAAAAGAACGTACCTTTTACTAGAAACAAAAATAATGAAAAGAATTTGAATACTGGAGTGAAATTGTGATGGGCCTATTTAGTGGTTTTAAAATTTTCATTAATGTTAAATCTAATTAAAAAAAATATATTCATATTAGTTTTTATAAATATTATATTGCTATTTTTGTTCAAAACATAATTACAAAACTTCATATGTGTGAAATAACATGTATGTTTTACAAAAATAATTATAGAGTATTATTTGTTCAACATGTGAATGTTGACAATTCTTAAAATTTTGTTTAGACTCCTAGAAAACTTCTTGAAGCTCTTGCAATTTGCTTTCTGAGAATCTATATAAACCCTATGTAATGATAAAAATTAATCAAATCTTAGATATCTGAAAGGTAATTAAAAACAATGAGTAATCCACATAAAATACTTTGTAGAAAGCTGTATTATATCCTGTCACTTTTTCCCAACCCAAACAACTCCATCTATGTAAAGATGCATTTTAAGAAGCGTTTTTTATCTTAATAAGATTAACATATTCATCTATAAAGTTAAAAGTCATAAGCCTTATAGACTGTATTTCACAGTGGAAATTTTGGTAACTTTACGTGCATACAATGTAAATATCTTTGGGTATAATTGGTAGACTTCATTTTTAGTTAGTTTTATCTTGATAAAGTGTATAAAGATACTTTTTCTAAAATCAGTTATAAAATTCTGATTTTAATGTCAAAACTGTAGAATTTTCAGTCTTTTATAAAATGTAATAGAAATTGTTTTCAAAAATTTCATTTTTTAAAGTTTTACCTCTAAATTGAGAATTTATTTCAGGTACAAGATCATTATGGGGAATGTTTTACTATAACTATCGAAGGATTTCTGGTCACACCTGTTGATATTTGTGCAATAGTATCTTTAGATAATAATGCAAAAGAGCTACATCAAAATGACAGTCAGATGTTTTCCAAGGCTTGTTTAGATGACATTACTGCTGATATGCAAAATCTTCAGATATCTTCATTGCATGATAATTTTGTAAAGCATATAAAGACCAACTCATTTAATAAAATATTTAATACTCCCTCAAAAATTAGTGCTGCTATGTGTGAATGGGAAAATGAAGCATGCATAAATATTAACCAATGCAGCTTTATCCATGTTGCTCAAAAGAAATCAGTAACAAGTGCTATTCCATGGGATATGCAAAAGCGATTTTTCAATCTTCTTCATAGTGCGTCTAATTCAGATGGTATAATCTGTGCCGATCAATTTTTGGAATTAGAAGGAGGTTATAAATCTTGCAGGTTGCCAGGAAACGCTTGGATTTTGAGGCAACCTTTTAAAATAACATTAAAATCTATATTTACTGGTCTATATGTGTGATATATTCAGTTCTGAATATCTTTTAACTCTTGAATGAGTTATTCAGTTTGTGCATTTATTCTATTTTCTTGTATATAAATTAATGTAGATTTTGTACTGTTTATTATTATAAATATTTAAAATTTTAAACTTTAATTTTGGTTGAAAATGTTAAATATTCTATTTGAAAAAGTGTATTACTTTTATATTTCTTGTTCAATATATTATTACTTTTATATTTCTTGTTCAATATATTATTACTTTTATATTTCTTGTTCAATATATTATTTGAAACAATTGTAATTTAATTAAGATAAATACTATTTTACTGTTGTGATATTTAAAGCTGCTTTTTAAAATTAATAAAATTTTACTCTTACAATTAAATTTTAACTTACTTTTTGTCGATATTACACATTTTACTAAGTATTTTTTGAAGATGTGTGTAGTTGTGTACGTGTAATATGAGGTTACAAAAATAATTTAATTTCAAATTATGACAATATTTTTGTAGTTTGTTTTTATCAAAAAGCATTTCTGGTGTGCATAATTTGTAACTTTATGCATACTAACTTATTTTGAAGTTTCATAAAAGCTGTGCAAATTTGTTGAATTAGCCTAAGATTAGAAGTCAGTGATTAACTATCTAAGATTAGAAATATTAACTTGAAAGCAAAGGAACTATATCATATAAATTGTTTATGCATTTGTTCTATATTAATAATTTACTGATAAACCTGCTTGGTGCATTTCATTTAAATAAATTTCCAGTTAGTGTAATGGCTGAGTTAGCAGCCAAATAATTAATGTCCTGGCCTTTGGTTCAACAAGTCATGGATTCAATTCCCATCTCTGGCTTCATTGTTTTGTAATGGATTAGAGTTCATTTTAAATTGTAGGTTGTGATCTAATTAGTTCCCATTAGCAAAACAATAATAGTTGAGTGACAAACCAACCAATTTAATGAATTTATAGTTTACACCTAACTTGTTTCATGCTTCCTTAATTTAGATTTTACCAGAAGAAATTGTGTATCCGAATTTTGGGGATTCTATCTAGTTATGAAATGAAAAGACCAACATTAAATTATTGCAATGGAAACAAGAGGAACATTCATTAAATATATTTTTGGAGAAAATGCTTCATGCAGAATTTACCAGATTTTATCATGTCTTAATGGAGGTCATGAATTATTCATCAAAGAAAATAATTAATGGCTACGTTTGCCATCTGATAGTCGATAACTGGAGCAAATGTGAACATTGTTGGAATGAATGTAGCACATCGCTTAAATATAAACTTTCTCTATACAACACCTTCTGTTTCATTACAGACTAAAAGATGACAAAATATTTATACACAGAAAGTTTCAAGCATCCCATCTTCCGTTTCAACCTCTTTATCATACTGTTTATGTTGCTGATATCAGACTCCTATAACTTAGACCAGGCTTTTTGAAAAAAAATTTAATTTCTGCCTCTGTTTCGATAAAAATGAGGATAAAGAATTGCTATTTTAAAGCATAGTCTAAAATAGATTAGAGGGAAAGTATTAAATACCAAAAATTGCTAAGTACCAAAGTTCAAAGAACAGCTAATCAACAATTTTAAAAACTGAAAAAAAATAAATCCTCAAAAAAGCATAGTACTAGCAAAAGTGTTCCTACTCGAAAATATTAGAGAACCAAATCATCCTTAACTGGAAAAAAGTTTGCTTGCTTGACAGAGAAATGAAAGGAAGGAAAATTCCTGTTGATGATATCATTTAAAGGGGGAATCCAACTGCTTTACTATAAATCTGAACATTAAATATTTCAAAGCATCAGATGGGGATAGCTCAAAATATTTAAAACCAGACACAGTTTAAGCTTTAGAAAATTGTGAGGTGAAAATGGAACAGTGAATAAAACTTCGGTTATTGAATGGGGGAAAAAAAAAACATTTCAATGCTACTTTCTGATGATTTTTTTCAACTCTGCTGAGACTGATTTATTTTCTAAGGCTCTGTCTATGTAAAATCTAAAGAGCTGTGAACAAATATAATAGTTACTGTGGGAGACATGACTCTTCCATTCCGGCTGGAATGTGTAATACGAGGAACTACCATGGACAGGGGAGGTTTCAGATTCGCGAAGTGTCGGATTTCCTGTCCTGTACTTCCATCCTGAAAGATGTTTTGGTTGGAATTGTCCTCTGTGGATATCTTAAGATATAGTGTCTGTCAGAGTTATCAATCTCAGTGAAAAGGATAGAATTATCTGGAAAGATTAAATTATGAGATAGACTTTTCATGAGCATTGAGAAAGAAGCTGGAAATCTTTCATTTATATCATTGGAAATATTGATTGGCGCATTGATTAGGACTGCAAAACTCGAAAACGAAACGTTTTGTTACCAGGTTCTCTTAATAATTTCAAGATGTTTTCTAATGTCTTTTAAAATCATTGGGATGTACGAAGTTGATTACATATAGAGTTGAATCTCAAAAATACCCGCCTATCAATCAAAAAGCGTCAAAAAGATTCCTTTGAAGCAAGAAGGGGACAGGAAAATGTTGCAAGAGGTACATTATAATATTGTCAAATCCTCCTTGAACCACTAAACATTGTTAATCAAGCTCGTTCGTAAAAAGGATGGATCCACCAGGTTTTGTGCTGACTAAAGAACTAAATAGCATAATTAAGAAAGATAACTGTCCGCCCTTTAAGATAGATGAAACATATCTGAATAATGTCTTTGGAAACAATTCACCACGTTTCACATGAAAAGCAGTTATTGACATTTTAAAATATATCTTGAATGTAGAAAGCACAACATTTACAATGGGACAAGGAATTTATTCCAAAAGGCAATTAAAGTTTTTCTACTATCTGCAACATTCGAGTTTTTAGTGGTACTAGGTCTTTTGGACTTTCATATGAGGATTGTCATGTCTTGGCTGATAGAATCATTTTTGGGTGAGAATTAATACATTCTTAAATAATATTTTAATATTTTTTTCTGAAATAAAGGGAAGCCAACCTTTATCCGATCCAAGTGATCGCTGTTTCTTAGTTGAGCTCACCATGGCCTAGTGCTAGGATAAGTTTCAGAGCAAAAAGTCCCATATTTGATCTCAGCCATTGTTGAACAACGTGAGGTTGATGTTGCATTTCGGCTTTCTGCTAGCATTTCTGTCGAGGTGAGGGTTTGGAAGTTTTACCTTTGCTACACGCACACCGAACTAGCAACCAAGTGAATAAATTTTTGGCCATCAGTTCAACAGTCGTGAGTTTGAATCCCACCTTGGATATGCATGATTGCAATGGTTTGAAATGGACTTTAAACTGTAGCTTCCGGTCTAATTAGTGTTCGTGTGCAAAAAATTACCGTTGAGTGGCAAACTCTTGCGAATGTGAATACGACTTACTATGAAACAATCCTCGCAAAAGGTAATTTACGCTGTGTATGCGATAATGTCTTGAAACGGCCATTTACTTGAGCTGCCCTCTACGAGGAATCGAAGCTGTTTCGTAGAGAAATCGGGTTCTTTGAACTCTTGATTCGATGAATTACGAGCATATTACTTAGCTCAGAATTGATCCTTACGAATTATGTGAAAGAAGCCACATCTTCGTACTTGAGAAGCGGAAGACCTCCAATACTTGATCTGCCATTGTAAAATTCCTGGAAGTTTTGAACCACGAGAATTTTAGGAATAAACCGGGAATTTTCGGGAATATATTGAGAATTTTGAGGGAATAAACTTAAATCATCTTTTGTTTATTGTTTTATCTTATATAAATGAAGTAAAGTAAAATTACGAAAATATGCAAAAAGTCTAACTTCTGGTAAAGAAGTTAATTAGTTTCTTCTTTATTATTGTAATGAGAAAAACAAAAATGCTTGTTAAAACAATAAAACTAATGAATAAATATTTAATAAAAAATATCAAAATATATTTTTCAGGGCTGTCAGAAAAAATATTGACATTTCTATGTTTCTGTCGTTATAAATTTCCAAATTCATACAGAGAAAGAAAGAAAAATATTTTCTCAACATTAATTTTTGAAGTTATTCTAAATTGGTCATATGTTTACGCAAAATTATTTTCTTTTCCTGAAAACTTTCTATTACCGTAATTAGTTGTGGAAGTCATAAAAATAAGGGTTTTTTTTTATTTGTTTTAAGTAATGTCAGATAAAAAAAATCTTCAAGAACTTCTAAACCAGCTGAAAAATTACAAAACTCTCGACGTCTTTAAAAATTCCCGGCAATTTTTGAAATTCCCAAGGGAATAAACCGGGTTTTTCTTCGATAGCCCTTCAAGCATTATACCGCAGCTTTCTGTTAAGCCAAGATTCGAACTCACTATCTTTCCGTAATGAGAAAACGCTCTCATCTGATGAAATTTAAACCGAGGCAGAGAAGACCTACGCTCTGCAAAAGGTCTCAACCTCGAAAGACATCCATTAGCTAAAATTTGTACGATTTGTGAAGAGTGAAAGATCCTTCCTCTAATATACGGAAGCCTCGCAAAAATTACTGTGGTTTTGTTTTGCGATGGTGTATTCCAACAGTCGCAACAAATCTTCAAGAGACCTTTATTTTGTGGATACAGTCGCTAAGATGAAGGAATATGAAATAAAATCAACAATTAAAGTCCATATTAAATCAATTATAAATAGAGATAAAATTTCTGTGAAATTTGAGCACAGTTAGGTGATTATAGATTCGAAGGTTTTTTCTATATAATAATTTGTTCTAATTGATTTGTATTTATTTCAAATGTTTGGAAAGTTGGATATGACTTCAATAGGTCCATAGTTGTTCGATATCTTTTATGCTTTATAATCTAAGAGCAGATTCTTGTCTACACGGAGGGGGGAGGGAAAGAGAATCTCAAAGACTTATTAAACCTCTATAGAAAAACCAGCAAACCATTCTGATTGAGAAAAACATTATCTTACAAAATAATGGTTATATTACTTGAAAATTGCAAACATGTCTCAGAAAAATATTCATATTTTAAAACTTTATCCTATTAGATTTGATATCGATATCAAATGAATATCGTATTTTATGAGAGAGATAGATATCTCATGGATATTAGAATATCCCATAGATATGTTTTGGATGTCTCGAGCTCATCCAAGGGGCATCTAAAATATCCAAACGATATCCATCAGATATCGTAATATCCATATATCCACAAGATATCCATTTTCTGCTACCCTTTGGATAATTGCTGGATATAATATAGATATTCAGTTATCGCGTGGTCATCTAGAACAGGGCTTCTTAAACTATGGGTCGCGACCCCATTTGGGGTCGCGTAGCAAAATTCTGGGGTCGCGAGAGATAAAAATACAATTTAACAGAAAATGTTTTTTAACTTGTAAAATTGTTATAAAGATAAAATAACAATTATCGTAGATAAATATATCATAAAATCTTCTAGTTCGGAAAGATTGTTTGTACCTGCATTTCTATTAAGAGTATTATAATACTCTTAATAGAAATGCAGGTACAAACCGAAATGATCCTGAAACCGAAATAAATACAATTTTATAATTTTTTGTGCATTTTTTAATTTTAGATTTTTGTATGTTTCAAAACGAATTCTAAACTTATATTTTTATATGTATATGTATATTGTTACCTAATAAATAAATCATCAAAAAATATTAATTTATTTTTATTTTATATTTGTATGGGGTCGTCAAGAAACTCGCAATCATAAATGGGGTCGTGAATTACAAAAGTTTAAGAAGCCCTGATCTAGAAAAATGTCTAAGAGGGGTATCTCTAAAATGTAGTATAGATTTTCGTGGTTGTTTGAGATGCCATTTCTGTGTGTTTTTTTATTTTCGTTGATTTCATTTTGCTGGGAAACAAATTTTAATATAAAATAAAATTAAGTTCTTACTAAAATACCATCACTAACAATTTCTAAAATTATATAATTGGAATTAATGTTTTGTATAATTATAAATTTATTTAAAGGAGAAATGAAATTTCTTAAAAGTTTTATTTTTATGCATATTTTTGTTCTTGCATACATGACAATAAGTTTTATATTTTTAACAATTCAAAAAATGACATAATCACTTAGCAAAATTAAAGAAAAACAACTTTTAAAAGTAAAGGTAAAAATTTTAAGTAATAGTTACTGCGGCAAGTAGAGTGTGTATATATATATATATATATATATATATATATGTATACCTATATATATGTATATGTGTGTGCGTATTTACGTCTGTAACATAGACATAATGTCTTTTCTAACAGTAAAGATATGAACTGAAAAAAGATTCCAAAGAATATATGTAAGTAAAATGAGAAAATTTTGTTTCTCGCTGATTTTATTCTTTTGTCTGGGTTTGAATTGAGTAGGATGGCACGTAATTTGTATGTACACAATTTATATCAGGTTATTAACTTTTAGCTAACTTATAAATCATAGCTATGTTTCATTTCGAAGCCTTGTGACTGCAGTGTTTATAACTAATTTAAAATATAATTGTGTCGCCCATCCTGTCTAGAGGTCAGCGTACCCAACTGCGGATAAGGAGGCTCTAGATTCGAATTCCGGTCATGGGCATGGATTTATTTTCTCTCCTGTCTTATTGTATGAATGGGTGTGAATGGTTGGTACCCTATAAACGGGTACCTGTGGCATGTGTGTACTGAGGAAGTCGGACTCTACACCAAATTACGGTTCATTTGGAAAAGTGGAGCAGCGCAACTTTTATTGTCAGCTTAGCTGGAAATAATAAGCCTATCTGGCAACAACAGCAACAAAATATAATTGCTGTGATGACTTGAATTCACTGTAAAATTGGATGTACAATGGTGGTGTTCTGGAACTCTGTTCGCTTCAAAAACGAAACTTGGGCCTTTTTTATTCCTCTTTTTAAAATAACCATCTACTTGTAACCACTGAGGATAGAGACAAATACATACAGCATTAGATCTCGTTTTTTTTTTATTACAGCCCTACAATTTAATTTTTTAAAAAAATAATTATATTTTCTACTTTTTTGATGACTTTTGTGTTTCTACCCAATGCAAAGAACATTTTTATGGATTTTCCAATATGCTGTGGATCACAAATGTATATGTAAACGAAAAAGAGGTCGGATTTTAATGTTTGACTTTAGAATAAAGCGAAATTTCTATCATTTGCTCTCTCATTTAATTTATTTTCGCTGATCTCTACCTGAGGCCTAATTTTTTGTTCACAAATTGTTTCACATTGCAAAACAATGCGGAACACACCAATAAAAACAATATTACATAATTAATAATGATCAATTATATTTATCTCAATGATAAACTATGATTTATGAAGGTAATTATTAATGTTTACTTTTTTGAGAGTACTTAAATCAAGATTTTTGAATCCAAAATGCAACCATAATATATATTTTGTTGCGAATATTTTTTATATGGAGATTTTTTGTAAGAAGTAAAAAAATAATAAAATAAAGGATGTTAAATTTTTTATACAGAGAAACTTGGTTTACTTTTCCAACTTGCATTCCTTTTTTTCTGTTTTAAGAATATAAAATAATTTTATTTCCATGTATTTTCCTGAAATATAAAAATTATTGTTTGGAAAAATTTTCGAATAGCAAGTTTTTTCTTGTATTCAAATAAGTTTTAGTTATTGTGTTCTTTGCATCTTTGAATTTACATGCTAAAGAAATAATGTGCAAAAACATTCTCTTTTGTATATAAGATTTTCTTATATCCTTTTCGTTTCAAAAACATTTGATTTTTATGCTGAAAATGAAGTTCCAGCAAGCATGTATTTATATTGAATTTTATTGAAAAAATTGTTGGAGTTTCATTTTAAAATTTCAAAAATGAGAAATAGAGGAATGATTTTATATGTGTAAATATGAAAAGTAATACAGTTAAAAATCATTTTCCCTTTCATTTGTGTGTTTTTTTTTTATCAGCGATAACTATTTTCGAATACTCATTAAAATATATTTATTATTCAAATATGAAGCCAATTTTTCTAAGAAAATGCATAGCAAACCTATATAATATTGATCTAACTGTGATATTTCATTATACAAGCTCTTTTTCTAAACAGAATAAACTTTGAAAAATAGACGATTCATTGCATTACTTTCGTATACAGGGTTAGCAAGAAATAAGTTTCCCACTTAAGAGGGCTGTAGAATACGTTCTATTTGTCCAAATGAGTTAAAATTTGAACTACAGATAATTCAAATAATGCGTTTGACATTTATTTAAAAAAAAAAAATAATACAAAATTTCGCCGATAGATGGCGCTTCAACACTAATGGTACTTATTTGCATATACTGAAAATATGAAAAGTCATTTGCTTTACAGCGCATGCCTATTAGCATTATCTTTGGGTAAAAAGAAGTCGGATTCTGAACGAGCATTAGTTACTTCTCTGGACATCATGCCTTCTTTGCAAGAAAAAGCTCTACTTGTAAAATTGTTCTACCAGAATCAGCAGAACTCCGTTGCAGCTGTAAAAGAATTTCGCCGTATGAAGCAGATACGAAGAGGTCCAATGTCTCCATGTGCGTTACGCAAGATGATGCAAAAATTTGAAAGAACTGGACAACTTGCAATTCTTCCCGGTAGAGGACGAAAGCCAATCCAGTCTTCTAGCGTCGAAAATGTGGCTACCACGGTCGTTGAAGCCAGCAGTCAGTCGCCGGATGGTAGTGTGAGTGTGCCAGTTGTTTCCCGTGTATTGGATATGCCGTATTCCACTGTACGAAAAATCTTATGGCGGATTTTGCATTTTTATCCCTACAAAATCAAGCCTCTGCACTTGTTGCAGGACGGGGACTCAGAGGTTCGTAAAACTTTTGCACTTCAGTTCCTTGCTCGAATGGTGGTTGACGTCACTTGGCCATGGAATATTCTGTGGACTGATGAAGCCCACTTTCAACTTAATGGGCAAGTCAACACCCACAATTGTCGAATTTGGGCAGCGGAAAACCCTCGCTCTATCCAGGAAAAACCCTTGCATCCTGAAAAAGTGTCAGTATGGTGTGGGTTTACGGCTACTTTTGTGATTGGACCGTATTTTTTGAAGAGATAACTGCAAATGGAATCAAAACCTGTTCGATCACAGGACAACGGTACCAAGATATGCTGAGGGATTTTGTAATTCCACAACTTCAGCAGCGTGGATGCCTTCAGGACATCATTTTCATGCAGGATGGCGCACCTCCTCATATTGATCGTCGTGTAAAGCAACTGCTAAGACAGCATTTTACTGAGGCACGGGTTATCAGCCGTCATTTCCCTACGGCATGGCCTCCTCGTTCGCCGGATATCAGCCCATGCGACTTTTGGTTGTGGGGTTTTTTGAAGGACAATGTCTACCGCAAAAGGCCAGCATCTGTACCAGATCTGAAGGACAGCATTCGGCGCCATATCCTTGATATTCCGACAGACTCACTCTGGTCTGCTGTTGAAAATATGGTTTTGCGATTAGAGCACATTGTTGAAAATAAAGGGGGGCATATTGAACAGTTGTAATGTTACTTTTTTATTATTATTATTTAACATTTATAAAGCATGTCAAATGTTTTATATGTATTACAGCGTCATCTACCGGCGAAATTTTGTACTATTGTTTTTTTAAATAAATGTCAAGCGCATCATTTGAATTATCTGTAGTTCAAATTTTATCTCATTTGGACAAATAGAACGTATTCTACATCGCTCTGAAGTGGGAAACTTATTTCTTGCTAACCCTGTACATTTCTTTGAAGAATTAAGCACCCTCGTGGAAAAAATTACAAGCCTCTTAAATGAAATAGCGTGAAAGTAAAAAGGATCATGTTATATAATTGCATCTACCTTCAAGAATTAAGAGGAAATTTAGCTTACATTTTTAACTTCTGGAAGCATTAATAAAGTTTACAGAACATTATTAAACCATCAAACGGATATTTAACAAAATTTTGTCATATATTATAAATACTTATATGATGCGATATTTGTCATAAAAATTATTTAATTAAATTCACTTGTAATGAACATTTTAGTGTCGCCGATTTAACAATCCAATGTGATCTGAAATGACAAAATATTTCCCAGAATTAAAATAATAGGTGTTGAATTCAGAAATATATAGAATCTAATTTATAATTTCTTTGGTACAAAAAATAATATAAATGACAATTAACAACTCCAGTAGAAATAATCGAAGTGACCTTTTAAAAGTATTTGGATTTTCTTTGTATAAAATTCGAAGTAAAATAAAGTAGGCTAGACTTATATGTATCTGAAATAATAACAAATAACTGTTTTAATGCTCTTTAAATGATGATTTTTATTGAAGTGGTTTTCGAAGAATTAAAAAATTTCAAAAACGTTTTTGTTGGATATCAAATGCAAATATTAAAATTTAAAAGTTTCAGAAAGTTAATAAAATGCATTTACTTTATGTATTATTTTGATATAAATTATTAAATTACTGTCATCTGATGATAAAAATTATTATATTAAAACAAACCCAATAGTATATATGTCTTAGAATTTTTAATGTTTCAAAATATATGCTGTTGTAATTTTTTAAGATCATTTATTAATTCTTGACTGTTGGTGGGGAAAAAGCAAAGGAAATAAAAAAACGTATAAGAATTTCAAATCTTTAATTTGCTTATGTGAACATTGAAATTACTAAAATTTGAATTGAAATTATTTTGGTGTTACAAATTTTCAGCATTGTTACTTACATGTTACAAATAATAGAATATTAGATTGCATTAATAAATTCTAATCTATGAATTTTGTATTTTTATATTAAAACTGAAAAAGGGTGTAGATGCAATGACAATTTTTATTGAAATTAAAATGTTAGGATTTCGATAAAAAAATTTTTTAAATCTCCATAAATGTTAAATTGAACGATTTGAAAATTTCTTCACTTTATTTTCCTGTTTATCAAAATCAGAATATTTATGTCAGAAGAAAAATTTGAGTGGAAAACATAACACTACAATTGCTATTTATATTTCCAATTTTATTACTCATTCTTGGAATGAGAAATTTAAATAAATAATGATGTATGCATATACAAAAGATTTAAATTATATTTTTTGGTATTTATCTGTTAGAGATACAATATTTTTGAAAAATCGCTTAGTTATAATAGAATAAAACGAAAGTAAAATAACTATAAAGAATATTAACTTATATGTAACATATATTTGAATATCTTTTTTATAACAGTAAAATAAAAGAAAATGGTACGAAATTTTTATTTATTAATGAAGCTTTATTTTCTCTTGCTTATGTAATCAACAGACTTAATATTTTTGATATATTTTTTACAATAATTTATTTTGCCATGTAATAAATGATGGTAAAAATTTTTTTTAACAAAAGTAGTACATTTTTGTTCAAAGTAACTGTTTAAGAAAGACTAAGAATGAATGATTCAAACTGCAAATTCTCACAACGTATTTCAGAGGAGTGCCCTAAAAATTAATAATTTAATTTCAGAAATTAATTACTAAAATTAATAACTATATATGTTAGCAATTAAATAACATAAAAATTCAATAAAAAGTGAAATTTCTTCAAGCAAAAATTTATTTCATCAAAATTTAAACGTTAAATAAAACGAAATATGCTTTAAATGAAAGTTGTTATTTATGACATTTGGACAAGCCGACCTCGCTAGCCGACGGCTATGCGAAATTAAGTCAAATAGTCTTTTGTTTTACCAGAGTACACGAAGGTGAAAGTACGTTTTTGCTCTAGAATCTTCCGATAGATGGCACCACCAGCGAATCCACGCCTCAATTTTGACTTTGATCTGGAGGAGGAGGAAATTTTCTCCAGACCGTTGCACTCATGGCAACTGCTCAACAATCGACCACAGGACTGTGGATTCAACACATTTAACGAGCACGTATATCCACACATTGTAAGCCTTGGCGGCATTGGAAATCGAACCCCGCCCTTCCGGACGGAAGCCGATACCCTAACGACTAGACTGCCATTTTTTGCGCATATAAATATTTGATAAATGGTCTATATTCAAATATTTTAACAAAAATCAATAAAAAAATTGCTTTTTATTACTTCGTTTTCCATTTATAAAATTAGTATAATTGTTTCGATGCATAGTTGTCAAAAGTTAAAATCCAAATTTCAGAATATAACACTAAACAGAGATTTTAAATATTTGACACAGATTGCGTATATTATTATGATAAAACTCATGCACCATAAAAAAGTAATATATAAAGAGAATTTTCAGATGCACAATGTAATTAATATTTTATTAGATTGAATAAAGATGTCGAAAAATTGGTTTTCTTTTCATTATTTTCCATTTCCACTTTACAAATGAAGAATACATTCTTTCATTCAAAAAAAAAAAAAAAAAAAAAAAAAAAAAGCTTACTTTTAAATGAAAATTTCAATAAAAATGTCATCATTCTAAAATTTTTATTTGTAACACACATTCATTTACCCATGAAAAAACTTGAATTAAGGAGAAAAGTTTAATAGCTTTTGCTGTGTTTTATATTGTAGTCTATACATCACTTATGCTCATTCCATTTCCACTAAATCTGAAAGACAAACAAAAATATTTTAAGAATTTGAATAGTTTAAAAATGTTTGAGCACAATATGCAAAAAAATGACTCTGTTATTTGACTAATTCAAAGTATTATAGGGGAAATGTGGTTAGGAATTTATATCATAATATATTTATGCATATATAATGTGAAAGGACATCATGATATTATCATTATATAATTAACATGTTCTTATCAATATAGCCAGTAATGTTTTGAATGAAACGTAACGAAATTTGATGGATGCATATAGAGGCATATGAGAGTTTGTTTTCTAAAAATCAATTTCGAATGTTACTTCTAAGGGTAATTTTGGTGCTGTTTACTACTATATTTCTCGATAGCAGGGCATCAATGCTATGCGTTGATTAAAATAATTGCTTTTCCTGTAGTGATTGAGTGAATATAAAAAAAGAATGAGAATCTTTCAAAAATGAATTGTATCTACTATTTTTGGATGTTACTTGCATAACGTTATCGTGATTTATTTATCAATTTTTACTGTAACAGATATCAGAATTCAAGTGCTGTCTTTCGCGAATTTTGGTGGTTGAAGAAGTTACTTAATGAACTCACGAAACATAAATGAATAGATTTAAAATTTACGGAACTCTAGCACGATAATACCAGGGTGCTTATTCTGCTCATCAACATCGTTAGAGAAACGATGAAAGTCAACACGCTAACACCTGATAAGTCTCAATTACAAAAACAGCGCGTGCGCTTGGCAATCAGTAAGTGCAAATTGTGAAAAATTCATAATCGAACGCTGCGCTGCCTTACGGTCTATAAGGGAATTCCAAACAACTATCGCATCGACAGGGCGGAATAAGCGTTCTGGCCAAAGACGCTACAGCACTCAATGAGCACATAAATTGAAGTTACAACTAAATTCGTGGAAAAGGAAATGATGCATTTTCCTTCAAACATGGCCTTTGGCTGGCCATGACATTGTCAACTTTTCGAGAAGCGGAATCCTATGCACAACATCGTGAAAAACAACGCATGTATATAGTAAAATTTAACCCCTATATAAAATTTTATTATTCAGGAAATTAATTCCTGATGATGTGACCACACTAATTGTGTTTGCTTCGAGATTCTTATCACACAAGGAAGTAGAAAATGCGTAGGTGTGGCATTGTTAATGGAGTGATGAAATATGTGCGTAGGTGCGTGCGTGTATATATATATATATATATATATATATATATATATATATATATATATATATATATATATAAAGTAGTGTTAACTACCTCTTTTGTAGAACTACACTAAAAACTGATCCATGAAAAAGCAAAAAATCACGGTGCTGTGAAACTACAGAATAACAACTCTCAAAAAGAAAAGAAATGATTTTTGGCTTTATGTTTAAAAATCACTGTAATTCAATTATTAGAAAGATACATGATAATAACTTTCATCTAATATTATAAATAATTACATCAATGTAAAAAAAGAAAAAAATGCATGGATTTTTTTAAATGGTATGTTTATAAAACATTATGATTTCAAATATTACAAGTAAAAAACAAAATATAACTTTTATCTAATGAAATAAACTTTTATTTATGTTTTCAAGCATAAACAATGCAAAATAATGAATAAAATATGGTTTTTTTTAACACTTTTATATAAAACACATTTCTTGAATTTATTAAAAATATTATCAAGAAGCATATTTTATACAAAAATACTCAAGCTTATGATAATATTTAATACATATTATTAAACTTTTTTTCTCTAAAAACCTTAAGTACATATTTAACATAAATGTAATCAAAAATATAAAAAATGCTTATTAAATACATTTTAAACTTTCATTATTAAAAAAAATATTAAGCATGCGGTGCTAATATAACGCCAATAAATTTATTAGTCAAATGGTTGTTTCGAAGTATATAGATATTGATAATTTGATTTTAAATTAGCTATTTCAAGCAATATACTATTTGGTTTTATATTTTGAAATTATGAATGTTAAATAATACGTATGTTTATTTAGAGGAAACATTCGTGGTGAGCTTTAAAAAATTTAATCAATCATGGTTAACTGAGAAAAAATCAGATTTAGAGCACATTGATCGACTGAAAATATGATTTTGTTATATTTGCCAGATTAGTCCAAGATAAAATGAAAACTTATATATGAGTATTCAAATGTTAGGAAATTAACTACAATTTAAATTTGTAAGCGATAGAAAAATAAAAGAAAGAGAGAGTTTATATGTTTTGTTCCTGAACGGTTTTTTAGATAATTATTTTTTGATATCTGCAGTTACATCATATCTTATTTTCAAAAAAGCAACTCTTTATCCAGAACATTGCTGCTTTCCTTCATCCATTCTTTTGTTAGAAGTCAGCGACTGGACAAAAATATTTCTGCCAAAGGACACTGCTAATGAGGACCTTATATTAGGCATCTTTTCACGAGTATCACATAACTTAAGATTAAGTAGGGAGTTAAAAGGTGGGGAAATGATGTTTCTCCTTTAGGCCTAACTGCAAATAAAAGTAGCCATTTTAATTGGACAAGAAAAGCGCTTATTTTGTATTCTGATACATCATTACTTTTATTCCATTTTGCTATTTTAAGCAATTTTATTTTAATCATTTGAGTTTGTAAGAAGATATGAGATTTTATGTTAAAAATTTGTTATCAAGAGACTATCCAGAAATTGCATGGTATGACATATCAAAAGTAAGCTAAATTTCGTCATTTGCTTAAGTATTTAGTAGTTTAAGATGCTGTTCTAATTATTCGTATAGTTATTATTAAACTTATGAATATTTTCAAAAATATTATTCAACATTACATTTTTTTAATAAAATAATATTTTTACAAGTTTCAGCTTAATTAAAAATTGAAATTGATTTTGTAAGCATGGAACAGCTGTATCTGTATATATAAAAATAAATAAGATGCTAATTCTATGTATGATTTTTCTGTGATAATTGGGTTTCTATATCAGTAACTGTTAATAATTATAATAGTATTTCCTGGGATGTCAGTAATTCTATTTACTCTTTTGAAATTCTAGTTTATTTTCTTTAGTTCTTCTATAGATATTAAAAAAAAGTTCTATTATAGTGAGAAATTTTTTTATCATTAATATTTTTTACATTTTAAAAGTCAATAATACTTTTGCATATGTTCACCTAATTTCTTCAAAACCGAGTTATATTTAAAATAGAGTGAGAAATATCTGAAAATATTAAATACTTGCTAACAGTTTTCATAAACAGTTTCGCTATTCCAATATTAATACACTTATATTATTATTAATGTCTCAAATGAAAATTTTATTCATACCTTATAACTCAGATTTATTAAAAGTCTATAATTGTTTGTCTGTAAAAGTGTTATGAAAAGTGTGTTTACCGATATTATGCTGCTGATATAAAGGAAAGATTTTATTAGTATTTGGAGATTTTTCTTTGATGAGAGACTAAATAAATTGTTTTTGAAGCATAAATTGTGGCAACACAAACTGCTTAAAGCTGAACTTAATGCATTTAACTATTAAAGATTTAATTTATATTATTAACTTATTTTGCATAAAATATATTTATATTAATTTGTATATGAAATATATTTATACTAATACACTACTGAACAATTGCTAAGGACGGATAACACTATCATCCATAGCAACCATAAAATGAAAAGAAGCAAAATGTGGAAAATTAGAATAAATGCGGGATATAGTAAGAAGAAGTATGTGTATGCAAACTTTTTTCCACGTCTGTTCATCACGTGATAGCGTTCATAAGAGCTTTAAAGGTTTTGACGCGTGTGGACAGTTGTTGTTTCAAGTCAAAGTTTTACAGGAAAGATTTAATAGACGAACTTGAAATTTTTGGCATGTCTTCCCGACATCACTTGGATGATTTTATGCATGGCCAAATTATTGGAAAGATCGAAGAAGGGCGAAAAATAACAGATGTTGCCAGGGAGTTCGACATCGCTCACAGCGTTGTTTCACGGCTGTGGAAGTCATTTAAAACTACTGGAATGTGTAGTAGGCGGAATGGGGGAGGTCGTGTTAGAAGTACGACGCCTGCAGAAGACAGATATATCGTCCTATCAGCAAAAAGAAACAGGCACACTACAGTGCTGCAGGTGGCAAATCAGTTTCTTGCTGCCTCAGGAAAGCAGATCTCCCGAAAAACTGTTACCAGACGTTTGAGGGGAGGAGGACTATATGCCCGCAGACCTGTTGTGTGTGTCCCATTGACCAGACAGCACTGTACTGTCCGTTTGCAATGGTGTCATGAGCATCGCAGTTGGACTGAACAGGACTGGGCATGCGTACTATTCTCAGATGAGAGTAGGTTCAGTCTGTCAACGGATTGTAGACGCCAACTGATCTGGCACGAGAGTGGTACTGCTTATCGTCCAGAAAATATCCAGGAAAGGGACCTATATCCGATATGCAGAGTCATGGCGTGAGCCGGCATCATGATCAATGGCCGCACGCCCCTACATGTGGTTGCGATTGGGACTATGACGGGCCAACGATACATTAATGAAGTTCTACTTCCTAATGTTCGTCTTTCCCGTGGTGCTGTCGGTGATAAATTTGTTTTTATGGGCGACAACGCAACATGTCATCGAACACTCGCTGTTCAGGATTGTCTAGACAGCGAGGGTATTCAACGCCTCGTATGGCCATCACGTTCTCCAGATCTAAAACCCATTGAAAATGTGTGGGATGCTTTGGGGAGGCAAGTTGCTGGTCGAAACTATCCTCCGACAAACAAGAACACCCTCATCCGTGCACTCCCAGAGGAATGGGATAAATTGCCTCAACAGCAGCTGGATAATTATGTGCAAAGTATGATACGACGTGTGGAATGTTGCATCACACTCCACGGTGGACATATCCCGTACTGATACCTTTCTTCAAGGTGCCTGCTGACTTTTAGAGGCATTGTTCCATTTTTCCGTATTCAGCATCAAATGAACATTTTTTTTCTTTCAGATGTTTTACAGCTTTGTACTTTCCACTGAACAATAAATATTCTTTATTCTAATGTCTGAACAGTGTGGAAACTATATTTTATCCTACTAAGCCTCATGTCTCGCTTAATGTTATGCTACATTGCAGTTTGTGATACGTCCTTAGCAATTGTCCAGCAGTGTAATATCTTTTTAAAAGTAACATGATTAAATGTTCAATTCTTGTATCATATTTAATCTTACTGAGCAATTTAAAATATTTTTATCAGATGGCTTAGAAATGTTCAAATTTTATCTAACTGCAAACAAAATTTATTATTAAAATGATCTAAATAAACATTCTGTGGATATTGGTGATTTTTTATTACCTTACTTTGTCATATTTTATTCAACGTTTAATAATTTTTCAAATTATTATAAAATACTTAATGTACAAAAATTGTTGCTTAAATCAGAAATAATTTATTCATATATTACCTACCTTTATTTTTTTTTTTATCGTTTTACATTTTGACATTTTGGACACACTTTGAATAATTGAAACAAATATTCAATATTTATTTGAATACATTTATTTTATTGAAACAAATATTCAACATTTAGTTCCTAAATTCACTCAAACTTCTGACATTGCCGTCTACTTGCAAATTTTTAAAAGAAAGCAGAAAAAGTTAATCTAAAAGAAATCGAATACATTATTCACTTCTACCATTTTGCCTATAGACATTATCCACATAATTTTAAGAGAATTAAAAGACAAATTAAAAAATTAGAAGATTACTCATGCATAAAAAAAGATTCGTATTTAATACAGATTGAATACAGATGCAAATTGAATACAGAATCATTTCGCATCAACCCTAACACATATCAAAAACAATCTGGAATTTTATGGGAAGATTTTGCTTATGACTTAAGCAATTCTCTGAAAGAGTAACTGCTTAGCCTGCAATATTCAGACTTTGAATTATTCGAGATTCGGTAGTTACGTATCAGCTCGAAAGAAGAGTTAGTAACATATTAAGGGACATTTTAGTGACACTTATGGAAAAAATAAAGAGTTCTCCTTGATTTAGTACGATTACGAAGATATTACGAAGATTACGATTACGAAGATTACGATATATATATATATATATATATATATATATATATATATATATATATATATATATATATATATATATATATATATATTACAATTTTAAATATTAATTCATTATAAGATAGAATTATTCTTTCAAAGTGAGCTATCCATCGAAAGTTAGATTAGGATATCGAACAAATGATGTTTTAAGAATTAGAAAGATGATATATATCATGTCAAATAGTAAAAGCATGAAAATCGACCTTTATTAATATGTTATGGATGCCAAAGATCCTAGTTCATCAAGGATAAGAGTATATATTGTAATAACCAAAAGGTTTCAAATTTATCTGATTTTGGTACAGTACAATTCCGATTTTGTTTTTTTTTTCCTAACAAATTGCTGTATTCCAAGCTAGTAATGAATACATAAATACGTAATGGTGCAGGCAACCACTGTACCGTAAGATTAAAAAGTTTTGAATACTCGACCATCTCTAAGAGCCTCATAATTTTGAACCACGGTCAGGTGATGAGGTCACACCTGAGCTGGCACCCTTCTCTCCACACCACATTAGCAGAAGGACTTTGGTCGTCAGAGATTAATGTGAACACGTTCCCAATCCATACAGTTCCAGCAACTCAATAACAGACAATGTGGTCACTTTCCCAATCACTGCCAGAGGCACATGATACTACGCTTTGCTTTAAGGAGAAGCGACGTGAAGCTACTGAACTAATGGAGTTTGTTGTTGTTGCATCAGCATGCTTCCCAGTACCTACCCCTGAGTTGGGCTCTACCAGTTAGATAAAAACAACCGGGTGAAGCCTTCGTGATTTTGAAGCAGGGACAGCGGAAGACCCCTAATACTTGGCCTGCCACCCCCAGAGGTATCATTTCACTTGGAGGACATTGTGAACACTCCCAATTTTAACGTGCCCCATCCGCCTTCAAATACGACGGATCTTCACTTAAGCCAGATGCGAACTCACTACCTTCCGATAATGAGAACGACGATCTAACCAACCAGGCCCATCTGGAATTTGTTAGTAATTAATATATATCAGATACTGCATTTATCGATAGTGTGGTAGTTATTAAACTGCTAGTAAATCACTCTACCATATTCTGCAGCAACAATGTGCTGTTTTGAAAGGATGACACTACAGGTATAATTCGTTGTTTGTTTGGTATCTGAAGCAGAAGTACTTCGCATTGAACAAAATACCCTTTTTAAACACCGAGTTCAAAAATTTTGGAATCAAATATAACAGAGTAAATATATTTTTTTCGTACTCTTTTGCTTAACAGAATTGAGACAGTGCTGCCTCAATCTTGTCAATGATTTATCGCCTGATTCATCTACCTTAACAAATTGAATCGAGATATTTTCTGATGGCAAGGTTTTTCATTTTCTATTTAAAAGTTTGTAGTTTCAAAACCTACTTCAGATGAGGATGTATGATGCAGTTCAGAATTCATTCGCAGTTGGAAATTTCATACGAGTCAGGCTTCGTAAACTAAAATTCACTAAAGCAAATGTAGGTACTTCTTCAGCTTTTTGTATTCTATTACTACTTAATGCCGGTGAAAATAAAGATAAGTCTAACAAAATTACTCAAGACTATATGAATGAATGAAGCACTGAATTATTGCTTAACATGTCTCTAGGGATTAGTTTCATGTTTTGTTGAATGAATAAGTCATAAACGAATAGAAAACATTTGTATGTATTGAGAAATTCGATAAAATAATATAAATTATTTTAATTTTGTTAAAAACATCAACTTATTTTTCTCTTACACAATTTGGTTGTATAAAAGAAAAATAAATGCCTATTTTTTATTTTTCTTAATATATAAGTTAACTTTCATTTTTCTCTTATAATGAAGGAAGGAATCGAATCCATGCTGCCTAGTCATACATTCGATTCTTTTTTGATTTATAAGCTAAATACAGGAAGTTTTATTAAGACATTGATTAACAAAGTTTTGACTAAAAGTTTTCTATCTTATAAAGTAAAAATTATTTTATGTTTTTTGTAAAAATTTAATTCTTAGCCAATGTGTTATCTGAAAAAAATTCAACCTATAAGTCATTTCTTCACTCTCTAAAAGTTAAAAAATAAAAAAAATGATGTTTATTTTTTTCTTAGTAAAGTTATGTTAAAAAATTTATATTTTCCTAAAAATTAAAAAAATATCGTTGATTTGTCGGAAAATGAAAAAAAGCTACTTCTATTTAATTTCTTCAGCAAAAAATTGAATATGATGATTTTTGAATGGTCTAAATTAAGATGTGTGTGTTTTTCTACTACACCATAAAAAATAATTTATGAAAAATTTAGTATTTCTAAAGTTATATTAAAAGGAATTTCTTTCTCGCGCCGCATTTATCTCTCTTCATTCACTGCATTTAATTTTATCATGATTTGCTTAAAATATTTAACGTGCGCACATACGTACATATATATATATATATATATATATATATATATATATATATATATATATATATATATATATATATATATATATATATATCTTCGTGATTTTGAAGCAGGTACTAAGCAGAAGACCTCGAATACTTGGCCTGCCAACCCCAGAGATATAATTTCTCTTGAAGACATATCAATCACGACTTACTTAACGTGCGCCCTAGCTGCTTTTAGCGAGTACGAGGGATCATCCGTTATAAATATACATACATACATACATATATATATATATATATATATATATATATATATATATATATATATATATATATATATATATATATATATATATATATATATATATATATATATATATAATATATATATATATATATATATATATATATATATATATATATATATATATATATATATATATATATATATATATATATATATATATATATATATATATATATATATATATATATATAAACAAACCGTGATTTGAGCTCACTATCTTCCGATAATGAGAACTACGCTTTTACCAACTTGGTCACCATGGTTTCACATACATATATGTATAAAATTTAAAAATTTAAATGCCTACTACAATTTAACAAAAGACATTTTATGAGTTGCTTTGTAGCGTAAAAATTTTTTGCATAATGATTTCAGCAATTTAAAATTTTAAGTTTTTTTTATTTACTTTATATTTTTTTTATTAGCATATCTACTTTTTTCTTATCTATCTTTCAAAATCTACATTATTTTTGTGATAAATTTAAATAAATTTTCTTATCCTACAAGAAACACATTATCTTAATATTTCTATTCATTAAAATCATTATAACGGATATCAAATACATAAAAAGAAGGAATGATAATGAATATGTACATATACATACCCACGTCCACATATGGATTTGGAGGATTTGTCCATTCGTCGCATGTCCTTCATGATATGGTGTGACCTAATGTTGGATCCTGATCTCTTCAGACTCCCATCCGAAATAGAGATGTCGCAGTTTGAGACGAATGTACTGGTCTGTGACGTCCTGGTGGTGCGGCATTTCCAAGTATAACGGTGATTTGGGTTGCGACGTAGGGCGGCTCTCACGTACGCCTTGCGTAGCACCGTTTGCACCTTGGATGATTTCATGTATAATAACAAAAAATTTATGTAATAACAAATTATGAATAATTCTTTGTAAATTAAATGTAATAAAATTTTTGAAATATTTCTAGAAAAAGTTTATTTGAATTCATTATTTGTTTCGCATAAATCAATAAATTTTAATTTTCATTTAATTTCAATGAGAAATAGATATCTAACTTTCATACAACTGGTGTTCAAATGAAAAGGTATGAAACGTCGTAACAACGTAATCGTTAATATATTTGTCTATATCGTTATGGAAGAACGTAGCTAGACATATGCGATTAGAACCTCCGTCGTGGATCGAAACATGTGCAAGAGATAGCAGAGGCTCTTATCAAAAGAGCGCCGTCTAGTTAATCCGGCTGTACGTGTGAGGACAGGATGACGTTAAACAGAAAAACCACCAATTCTGTTGTGTTCTATGAGAAACTTCGACGTCTATGCATGTCCATCAAGAACAAAAAACCTGGGCTGCTAAGGGAGGGGGTGATTCTACTCCATGATAATCATGTTTCCACTCGTCTCCAGGATAACATACACGGAACTGGCCAAGTTCAAGTGGTGGTAGTTTGACCATCCGCCCAACTGCCCAGACATGTCACCCCGTGATTTCCATGTGTTTGATCCCTTAAGAAACATCTAAAAGGGAAGCGGTTTAATTCGGACAATAAATTCAAGAACTTGTAGAAAAGTGAATCTCGTCTCAGCCACAAGAATTCTGGGGACAATGAATCCTTCCGCTCGATGATCAATGAGATCGTTGTGCTCAGGCCTATGGCGCATTCCTTGAATAAAGCCTTCATTTTTACCTACACTGTCACTTCGTACCATATTATTTGAACGCCTCTTGTATGTTTAGATATATTTAAATTGGCGAAAAATATAACTAATTGCCTTATTTCTTTACTTAAAAAGGAACGTGATAAAAGAGGAAAATTATTAAGGCAAAATAGATTGTTTCTAATTTACTATGAAACATGATATTTCATTTTACATAAAATTGATTTCATAGTGTGCATATCAATATCCATATACGCAGCGCAATATGCACTATTTAAGCCACTTAAATTCAATCACCAGAGTTTGTGATTGATGACACTTAGTTTGTTTATGTGCTTGTTAGTGTTATATTTATTTTCTGATTTAAGTCAAATTAATGTGTTTATTTTAATTTATAATCCATTGATAAGAAAAAAAATAGTATATATTTCCTACTTTTTCTACTTTTCTTTTCATCTTTTATCTCGTAAAAAGGTTAATATTTAATGTAGGTTTATAGTTATATTACAATATATTTAAAAATATTTAGAATTTAAAATTTATTGACTTACTTCAACATTCATGAAACAATAGAGGACAGACACAAATATTCCCTGCAATAGAAAATGAAAAACATCTAATATAAATTTTACTATAACATTTTTTCATTTTTTGTTGTAAAAAGAATTTGATTTATAAATGTTTGAAACACTAAAAGAAGCAGATTTTTATAATTATTGTCCTACCTTTTTAAAAGGATAGTATATTTAAAGAATTTAGGAAAGGTATTTTGAATCAAATTAAATAGTTTAATAATTTTTGTCGTAAAACTGCAATCTATTTTCTACTCAATATTTATGAAGTTACTTTATATGAAGATTCACAGTTTGAATTTTTCAAGCTCTTTCGTTTGTTATGTATAGATAATAGAAAACATAGATGCTAATGCATTGCGTGATAATTTAAAAAAAAATATTCAAACAAATTAAAATTAGAATTGAATCTCTGCATGTATTAAAGCTATCCATTTATTGTTTGGCTATTCTGTTTGACGTCAACATTTCCCAGTACCAAAATTTATCCCTTCGTTAGTATAATTATTCTTAATTTGGTTCTCACAGTTGCCTCTCATGAACGCACCCATTCAATTGCATCAAATAAGATTAGAGATTTTATTTGGTATATTCTGTAACAATTTTGAAATACTTGGATAAGAAAAATCAATATGAGATTTGATTTCTGAGCTCTTGAAAGCTGCATCTCATAAGCGTATACTACAATCGCATATGTTTTTAAGATTCTCTGAATTCTTGACTGAAATAAAGATTATAAAAGGTCATCTTACGACATTAGAAGTTTTCTAAGGATATATATATATTAGGTTGGGGAATAAGTTCGCGCATAGCGTTTTTACCAAAGACTTTTATTTAAACAAAACAATAATTATATCAATAAGTTAATCAATTATATATTCGCCGTTGCTGTTTACAACCTCTTCCCACCTCTCGACCAATTTGTTGATGCCGTTCCACCAAAAATTGCCTGGTCTGGTGTCAAAGAAGTTGTTGAGCCAGTTTTTAAGGACCTCTTGGTGCACTGGGAAATGCTCGAAAAGAATGCCACAGTCAACAGGGAGCTCTATATTGCTCAGCTACACCGCGTGAATGAGACTATTCGATTGAAAAGACCTGATTGACATGGTCAAACTATACTCCTTCACGACAACGCCAGGTCCCATGTTGCACAAGTCGTCAAAGCCGCACGCCAAGAGCACGAATGGGAGGTTCTTCAGCATCCGCCGTATTCTTCGGAGCTTGCACCGACCGATTACCATCTTTTCCACTCCTTGTCAAACCATATGAAGGGTGTTACCTTCGATAACAAAGAGATACTTAAAAACTGGCTCAACAACCTCTTTGACACCAGACCAGGTGATTTTTGGCGGAACGGCATCAACAAATTGGTCTAGAGGTGGGAAAAGTTTGTAAACACAGCAACGGTGAATATATAATTGATTAACTTATTGATATAATTATTGTTTTTTGTTTAAATAAAAGTCTTTGGTAAAAACGCTACGAACTTATTCCCAAACTTTATATATATATATATATATATATATATATATATATATATATATATATATATATATATATATATATATATATATATATATATATATATATATATATATATATATATATATATATATATATATATATATATATATATATATATATATATATATATATGTAAATGCTTACCTGTGAAGACTGCAAAGTTGCGTTAGTGATCATGTAAGCTTCCTCCAATTTACTGTCATCTCTGGGATTGACGCAGAAAAGAAGATGCGTGATCCCCAAAAGTGGAAACAATAACGCAGTTGCCTTCACGGCACGTCTACAAGGAGATACGTTTATTACAAAAATATTTGTCAGCAGTACATGAATAATTATTTAATATTTTATGTGCTTACATAATTGAAATTTAATTTTTTTTAAATTTACAATGTTGAATTGTAAATTTAAAATTTGATTAAATATGATTTTCCATTAAAAATTGACAATTTTCAGCGAAACTCCCTACTTTAGAGGCGAGTGAAAAAATTTAGTATATGTAATTCATTGTCGTTCTATTTTCTTGCATTGTAGATTAAGAATTTTTGAGACTGTAAAAGAAATCCGATCCATTACTCATCTCTTAATTTTGTTAAATTAAGAGGTAGGTAATGGATTGGAATATTCAATAAATTCACACACAGTATTTGATTATCTGCCTCTTAATTCAAATATTTAATTCATATCAAACATTTGAGTTAAGAGGTATCAGCTCTAATATTTGATTACCTACCTCTTATTACGTTTTAGCATTTCACAGTTCTTAATATGAATTGGTGATTCACTTCGATAAAGTTTTGAATCGTAATTTATTGAGAGAATAATTCAATAACTAAGTGGAATTCTTGATAATCTATAAGTTTCTCTCTGTTTGAATGAGAGCTTCTCCTTATGACAGATAAATGTCCACATTTTATCCCCATTTGACCAACCGATGTTACTAAACGGACAAATATATACATCAGCTGAAAATTATTAATAAAAAAACTAAGACATTTAAATTAAAAGACACTGTCCATTGTGACAAAGATCTCTACAACTATATTTCACATCTTCTTTTATGAAGAATTCAAATGAATGAAGAGACGACTTTTTCATTATATTAGACATCCTAATTATAGACAAAAAGTTCTGTCTTTATACTATGCATAAAATTTTCATCTTTTCTACTTTGATAATACTCATGAAATTTTTAAAATTAATAATGCTTATTTTCCAGAATATGATATATATTTGACTAGTTATTATCCTCATGTTCATTATCTTATGTTGACTGTCAATTTTTATTCGAAAAAAATGTTGAAAATAACTGTAATAATATGTTCCTTTGTGTGACATTTTATTTTGTTTTAAAATAATAAGTGTTAGGAATTCCAAACGAACTGATAAAGCTCCTAAAATTTAGGTACAGTATAAGCAGACTATATGCTCTATCAAAACACATGACACAACATTCTTAGCAGCATATTAACTAACCATATATTTACAACAAAAGATATTTCTATACTTTATAATTTTTTTCATTCATATTTTCTGATCGAATACTACCTATTAATAGTATTATTAAAACATTTATGGAAAATGTTAATCACAAATAAATATTTCTATTTTTTTTTATGAATTCTCTACCAGCTTCTAATTTTCGAATAAACTTTTTTAATTAAGTATATTTAATTAAGTATTCATTTCAATTTCACAATATGTAATTTTACAATCTCACTAAAAATAATTTATTCCAAAAAGCATTGATTTGATAAGAAAAATAATTATTCTAATTAGGCCTCTGTCACACTAGATGACATTTATCGTACGATAAAAGTCGTCTTGTGTGAAAGAGGCCTTATTGTTTAGTTGGCTGAATTTAAAATAGAATATCTGTAATTTCTTATTAACTATTGAAATAATGTTAATTAGATATTTAAAATGGTAATAAATATTTAAAATCCTATACAATAGTTTAAAAGTGAGTTTTATGATTTCACTTTTAAATTATTATATAGAGTGATAAAATCCTATACACAATAATTTAAAAGTGAAATTCATGATATTTGAAGTAATTTTGATATTTTCCAATCGATTGTTCATCAAAAAATGACCTTAAAATAAGAATTTATTCAGATTTTACAGTGTATGTATATTATATTATCAAGTTAATTTATATTTCATATATATCATTAGAAATTCTTTAAATGGTTTTTTGTTATAAAAATGTCAAAAGATAATCATTAAATAATAAAATTATATAATAAAAACATAATTAAATTTTACATTTAAAACCATCAGAATCTATTTTATAAAATGAAATATTTTCAATCTGTACTTTCTAAAATGCACACAATTGTTATAATTCTCAGAAAAGATCAATATATGATCAAAACAAAATATTTAATTTTAGAAAAAGCTACCACATTCTGTTCATATAGTCTGGTAAAATATATAACCAATATATTATTGGCAATCAAAAATGCAAAACTCAGAAAAACAAGAAGTAACAAATCCGAATTTATTGCAGAGATTACATACACAAAATTAACGACAACATAAATATTACTTGATTGAAGATGCGGTCTTCTATAAGGAAAAGACAATAAAATTGGTAATAAGGGACGCTTTAATGTTTAGCTATAACCGTTACTACACTCCATAGCACTGAATAATAAATATTTTAGATACACTGTTAAGGAATGTCAGTGCGTTAACTACTTTGAATAGCGCCATCTAGCGAATGGCATATCTACTTCACGAACGTAAGTGCTCCACCTGCTTTTTAAAATCTCGGTTTTGTTTTATGAAAACACACGATCAATTGCTGATATTGTTCCGGGAAGAAAAGGCGATCATGTTTAAGCCAGCAGAGAGCCACAATGTAGCTAATGCGTAGTTTTTGTGATCTTTTTAAAAAATTTCGTTTTTTTGTGTCGTTGTGTTAAATAAAATTGTTTGTTTAAAGTCTAGTTTAACTACTGCAGCCTGTATTGCCTCAACACATAGCAATAATAGATTTGAATCACCAGCAGATATCGTATCCCCCCAACATTTTTCTGCAATTTTAGTGATCAGATTAAATACTTCTTACATAAATCTAGAAAACAAACAGATCAGAGAAGAAATACCATTTATTTTAATCAGCTAAGGAAAATCCTTGGATATTTAGTGAATTCTATGAATTAGTTTCTCCACACATATCAAAATATGACTGGTAATAAGATCAAAAAATAAAAACAAGTTAAAAATCTCAAATATTTTAGTCAGTGCACAGGTAATATGCACTAGACAGTGTAAAAAGTAGAATTCAATATCACCATCAACTGTTATTAAAGGTTTTACTTCACTATTGCGATATATTGGATAATACTTCAGCATTTTATCACCATGGGCAATTAAACTCTAATATTACTTCTGTAATGTTGCAAGCAAAAGAACAATTCATCCGGAAAAAGATTCTGCTATTCAAATATCCATTATCAATCGTTTATCACAATTTTAAACGCAAGCGCTCGTGGCTTAGAGTCAAAGGTAATGGACGTCTGATGGAAGGAGACAGACGTCTTGTAGATATTCCACATTGCTGCACTGAAATCAGACAGACCATACGATTACAAATATGATTATTTTATTTTGTTGTAATATGATTGTAACTATAGCACCGTGTTTTTTCAATGTCATGTGCTTAATAAGTACGTATTCAAGTGTGGTGATGCATCGTGAAAGTTGTAATCGGTCTTGTCTGTCAACCGTTTCTAACTCCATTACCTTTCTCATGGTTTATCACACACCGCCGACATTGAAAATGCAACACCAAGTAGAAATGGTAATTATGCAAATTTCATGGTAGACGCACCTTACTAAGTTATGCAAACAACGCGAAATGCGCAACTCTCCAACGCACGTAGATAACATAAAAAGTGTTGAACCGACAGAGTGGGAAACATTCGCGCTATTATTGCTGCTTGGAAAATAATCATTGAAAGTTTGTTCTTGTTGCAAACGAAGTCTGTAATTGCAGAGAATGTCAGACCATTATCGATGGAGTCAGTTCTAGCAGACAGATGAGTTTACGAGGGCGATGGTGATTGGACTGAGAAGGGAAGGTTGGTTTTTACGGAAAATCACAGCTGGCAGACACCTGGACGTGTCCACAGTGCACCGGTTGTGCCGAAGATGGTTGGAACAAGGAACTAGGAAACATTTGCCAGTACAGCCAGAGTGACGTCAGAACCTATAAGTCAACACGTCCGACGGGAAGCGGTGGCGGCACCAGAAATCACGTCTACCGAAATTCTGTAGCATGTTCAAGACAACCTAGGTACTCTCATATCGAGAGAACCATTTGTCGCCGATTGGTTGCTAATGGCCTGCACTCATGCCACCCGTTAAGAAGACTGCCAATAACCATTCAGTATAGACGACAATATCTGGAATGACGCCGGATTAGAGTGAAGTGGACAACGGAATGGCACAGAATTGTCTTCTCTGAAAAGTCATGTTTCTGTTTTTTCAGTGATAGTCACCACATACGAATTTAGTGTCAACATGAAGACAGGTCTAATCCTGCAGCAACTGTGGAACGTAATAATAGTTTGTGGCACCATTGAGTACGAGTCCAGGTCACCTCTATTTTGTATATACGGCACTATGAGAGCCCAAATTTACGTGGATAAGCTGCGGCCATTGGCACTCCCCTACTTTCAGGGAGTGCCCAATGCCCTTTCTCAGCAGGATATCGCTCGACCGAGCATCGCTTGCATAAGCCAACATGGCATATAAGGTCTACAGCTGATTCCCTGGCCACCTTGCTCGCCAGATCATTCACCAATCGAACACGTTTGGGATATGATTGGACGCCATTTGTAGACGTTACCACTGCCTCCTTCAGAAGACGCACTTTGGCAAATGGTTGACAGGGAATGGAGAGCCATTCCTCAGGACCACATCCTTACTCTCATTGACTCCGCGCTTAAACGTGTTGCTTTGTACTATATCGCCATTCACGGTGATCCTACAATCTACCGACCCGATATTATTCTCGCTCTGTATTATGTGTATTATTTCGAAATACAGATCACTTACTGCTTGTTGCTGTTCCTCTTGGTTTGCCGAATGTGGTTTGGTAACTTCTTCTTGGTGTTGCATTTTCAATGTTGGGCAATGTATTTGACATAATGACCATTAAACTTTCTAATGGTTTAATTTATATCCAATAACTTTTCCTCGGTTTATCTCAAATACCTGTTCTAACGACAATTTTTTTGCATAACTTGATAATGAAGCAGCATGCTCAAAAATATTACGAGGAGGCAATCAAAAATCACAAGAATGGTAATTTTTTCTCGTTTATACGCTATTTACAGACAATGTTGCAATCTTTCAAGATATGCAGGTAGGCTGAAATTGCAATCATTCGCATATCCATCAACATAAGGCGATGGTACAAAATTCACACTGCTATAATTCTTTATATTTTGTTTTGATGTTCAGTGTTGTAAAGAAGTCACACATTTTCTAAGTCATGACCTCATGAATTTGCAATAGTTAAAATATCAATTGCTTGCCTGTGTCAGAACCATAGACAACAGAAGTGCGATTTCAGTAATAGAATAATTACATGTTTATCCAACATCTTAGTAAAATTACGTTTAATTGAGAAATTATGTGTCAAATAAATTTGCTACAAGAAAATATTTACAGAAGAATCATCAGGCAATAAATTGTATTTTTAAATTTATATTTTAAATTATCAGACAAAATTTTATTTTTACAATTTGAGGAGTTAAGTTTGAATTTAAACTTAAATGATTTTTTAATGAATCATTTCCTAAATAAAATAACAACATGTATGGACTTATATTAATATCATGATGAGAATTCATTGAATTTTATTATGTTAAGGGTTTATATACTATATTTATCAATTGATTGAAGAATAAAATTCATATTTATACATATATAAATGATGAATGTTATTGCTATATATTTATGCACAAAAATTTATATTTAGACTTAAACTGTGAATATATGCCATTTATGAAATATTTTAAATCAAAAGAAAAATATTTATATTATCTGAAAATCGATGATATGTTACGTTTTGTTTTGCATCGAAGAAAATGCTAGTGAAAAATATATGTAAAATAATATATTAGATTTTATTTACTATCGCAAAAGCTGCGCAACATACACATACAGTGAACTATTGGTGTAAAGTAAAGTACATATTTAGGTATATCTATTATATTTATAATAATGACTCTTTTAATGTTTTTAAATTACTACAAATTCACATAATCGGCAATTATTTAGGATTTTTCTTTAAAAAATTCTATATTACACATTGAAAGGACATTGAGTTGAATGTAATTTAAACTATGCAAGTTTTGTGCATAAATGTATATACTGACTATATGGCTCTAACTCAGAATCTAGCTCCCTATATATATATATAAATACTAGAATATTATTATCTTAATTTGTAACTCTGGAAATAAATAATTAAAGATGTTTTTAAATTATTCCTTTCAAAAGAATTTTTTCAGAAACAAGAATTAAGATCTTTACCTTACTTGAACGATTTCAAACGTGGAACTTGTCTTCATTTTCGTCACTAAAATTCGAATAATATTCACCAGAAATATCAAGTTAATCTGAAAATATTAAAAATTTTTTAATCTGAATGAAGTTGGCGTAAAAATTGTTATTGGAAAGCAATGTTTTTTCATGTATTATATATTGTGAGAATTCGTTTATTCACACACATTAAAGGATATTAAACAGAAAAAAACTTTCGAAAAAGGTAACTTACTTTTGCATTTTTTTCATTCAATGCTAGTTTAGAATTTAATTTTTAATATGTGAAGACCTCATAAGACCTGCTTAAATATATTTGTCGATCTAAGTAAGAAGTAAATTTAAAGCAATTTTTCTAAAAATTGTAGTTTTTAATTGTATCTGATATGCTTAAAATTTCTAATAAATTATTAATATTTTTTATGATATTAATATAACTATTTTCACCTGTAACATTCATCACCTGTAACATTCGGTTATGGAGATTTGAATGAACTAGTTTTCTACGAAGAAGATAAAATGGAATTTTTTCACTTGATTAATATGCTTCGTTACAGAAATTCTGTTAAATAATTGACTATGACATTTGTTGTATCAAGTTAAATCATAAGTCTATGAAGAGAAATATTTTAATACTTCATCTTTGATAAAGATTTATACTTAAATATAATATGATATATAAATTATTATTATATTAATATCTATCAATAGAATGAATGATTAAGTTCAAAATATATGCATTTTGAAGTTTTGTAATTACAAAGCAAATACTTAAAGACTTGAGAAAATAAATAAAATTATTATTTATACAATTGAAATAAGTTATTTATTTAAAAGAGTTTTAAAAAATTGTGTTGTTTTAAAAGTTAGTTTTAAAAATCAATGTTCTTAATTATTAAAAAATCATTTCTCAAAGAAAGACTCTCTCTTCTATTATTTGACTTAAATGATTTGATTTATTTGCATTAAGTAAATCTGCAACAATGATATAGCTGATTGCGACTTAAACATAAGTACAAAAAATCTAGTCCAGTCTTATAATTTTAAGGTTTTGCTCAAGTATGTAAAAATGCTATAGTAATATATATATATATATATATATATATATATATATATATATATATATATATATATATATATATATATATATATATATATATATATATATATGCTCTTTCCTAATATCATATGTGTAATCATCTAGTCAGTAAAACTACCACAATAGAACACGGAACAGGCCATATTAGTAGATGAAGGTATCCTAGACTCCAGGCATACTGTTCCTAAGCGATGCTGTGTGTTGAAGGTTTGCATTGCATAGCATTATACGAGGCACTCATGTATGACTATTAATGTTTATTTAGAAACTTCGGCTCTGTTTAATGTAAGCCACAATAAACTTAAAGGAGTGTTTCTAAAGACATAAGGGAAATTTTTTCGCTGGTATGGTTTTCTATTAATCTTTTACATTTACAATTGTACATGGAAATATGAGTAGCTTTAAATGACAGGAAAATGTATTTACGTATTGGTACATCGTTTCTTGATGCATCAATGGTCCGAAAACTTGGATGGGCTTCAGACCAATGAAACAGAAAACAAGATTCATCATTCCAGCAACATCTTTCTATAGTTTTCAAAACTTCAATAACAGTGTTTCGTCTTCGTCTTCTTAGAGTTGGGTTTGTACGTCATTGGGCACCTCTGGTTTTATCAGCATTTTGAACTATTAACTCCAAATCCAATGTTTCCTAGTTCCAGTTGCTTGGGTCACCCACTTTATTAATAAAGTCCGATAATCTTTTAATGGAGTCTAGGTGTAACTCTCTAGTATGGATAATGCCTAAAGAAATTAATCTAGTGAAGGCAAGGGCCTCGCATTCGTAAATGATATGTTTGGCCGTTTCCTCTTGCATATGACATTTCCAGCAGATAGGGTCTTGCTGAAACAGTCCCATTTTATGGAGGTGTTTTCTGAAATAGTAGTGCTCAGCTATGAAGCTTACGATTTAACGTATCTTCTGCCTAGAGCATCTTAGAATTTCAGAGGCAATCCTCGCTGATGATCCACAGATCATACTTTTAGCGTGGGTTTGACCAGGAGTGTTGAGCCAAGCTTCATGCATCTTCTGTTTTTCCCATCTAAGAACATTGGTTTTTGCGGTCTTCAAATTGATCCCACAAAAAGGTTCTGCACCGATGGGAACAAAAGACGATCCTTGTTTAGCAAGTTCATCAGCCTTCATATTATCTTCGAATAACAGTGTTTGCTATTATAGGAGAAGTATATGTTTTTACGTCCAGCTGTTTTCAAAGGCAGTTATCTTTGCATAGTGAATAAATCCTGATTATCTATGCAAGTATCCACTGCACTGCTGAAAAACTGATAAATGTTGATGCCCAGTAATAAAAGTTAAAACAATAAAAATCAGTGTTTTGTAATTTTCAATATACTGATGACTTAGAATCTATTGAAATGATTCCACACCATGTATAGATTTTTTCCGCTCCACACTCGGGAAAAATCTGATGGTTTTCAAATAATTCACCAAAAACTCTTTCAATAATTTCGCTCGAGAATACAAATTTAATCTCTAAGGAATACTGAAGACCAACTCAAGAGAATCAAACTTCTAAAGTATGTTCAAAGCCATTTAAAACCTAAGAACCTGCTAATGTGTCCTCAGAAATCTATCTAAGAACTTAAATAGTCTTTTAATATATAAGAGTTGTGCTGATTGCATTTCAAACATTTATTTATTAAAAATATTATCTCGGAGGAGTGGAAAACACCCTCCACCCATAATTGGTACAAGGGATCAAAACCGGGTTTGTCCCTTCACCTCCCGTGTGATAGACGTACCCGGACTGTTCTCTCAAGACTTGCTAGCGGTCATATTAAGTGCCTCACTTTCAACGAGGGCAGGAAAACTTTCGTCACCTGCACCAAGTGCCAAAATCATCAGGCTTCTCCTGAGCATCTTTTGGATTGCATGGGTCTCTCTAGGGAGGATCTCTTTAGCAATCCTCTTTTAGTCTTCGACTTCCTTACAGTCAACGAACTCGTGGATCTAGTCTGACTCCGTCAGACATGGAGGGTAAGCAACAACAACAACAACATATATTAAAAATTTTAGACTCCTGCTGTATTTAATGGTTTATTTTCTGGGGAAGCTATCTAAATTTTTAGAAACAAAATTCAACTTTGAAATTCGTATATTGAAAAAAATTATTGTAATAATAAGATGAAGTTTAAATAATTGAGGTGCTATGTGCAGACTTGGGTGGGATGTTGTTATTAATATCAAAGCACATTTTAAAATCTATAAATGTAATAAATCCTATTTAAGTAAAAAGGTATTTTTATCTTTTTGCTTAATACTTACTCCAAGAGCGCCGATCATAGGCCCTGTGATGATCCATACATACGGTGATCGGCCATATCCTTCCCAACAACTTCCTCCAAGTTTAGAACTCATGGTGCAACACCAGCTGATAATTAAAATTAGAGGGATACCTAGGTGTAATATATTAACTTATTAACACATATGAATTAAACGGTATAAAGTAATTCAGTTGAAGCCAGAAAAAAGATAAATTTTGCTGCTTATTCATTTCATTAAATTATTCCTTTTCTCGTTTGAATCTAAAAAATCATGAGAATTTTTTTCCATGTATCTTGATATGTTAATAGGAAGAAAATTTGTGGTACCAACGATATCAGGCATACCAATCATGAGAGAATTAAAAGAATCGAACATTACTTTAGTTCTCTCATTCTTATTTCAATCATTTTGGCCAGTTTCTATTGATTTATAGATTCTATGCTTACCATAATGAATATTGTTCAAAATATTCTCATAGTTTGCATTAAGAATTTTTCTCGTTATATGGAAGTTAAATATTAAAAATTTATTTATTTCTTCTCAGATTTGCTTACGCAATAGTTTTTTTTTTTAAAGTTTCTTGTTTCGTTCAGTTAATTGTTCACTCATAACTTTTAAATAACAGCATGCATTGCTGCAAAGCAGTTATAAGATCAGTTAAGTGATTTTAAATATTGCAACTAATATAATTGTAAAACATAAATATGAAAAAGTTGATATTATTTGAAAATGCTTGAGGCGCATAACTAATATTGATTCTTTTAATTATTATATTAGCTTTCCTCTTCACATTTTTATAAGTTTCTGAAAACACAGAGGTTTGAGTTCTTATTGTTAAATTATAATTCGTGTTATTTGATCATTTAAAAGATTTGAGAACCTTATACTCTCTCTCTCTAAATTATTCATCTAATTGTTGTAGATATTTCTGTATAAAATGTACTTAAAAGCTTAGTAAAAATAAATATACAAGTAGATTAATTGTTAATATTATTTATTTTTTTAGTATATGCTATTAATAAATAAATTTCAAAAGAAGATTTCTATATTGTACCATTTATAAAAGCTTATGCTGATTTTTTCTTTTCCTCAGCAGCATATTTTAGTAATGTTTCTGATATGTAATGCCCAAAAGGATTCTAAGTATTTTAACATTTAACTGAACTGATTTGATTAAAATATCAAATTAAAAATAACTTCTTGACTATTTAAAAATATAAGGTAAATGAATTTGCTATTATAATAACGATTTTTTTTTGCTAAGTCTATCGCATTGTTCACAGAATGCTTTGTAGAAAGCTTTTTGAAGCAAACTTATTTTAACTAAGCAAGTAGCATTTTCTGCTTTATATCTCATATGATTGAATATTAATTTGTCAGTATAGTTTATCAAAGTAAAAAAAAGGCAAATTGGTGAGAATTATGTATTTTTACTTCTCTTTTCTTTTATTTAAAAGAAACTATTTTTCTGAGCAATGTTTCTAAAAAATAGAAGAAGCGTTAGCATTTATTATAAACTGCTAAAAAGAATTTATTCTTCTATATATCAGAAGTTCTATCAAATCATTGCTTCGTTTACCTTCTTCTAGTACATTATTCAGCAAAGCTCTATAACGACGAAGTTTGTAAATTAATCAATTTGTTTGAAAAGAAATAGTATACTCTTTCCCTTTTATTAAATATCATGTTTATCCTTATATTTATTCCATGACCGAATGTAAGACCTGAAGTTTTTATGAAGACTGCATGGCAAACTATGGAGAGAGTTCAAGATTCAACAATGGTCGTTAATAACTTTTAATAAAAGCATGTGATACAAATTTTTGATATGGCATTCTTATGGGAAAGTTGTTTTTTAATTATATTGTCTTATAATAATGCTAAGGAAGCTATTAAAGTGTAAGTAGATGTATAAAATTGCCAAAGAAAAATTATTCCAAAATGAAGTTTTAATTTCTGGCATCTATAACTCTGTTTGTAAGATTTTAATGATATAATACATGGTGTGCTCTTTCTTGTCAATAAAGAGGATGTAAAATTGGAAATTAGAATAAAAACAGATTAAAAAAGAAAAAAGTGGCAATAAAAATAAAGGAATATTAATGAGAGAGGGAATAAGGAAAAAGGAGTATCTTATAATAAAAAGATAATTTTTAGTTAATTTTTCAATTTTTTAACTTACTTAAAAAATCCAGATATTTTATATAGTGCTATATTACTCCAATAGCTATCCAAAAATGTTCAATTAAAATTATTTCGGTTATTTTGATAATATTGAAACCAAGGTGTCCAAGATCAAACCTTTTCAAGAAAAAATTTAAGTTTAAAATGTTGCTATATAAAACTGGAAATTTTTGGAAATTTTCTTTATTTAGAAAACTTAAATGTAATTTGGATTATAAATAGTGATTTTTTAATGAAAATGAATGTACTTTTAAGAGACATCCAATTCAAAATGGAATCCTCAGTTATGAAAGAAGGGGAAGAAAAGACTCAGAAATAAAATGGAAAGGTGAGCTGATAGAGAAATAATTGCTTTTCTCTAAAATTCAACAGTTTCATAGATTTGTTGCTACTTTTGGGAAGATTGTTCACAATGGTTTGGAATTCATTTTTACCATAAAATCCTATTAAAGTGGTGTTTATGCGTAAAATTGATCAAAGAACAAGAAACAAAACTATACCAGAATAGAAAAGCAAATAATGTATAATGCTGATCAAAGATAAGCTAGAAATGGGGATTGTTAATTTGATAAACAGCTAAGTGCGTTTTAATGAAAATTTAGTAAAAACAATTTGAAAAAATATATAAAAAAGAAATTATTTTTGGTGAAATTAGAACAGTATAGAAGATAAACATAAAAATTAAAAAGTTCATAAAAAGAACCATATAGATGTATATAAATAGGGATTTAGTTAAAAATATAGACTTATAAACTATGTATGTTATGAATAATGAAAAGTTATACTTTTTCATGATTAACAAGAAAATTTTATAATCATGAAAAAGTATTAATCTTACAGTAACAAAAACTAAGAATTCGATACGAAATATTTTAAAAAATGATAATTTTTTTTAAATAAGATTAAAAATTTATGCAGAAAGATGAAAATAGGTAAATATGGGAACAAAATATTTAAAAAGCAATTATGAAAGCAAAATTTGAGAAAATAAGAACAAAATTGTCTTAATATAAAATAGACAAAACAATTTACATTAATTTTGTGTATATGAATTTCCTTTCCATAATATTATTTTGCAATCCTCAGAGATAGATACCATTTTTTAGCACGACTTAAGGCAAATCTTCTTAAATTTTTAATGTTGTTCAACAATATTTATTGATTGAAGGTAAATTTTCTCCGCATAAAAAAACACGGTTTATATCATATAAACTACGTAAATAGATTAAAAAGAAATTATGAATATTTAAATTTTAAAGTAATTCTTATGGTTAATGATAATCCAAGTAAATAATTGCCTTATCAGTGACATTCAACATTTGAAATGCGGGTTAAAAAATACACTATTATCTCTTCTTAAATGAGTCACTTCAGTGTAATTCTTACTAGTTATATCTAAAATTCAATTCAACGAAATTTAAATATAAATTAAATCTTGATGCATTTAAATAACATCCATACTTTGATTACATATTTCATACATACCCCAACCTATCAAATAGAACAATTTGAAAGGCGCATCCTTTTGAAATATTTTAGTTGTTATCCGGCTGTGCAGGAGCATACCTTCGACGAACATCCAATTGATACTGGATAGAGCGGCATACATTTTCACAGACACCACAGCCTTGCATAACCAGCTCTGGAATGAAAAATTGTCTAATAGATTTTCTTAGGCAAGGAAAAAAGTTCGAGTAGAAATGAAACAATAAGTTTTATTCTCAACCGTCATTCTGAAAGACTGGGTCAGTTACATGGTAAAATTATTTACAAGTGTAGACGGCTTTAAAAGTTCGATTTTTTTTAAGGTCGATGTGTGAGAATTTATCAAATTAACTTATAATGAAAATCATTATAGTGATTAAAATCTGCAGAATTAAGTCTCTGTGAATGCTGACAGTCAATTATTGCAACAAATACATTGAAACTAATGAATAGTTGTAAATGTACCCGAACAAATAAATAGTTGTATGGGTAATGCATCAAATGAACAGTTGTAAGTGTACTATAATATTAATGGATAGTTGTTCTTGCTGTCGGATGTTTAAATAGATTGCACAAAAATTTGATCTTAATGCTAATTATACTGCTATATATAAAAATTAATGTGAAGTCTTATTCACACAGAATATGCTTTATTATTCAAATGATTAACATTTCAATATATTTATGCAAATTAACTAGCGGTAGAGATAATCACTGTGTGCTTGAATGAAGATATTGTAAAAATTTTTCAAACGTTGCTATTGGGTTATAAATTTTGATTCTTCTTGTAAAGAAAGTACAAGCAAAGTTTCAAACTTCGATGCTAATAAAATCATTGTCTACCAGAATTGTAGTTTTCCGTAACATAGTATTGCTGCTCGCATTAGATGAGATCCCTTGACTGTTTGCAAAATATGAGATTGATGGGTTCAAAACAGTCATACAGAGCTCTGCGTGATGCTAGATTAAAATGGCTCATTATCTTTTATAACAGTCTAGGAAATATATATATTACTCGCATGATCTGAATAGCTCGAACGATTATATCGAAAACCCAAAGTCAATAATCACATTAGCAAGAAAACAAGTATCTGCATATATTGTTAGAGAAGTTTCCAGAAGAGTAGATTGTTATAATCATGAGGAAAAAGACTTCAATTTAGTTACATCAAAGAAGAAATTATGTTCTCTTCGCGTGATCAGTGTCTAATCTGGACGCAAGAATGACGTCACATCGTGTTTTCATACTAATCCTGAACAATTTCAAGACACGTATGACACCAGATGCTTTCAAAATTTTGATAATAGAATCCGTGTTTGGCGGCATCGTGAAGAACGCGCAATGAAAGAGAGCATTGGACATTGTCATATTTGCTGATCACTTAGGAATGATATTTTATAATGACAATAGATACCAGAGTCTAGGTATTTTTTGCTAGCATTGACGATACTTAGAATAACGGTTGTTACATTTCAGTTATGGTAAGGCCATTGACTTTAACCTTTATTTAAATCCTGCGATTTGTTACATTTCAATATGATAATATACGATTGTACGGAATCATCGTTTATGCAAAAAATATTCGACTATTGCCCTGGCTATCATGTTCTCTTGTTTTCTCACCAACAGAAAATGTGTAATCATGTTTGCCTAACGATTGTCTTATCTCCATATGGTAATAAGAACAGTAAAGCTGGGGTATCGTATTGAAGCTGTATGGTCTATAGCACTTGAACACGTCATCTAATCTCTGTTTGACTCAATGACTAAACGTATAAATATTGTTATTGCTACAAAGATTAAGAAATAACATCATTTATGCGTTGTTATTACTATTTTGGTTATTGATTTTTTGGAATCTAACTTCCAAATTTAGGAAATATTTAATCACTGTTATTTCTAGTATACTATATTTATCCAATAAATATCATTTTATTTTTTCGTATTTCCGTTTATTGGATTAGCTACACTGTTGGTCACCGTAAATGCAACACCTGGAAAGAAGCATAACAATAACATGAAATTTAAAATATACATTGGTGGAGGTGATATATGAAAATGATTAGAATTTCAACGCAGACGCACATCACGCACACCTGTGGCGTCATTTTAAACCGCTATTTAAGGCTTGGATATTTCGATGATTTCAAGTTCGGCAATGGAGTTTTTCTTGTGTTTTTTTCAACAATAAGAAAATACGACGAATTATGCCTTGTAGAATACAGAGATCATTTTTTATCAAGTATCCGAGTTCAACAGAGGAAGGATAGTGGCCTGCAGAGATTGTGTATTATCCTTCAAGGAAATCGGTAGTCCTGTTGGACGAAACCAAACAATTGTAATGCGGATATTTGATCATTGGATGCAGGAGGGTACGACGGACCAGCGTATCCGATTGCATCCACCTCAGTGCATTACTTCACGTGATGACAGGCAAATTGTGCCCACTGCAGTGACGGATCGCTCAATCACATCACGAACCATAGAACAGTACATTCAATCTGTTACACACCATCCAGTGTCTGCGCGTATCATTCGATGCCGTATACAGCAGAGTGGTCTGTCTCCAAGAAGTCCATTGCTTAGTTTACTCTTGATGTAGTACCACAGAAGTCTAATCCACCAATTGTGCAATGAAAGAAAGATGTGGACGGTAGAATGGAATGAAATTGTCTTTACTGACGAGTCACGCTTCTGTCTGCAACATCACGATGGTCGCATTCGAGTCTGGAGACACCATGGAGAGAGGATGCTGAACAGCTGCGTTATGCACCGCCACACTGGTCCTGCACCTGGTATTATGGTATGGGGTGGTATTGGATATTTCTATCGCACTCCTCTAGTAAGCATTGCCGGTACTTTAAACAGCCTGCACTACATCTCCGAGATGTTGGAGCCATTTGTCCTTCTTAACCTTCAAGGTTTGCCCACAGTCATATTTCAACTGGATAATGCGCGACCACTCGTGGCACGCATTGTTCAATGATTCTTCGTCAATCACCAGATTGAATTGCTTCTCAGGCCGGCTTGTTCCCCGGATCTATCGCCGATAGAAAATATGTGATCCATGGTTGCTAAACGATTGATCGAGATTACATCCACACCATATCAACTTTGGCACCGTGTGGAAGCTGCTTGGTCTGCTTTACCCCAAGAACACATCCAATCTCTTTGAATCAATGTCGAGGCATGTGATCTTCAACAATCGCGGCTACTCTGGCTACTCATTTTAGCAGGAACCAAGCTTCACAGAAGTTAAAAAATTTTATCATTTGATACTTGGCCAACATGTCATCTATAAAATAAATTTTGTTGTGATATTTCTTGTTTTTCTTGGTATTGTAATTTTGGTCACCAACAGTGTATTTTAATGATAAATAGTGTGAAAATTAATATGAGAAATTTTGATTTAAGAATTGTGTTAGAAAGCTATTGTATAAGCTATTTATTGTGATTTTCTTAAGTTAAATTAGTTATAATCTTTTGTAATAACATCTTGAATATGTCCTATCATGTTTCGTGTACTGTGTAAATTCAGGCTGCAAAGAAAAAATTAAATATTAGGAAACTAGTATAAACTGATGAGATTGTGATTCGATAAAGTGGTAGATGAAAGTGTAACAATATATTATATTACATACAATCAGGGTTTGTTGTCACGCATTATGTAAAGAAAAGTTAATCATCAAGTTAACTTTCTTTTGGATTATAAACTTTATTCATTGGGTTGTTTTGAGCAGTATTAAATGCTGATAAAATATATATAGAAATTTGGCACAAATGCTTTTCGACACAAAAGCATTTTTGAAACTTTAGATGATGAATAGAAAATGCTGAGAACTAATTTATCACCGTTTTGAAACATCTTGGATCTAAAATATTTAATGCCTTTTCTTCTTCATTCGAAATTATTCCCATCGGAAAACTTGACTTTACTTACACTGATGCACATTCATATTTGTGGTATTAACCAATCAGTAAAATATCTTAAAAAGATGTAACTTTATTTATAGTAAAAAATCTTATGACCAAAGTGGAGGATTATTTCTGAAAATAATTTTCAACACTAGTATTTGAAAAAAGGTTTTTATTAATGGTACTGATACTTTAGAATTGTGGTCGCTACAACGTCAATCACGAACTAGTTTGTAGATCGCGGAAGTATTTTCAGTGGATTTGGTTAACTTTTTGGTTAAATAACACTGATTTTTCCACTTTCCAATACGTTGAAATTAAGTACAGCTCAATTTCAATCTTCCTTATGTATAACTCAATTTCAGCTTTTATTTATTTATGCAGTTAAATTAAAATTGATGTCATATTATCCAAAAATATAAGCTTATATGAAACTAACAAATACAAAAAATTAAAAAATTTATAGCTTTTTTGATTTATTATTTGCAACAAGAGTTGAAATGAGTAGTAGTTACAAAATTTCATAATTTTGGCGATTACTTATCTGGAGGCGTTGTCAGAAAAACTATATTATTGTCTATAAACATAGGCAGTCAATTACCTCCTTTCTTACTATAATATGCAATTAAAGATTTATGGAATGAATTCATGTTAGTTTGGAGATTGGTATAGACGTTGATCAAAAACACATGTTCACTGAGATTATTATTTTGCTTTCCATTAAATGTGCTGTTGATTAAAGTTAATATTCAAATTTAGTAAACTGATAAATTTATGTATTCCAATATGACAAGGTCTTTATTGGAGATCTTACATAAGGTTACTTTGCATATGAAAGTGCACTGACATATAATTATCGCCTGAATAATAATAAGTATTTTTGATCTCTTACATTCTCCACATTTGTACACTAAAGTTAAATAGAGATATAAATTCCGGAAGTTGGAAAATTTATAATTTCATCAGATGCGAGGAATGTTTACAGAAACTATAGAATGTTATAAAATGTTACAGGTATCACAGTATATCCTGATGAACATAAATTCCACAATATAAAATATTGTTTTTAAGTTATTACTAGTATCTATCAATAGAAGATTTCCTAGCAATTAAGTTATTATTATTTTATGTTGGAATTGTTTTTAACTATATCAAAGTGGCAATAACAATTAAGAAAAAGATAGACTAAATTGTATGTAAAGGAAGTCTCTTTAATGTAATAAATTACTTAAATATAGATACAAATACAGAGGTATTAGCATAAAAAGATCAATAAAAAAGAAGACAAAAATAATCTTAATTGATAATTAATGATAGTTTAGATTTTTGATTACTGAAATATACATTAAAAGTGACATTTCTATTTTTTCGTGATCTTTTTAGTTTTATATAAAAGAGTGATATGTATGTACAACTGGTCTTTAAAGTTTGATTAAATGAATATATGCCAACCGAAAATATGATTAAAATATCAGTGATTAGATGCATTTAGAAGAATATGATTTAGTAAAAAATTCTCTATAACTATGTTTTTTCTTTTCTTCCAATTTACTTTTTTAATACTTGATAAAATTTGGAACCTACAAGATGTTTTAAAAATGCATGTATCTTGCAAAATATCTAAAATTAATGAACACACGCGACATATGTATCTAATAATTATATCTATAGACATTGTTTCCATAAGGTTTTTAATGATTATGGATAATTGGTTTAAAAGATTATAATTTTGTAAGAAGCTTTACTCTTAAGACAACAAGCAGTTAGATTATCATAAAGTGTTTTCAATATTTAAAGAAAAGCATCTATTTAAAGTTCAAATTAAATAACAATAACGAATTCATTTCTACTTTTAAAAGTTTTGAAATGTGATCATGGGTATCACTTACTTTCTTCATTTTCTGAAATTTTATAAACTTAAAATTAAATATATGTATGCTTAAAAATCAAAAACACGCTAACCAACATTGAAAATTCAACACCAAGAAGGAATGGCCAGATAATTATGCAAATTTCAAGGTAGACGCACCTTACTAAGTTACTCAGTGTTTCAGCGCACGTAGGATAAGATGTAAGGTTAAGAACAGGCAAAATAGGCATCATTCGCTCCGTTATTTCTGCTGAGAAAATAATCTTTGAAAGTGCGTTCTTGTCGCAAAGGACGCCAATACGTACAGAGAATGCCAGGCCATCGTCAACGGAGTCAGTTCCAGCAGACAGACGAGTTTACGAGGGGCATGGTGATCGATATTGAGAAGGGCAGGCTGGTTGTTACGACAAACCGCAGTTAACAGATACCTGGACGCTTCCACAGTGCATCGGATGTGGATCTACGGGTCCGACGGGAGGTGGTGGCTATGCCCCGCGAAGCATGTTTATCGAAATTCTGCATCCTATGCAAGAAGCTCTGGATATTCCTATACAGAGCAGAACCATTTACCTCCGATTAATTGTTAGGGACCTGCCCCCATAGCGTTTGATATAAAGATTACTATTGGCCCCACACCATAGACACCAACATCTGGAATGATACCGGATCAGAGAAATGTGGATGATGAAGTGGCATAGGATCATATTCTCAGATGAGTCACACTTCTGTTTCTTCAGTGATAGTTGCAGCGTACGAGTGTGGCGTCGACGTAGCGACAAGTCCAATTCTGCAGCAATTGTGGAACATCCTACCACTTGACAATGCGGCATCATGGTTTGGGGAACCATTGCGTATGATTTCAGGTCACATTTAGTTTATATTTACGGCACTATGATAGCCCAACGTTATGTGGATGATGTGGTGCGACAGGTGACACTCCTATATCTTCAGGATGGGCTTAATGTCCTATATAAGCTAGGAAATGCCAGACCACATATTGCTCGCCATCAGTCAACATGTCTTGCAGGGTATTCACCTGCTTGCTTGACTACCTTCCTAACCAGACCTTTCACCAATCGAAGACGTTTGGGATATTATTTGACGCCATTTGTAGACCCTGCCACTGCCTTTTTTTCAGAAGACTCACTTTGGCATATGGTTGGCAGGGAATGGAAAGCCATTCTTCAGGATGCCATTCATGCCCTCAGTGATTCTGTGCCTAGATATGATGCTTCCTGTATCACTGTCCACGTTGTTCCTACAACCTAATGACCCAACCCTGTTCTCGCTTTGTATTATGCATATCATTTCGAAATACAGATCACTTTTTGTTTCTTTGCTGTCTCCCTCTTTTTGCCGAGTTTCGTCACTTTTTGGCTACTCCTTCTTGGCATTGCATTTTCAATGTCAGGCAGTGTACATAACAGCTTTACAATATCGATGCGAAGATAATTGTATCAGGAATCGGGCTTGAAAAAATCACGATTAAGCTTGAGAAATAACAAATTATACGTACTATATCTTTATATGATGGAATACTGGATCCACCCACCACTGGTAATGAAATCACTACCAACATCAAAGAATGAACCATCAAGGCGACCACTAAATTCTTATGCACTCTGAGTCTGGAACAGTGTAAAGACCTAAAAGTAACGCACATGTATAAATCATGAAGATAGATGAGTCATAAACACGAAAACGGAATATATTGTTTAAATATACGCAATTGTTTCTGCTTACTTACTTGAAATACATGAATATAAAGATGGTAATTGACAGGAAGAAAAGAGAAATCAATGAGCATATTAAGAGAATTAGGCTCACAGTTAAAGGAGCTTTTGGCACATCCTGAAAAAAAAAACAATTTTCTTTAATTAAAAATAGAAAAAAATACCAAATTGTAGAAGACGAATTATATTTTTAATTTTAAACTTTCTGTATATATAATATTTTAACAACACTTGAAAATAATATTGTATCTTAATACCATTACAATTTTTCACACAAATATAATGATTTTAATAAATCAATTTTTTTTGTTAACCCGAAATATATAGTTAAACATTTGAAACGAGAAATTAGTAAACTTAGAATTTATTAATACACATCGTGTTGCTAGTCTATAAATATATATTTTTCATACATAATAAGGGAATGTTATTAAGTAACGTATTTTAATTGTAGACTCTTATGTTTGTTTTCAAAATCGATAGGTGATGTTGTTCACATGTACTTGAGTTTTTAACACGTATATGAATCGGATGTGACTATGTGGGATAAATGTGATTCCTTTCACAAACGTAGAATTGACGGGTAGTCGCGTCATCTATAAATGGTTCTACACCATTTATGATCAACATGCTTTCATCCAACTCGGTTGTATTTATTGATGGAGAAATCCTTTGACGTGAAAGGATGTTCAACACGTACTATGCGCACACGTGGTCTTAAGAAAACATGGACATGCGAGCTGCAGTTGTTCAGCTTATAGTAGGTTTTGCTTGGTTCTGGGCGTCATTTTTAATGAGTCGGCGGGTATCTTGGAAGATAATTTAGTCAATGAATAGATCTTATTACCCCAATTAGGCATTAGTACTCATGCATACCATGAAGACCATTATATACGACACACCCGTAAGTCCAAAAATAAAATTTGATGACACAAATCTCTATTATTACTACTTCAATCAGCGAAACGCCAAGTATCTGCGAAGATATTTGCTAATTTATATCGTATTGGTGTTGTGCGTGCAATCATATCAACGGGACCAATTTCGTATACTTTCTATAATGTTTCTAAGTTACTCGCTGTACTTTTTTCTATATAATAACAAGTTTTACATTAGATTCTTTGTTGTGGCGCTATTAACCACAGCATAAAATATATTGCTTGAGGGTGATATTTCCATCCATGGATTCCTGAGCAATTATGCTTCCTAACCATACTCCTTACCTTTTCTCTAAGTTCATACATGAAGTTATTCGATACAATATATAATGTCAAAATTACACAATAATAATTTTTTTAAAAAAGTGAAAATAGCTTTTTATTTTGAATATGTATTGCAATAATATTGATGAATGACTTTTTATTAACATAATTTTTCTCGCATTATCTTAAAAATGAATGTATGAATTGTAATATGTTTAATACATAAATTGTTGCCCAAGGCTTATAAGTAATATTTGAAATACAAAAATTAAAAATTTTCAAGTGCAAGAGGACAAAAGGACTGAGAAATGAGAAAAGGTATCCTTCTTTATCAATACATTTTCAACAAAACTTACAAGGGAAATAAGCTTCTTTATAGTTATGATTTTTCTTTGATAATAGAAATAGTAAGAAAAGAATGAAAATGAAGTTTTCCTGTTCTGGAAACTTGCAATGATGATAAGAGGATACGAACATAAAAAAAAATTACTTTTCTGTGAACGGAATTCCTTAACGATCCTAAAATGCATAGTTTGGTTAAATTCACCAAAATTATAGAAATAGTTTAATGCAGGCATAGAAACATGCAATCTCTAAAGCTTATGGCCACAGAAAGGACCCATATTTCATATGTTGGGAGAAATTCCCCGTCCATAATGGGAAACTGAACAGGCAGTAGTAACTTTTATAATGAAGACAATCCAAACTGAATGGCACCAGTGACACTAGTTCTATTACAACAATGCTTTTCGAAAATAACTACATTTATTTTCAAAATGGCACACGATCGAAGACTCTTTCGCTATTTGAGCAGGTTTAGTACTGATCTCCTCATGCCCTAAATGTAAAATATATTTCATCATTATCAGAAGCTGTAGCAGAAGCACCCATTTCCTTTTATTGTGGTAGTTGGGTAATTTATTTATTTTACTTCTGAAAATTTCATCTATTCTCTGAGAAAACGTTTCGTGGAAGTAATTTCTATGGAAGTAAATGAATATGGACAGTCGTTCTCAGTACTTTGATGTTAAACGGAGTTATTTTGACCACGATTTTTTAAATTTGTGTAGCACAGATTTGAAATGAAAAATTCCTCTTTAAGTTTTTGGTTTCTTTACTTCTCTATGTCTAAATTTTTTCCTTTATTAAAAGTATTGATTTGCTAATAATGCTTATATAAGAAGTTGCTTACATCATCAAATCCTTAATTAAATATATTGTCAGCTTTATAAAATTACCTCTATATACAGGTATTAACAGATATTTATACTGCATATTATACCCAGTATATTTAAAAGTAATCTTTATCTTGATTTGCAAAATTAAATCTTTTACACTTCATACACGAATAATTTTCTTTATCACAGTTTTAAATTATAGGTTAAAATGAGACACGTTTTAATTATTTACTTCTTGATTTATATATTAATTCCAAAGTGAAGAATAGAGCATCTCAAAAACAATGTTCTTCGTAACATCTACGCTTTGTATTTAAATGTTGAATGTTTTACGAATTACATATACTGATAATTATGAAATGTTATTAAAATTGAAACAATAATATTGGTTTCAAAATAAGGATAAAAATTAGTAAATGTTTAAAAACGATAATATTGGATAAAATAGTGACATATTCTTAACTGAACGAAAATAATATTTGGAACGAAAAAATTAAGCATTTAATTTATAATTATTCGTTACTAATATCAATGTTTAATATTTTAATACTTAAAATAACATTTGACACTTAATGATTCAATGGATTTTGTACATTTTAAAACTTAAGTAAAAAAGTATTTTGAATACATACTTTCCTTAATGGAATAAAACTAAATAACTCTTAAAAGTAATCTTGCATAGCTGTTTTATTGTAAGTATTTTAAAAAATTAATATGCTTTATATGTCTACGACTGATTAATTCTGGGTTTTTTCAAAGAACAATTTTGATAATTTTCATAAATTCTAAAATGAATTAAATTAAAATAATTTTTGAATCGATATTCTTTTCAGTTAAATCCAGATTATTTTAATTAAATTATAAATGATTAAAATTTCAGACATCTAATTTATCAAAGGCTTAAAGCTTTGAACATTTAATTTGAGCTTGTAAGGCTTAATATTTTATTGCTAAATTTTTTTATTGTATCGAAAAAAATCATTATTTCCAAATAAAAACCAATTAAAATGTCTAATATTAATGTCTAATTAACATTATTATTAATTTGTCTAATTTAAATTTAAATTTCTTTTTTTCTCATTTCACAATATTTTTTAAGAATTTTCAGCGCTTTAATCTTTTGAAGAATCACTTTTAATCCAGTTACCGTGAAAAAGAGAAATTAGTTTTTTTTCCAACAATATTCAAAAAGTACGTGTTATGAAATTAATTAATGCTTTTCTTATTATATTAGGATATTAGTTACCAGTTAAATACTTCATAGCAATAGTCTTTTTATTGTAATGATTAATGGAACGTAAATGCTTAATTGAAATTAATTCATATTTTATAAAAAAATTCTAGGGAATAATTAAAACTCATCTAAACAATTACTAAAGAAAAAATACACTTACTTTTATTTTAATGCAGTCGAAAAATTAGTATTTTTTTAAGTTACGATACAAAAGTTATTCAATATCTTTCTTCCATCATTTCATTATTCTATTTTTCCTTCCAAGATAGAATAATTTACCAAAAGTTTATTAATTTTTACTTTAAAGATAAAAGTTAAGGAAACAGATACATTAAATAAGAAAGAAAAATTAATAAGCGTTTGTAGAAGGAAGAGGAAAAAATATATGATGGGCGTACGCTCTGTGCTGTATAGTAATTTACATTTGTGTTTCCAACGTTATTAGTTTAGCTATTGAGCTCATTTTGGCATTAAAAGTAAGGTCAATGCATTTTGCATATAAGCACACGTGACATTTAAAAAGAATTTATTTTTTTATTTTATATTAAAAGAACTTATTTAATTAAACTAAATAGGGCAAAATTGATTTAAAAGAGGGCTTTTACAAGACTTTTGAAAGGTCAAAGAGAAATCTTATCAAATAATTTTCACTTTATATTTTAATATATTTTATAATTGATCTATTTTTTTATGAAATAATGAATCAGTTAAAAAGTTTTTTTGAAGAACAAGCAATATAACTTTTGAGAGAATTCAGTGATAGATTGCTTTAACATCTTAAGAAAAATGAGTTTGTAAATTTATATTTTAAGTTCCTCAATGAAAGTGGGGGCATTGATCTTTTACTTACCTTGAAGACAATTGGTATCTTTGAATTTAATATTTAATACAGCATAGAATAATATATTGTACAAATAAATTGCTTATAAACCCAAAAGTTCCAAAATAATTTTTTCTAACTGGTAAATTATATCTCAAAATATCCACTGCTAACACATTGCATGACATTGAAAATGCAACATTAAGAGAAGTCGCCAGAAAATTATGCAAATTTCAGGGTAGGCACACCTTACCGAGTTATGCAAATAATGTGAAATGAGCAGTTCATCTGCGCACATAGGCTAAGATATTAGTAGAGGAACCAGAGGAGTGGACAGTATTCGCGCCATCATTGCAGCTTGAAAAATAATCGTTGAAAGTTTATTGTCACAAAGAACGCCTGTAAATTCAGAAAATGCCATGCTCTTGTTGCAAAAGTCAGTTCCAGCAAACAGACGATTTTACGAGGGACCTGGTTATCGGACTGAGAAAGGTAGGTTGGTCCTTACAACAAATCGCAGCTGACAGACATCATGATGCATCCACAGTGGACCGGTTGTGGCGAAGATGGTTGGAACAAGGAATTATAGAGTGTTTGAGGGATGCCGGTGCAGGAAGAGTGACGTCAGCACGCGTGGATTGATGGTCCCACAAAGCAAGTCTGTCGAAATTCTACTGCATGTGCAAGACATCCTGGGTACTTCCATATCGAGCATAACCATTTGCCGTCGAATGGTTGCTAATGGCCTGCTCTCATGAAGCAGACATTAAGAAGACTGCAATTTACTTAGCGGCATAGACTCTGACGTTTGGTATGGTGCTGATTAGAGTGTTGTGGATGATGGAGTGGAATAGGATCATCTTCTTAGATGAATAACGCTTCTGTTTCTTCAATGATAGCCACTGCATGCTAGTGCAGCATCAACGTCGAGACAGGTCCAATTTCATTCCAATTCGTCCTACAGCAATTGTGGAACGCCGAACAAAGCGACAAGATTGCATCATTTTTTGGGGTGCCATTGCATACGATTTCAAGTCACCTCTAGTTCGTATTAACGGCACTATGACAGCCCAAAGTCACGTAGATGATGTGCTGCAGCCGGTGACATTCCCCTATCTTCAGGAGGTGCCTATTGTCCTTTATCAGAAGATAACGCCCGACCGCACAATTGCATCAGCCAACATGCCCTGCAAGGTGTACAAGGTTCTTCTCTGGCCACCGTGCTCTCTAGATCTCTCACCAATCATACACGTTTGGGATACGATTGGATGTCATTTTTTCAGACCCTGACTCTTTCAGAAGAAGCACTTTGCCAAATAGTTGACCGGGAATGGAAAGCCATTCCTCAAGACACCATCCGTACTCTCAATGACTCTGTACCTAGAGGTGTTACTTGGTGTCTCGCCATCCACGGTGGTCCTACAACTTTTTCCTACTGACTCGACCCTTTTCTCGCTCTGTATTATGTATATCATTTCGAAATACAGACAACTTTTTGTTCGTTATTGTCTCTCTCTGTTTGCCGAGTTTCGTCACTTTTTAACAAATCCTTCTTGATGTGTCGTTTTTAATGTAGGGCAGACTAAGTTCTCCCAGAAAATTTTGAAATGGCCCGTGGCCCGTAAAGAAAAGTCTTATTCCTAGTCCAGTTAATGATAGCTGTGTGTGTGTGTGTGTGTGTGTGTGTATGTGAGTCTAATTTGAATGATCAACTTAAAATGATAAGACGTATTTAAATGCTTTCATTTGAACTTTGTTATCCAAAGAATACATTTAAATTTTAGAATACAATAATATATTCATTTGAATTTCTATAGCGATTTCGACTGAATCAAGTCTCAAGTATAAGTTCCAGTCTTGTTTTACTTTATGATTTCGAGAATACCGATATTAACAGCAGAAAAATAATAATTAATTATATCTTGCTTAAGTAATTGCATTTTTATAACATTTATTTCAGTGAGATTTACGTGTAAGTAAACCAAAAAATTCTTTTCTTAAGGAGAAACATATAATGATAAGAGCTTTTCAATACATAAAATTTATCAATTATTTAGTATACATCATATTTAAAAGCTGGGTTGTGTAGAATATTCATGTATACTATCACACAGACATATCAAACATAATTAATAGAATTACCCTTTTTTACCATATTTGAATGAAGAATTTAATGAAATTTTCTCAATTTAATATCTTTCTTCGAATTTGATAAGAAATGGCAATATGACTTATCTTTCTTAAACTGTAATAAAAAACAAGTTAAGTATTAACGAATATCAAGAATTTAATTCAATTTATCTTACACCAAACAAATGCAATTTTTAAAGAAATTTTTAATACAAGAAGCGTTATTTTATAACAAAATATATCGATACGTTCGCATTTTAAAACAATTTACGATTTATTTTAACTGATTAATAGGAGGCAATTTAAATTTACTGAAGTCATGCGAAATAATTTGTTAAATATGCAGTAAATGTTACAGCCGTTTTCATATACCAGTTCTTTGTATTTTATCCAGTGATTAGAAATAATTTCAATGAATAAAAATCGAAAATTCATGCTCAGGTAAGCAAATAATGTAACAATGGAAGTGTTTTGCCAAGCGATGGAAATCACGCGATGTATATCTGCCTCAGTGACAGTTTTGAAGTTAATTCAATTCATGTTTGATTGTTAAAATAATGCTTATTCATGAATTCTGCCAAAATGAATATTGTTTATAAAAAGATAATTCTTAGTCTTTTTTTACTGTAATAAGGATGTAAAAGACAAATGAGATTCTGATGAATAAGTAACTTCACTTTTCCAAATATTTCATTACCATTATGGACTGAGTTGGAATTTCTGATAGATTTGATTGGTAACTTAATTTTCTGATCTTTTTATTGTTAGTGTAGTTTTCATAAAATTCTAAGAATCATTCAGCATTAAAGATAATATTATTAAAATAATCTTTACTTTATTCTCAACTATATAAAGGCACAAATAATTTACGATTAATAATAATCTTTTATGATCAAATGAAATAAAATAAAGATATCTTTATTTTTTTTTTATCAAATTTTAATTACCGCTTGAATTTTCCTAATCTTATACCATTAAATGGAAAAATGTATTTCAAAAATATTTAAAAAATAAAAATAATCTCCAGAATAATCATTTAGAAAATTATGTTTCCTTATTGAACGCACGAGGTAGATGGTTTATTGCAAAATAATCTTGACCGATTTTTTTCCATACAAACAAAGCTTTCTAAAGCTTTTATCCAATCAGCGTCAGTATCTATAATATTTTACTAAGCATTAAGATTTTCATTATTAATTATATTCGTTCTATTTCTTTTGTTTCTTTCGATGTCTTGATCAAATTTATTTCGTAATCAGGCGCGTGACTTAATTGTTAAAAGTACAAAGGAGATTAATTGAAAAGCGCAATTCAATTATCGTTAGAAATGAGATAAAATACATAAAAGATTACCACTGTTGTGAAATTCAAACATTCGCTGTAATTAGTCCAGTTGCCCCACAGCCATTTTCCATTTTCATCGCAAACCCTGTAAGCTTTTGCATCTGAAATTTAAAATAGATAATTTAGATTGATACAAAATCGAAACTGCGAATTAAAATGATTACAGAGAGAAAGTGATACACTAGGATGAGATATTATTTATGTTACTATGAAATTTATTGAAAAATTAATAAATCTCTTTTAACATTTATATGAAACAATATAAGTTTTAGAAAATATTAAGTATTTTTCTAGAAAAAAATTGTTGAATAAAAGTATATTACTTTTAAAGTGTTTAAGCCAAGAAATTTTCTAATATAAGAATTTATTATAGAAGAAATGCTATTAAAATATTCAAAAAGAAATAATATATGTCTACAGTTTTATTCTGTATGAAACGATGTAATATAAGAAGAAAAAAATTTAAATCAATTAGTTGATAGATTATAATATTTTTAGAAAAAAAGGAGCACACAAATTTGCAAATATTATATTAAATTTTAGAAATCAATCAAGTTGAGCGTTCATGACAAATATAATAAAATAATTTCTGAATTCCCTTAGATCACTAGCCCTGAAATAAGAAGTGTTGCCATTATTTCTGTAAAATGACACAAATTCGGTGATTAACTCAACCGAAGACTCGTGTTGAAAGATTTTGTACATATTAGAAACTCCTTTGGCTTCAAAGAATTAGTTCTAGTGTTAAGTGGAAAGGAAGAATCCTTTCAGATATTGTCTTGATCATTTGGTCTTGGTTCATAATTACGAAGAGATTGATTGTGCTTAGCTGGTCAACTGAAAAAGCAGTAAGTGATTTGAGATAATATTTTTACTTATCCCCTTGCAGTAAATGTTATCATAGATAAAATTATTGATTAGGTAGTTCATCAATATTTTCTGCGCTTGTGTAAATGTGAAACGCCTAATGTTTAAGTAGTACTCTACCATTACCCAAAAGTAGAACTGGATTAGAAACCGAAAGATTTTAAAGACATAAATATCATTTGGGAAAACTCTCTTGGATTTCCAAAAACATACCATTTGTACTTTCCTCATTCACTAAAAGTACTGAAATTTCCGATTTATTATTTTTTTTATCTAGAACATAATATTGCAAAAGTTCACTTGAAAAACTTAAGCGATCAATATCATAAACAGTTGTTTGAGTTTCTACAACCATTATTTCTTTTATTTCCTGAGATTAACATCTAAGTACGCTTAAAAATTTGTTTCTTATGAAAAAGCGTATAATGACAAGAACTTTTCAATACATAAATATAAAAGTTATGAATTATTAAACATATTTCAAATTTAAAAACACCAGTGAAAGTTTTAAACTATATTTTAAGTTTGAATCTTTGAAGATGCCCGAGCAAGTTAAGAATCAAATGACACGGTATTGAATACCATTTTTCGAGAAATCTGCTTAAAGGAATTTCTATAATATAGTATTTAATTAATATGGTAATATCGAGAGTTTTAATAGTACTCATCAGCGGAGTGAAATTAAACCTATTATTTAACAGATAAAATTATTAAATATTTATGAATTTTTCAGCAAATTACTTGTAAATTGTTTCGTTATATAAGCTATGACTTTTATTAAATTATTAACAAAAGAAGAATAGAATTCTTTACCTATACTTCCGAAAATATTTTTGTGGATTTCATAAAGGGTAAGAAGACATAACCTCCATCCTTTCTTAAGAATTATTTTCATCTCCCTATATCTAAAAGTGTCTCTTGTAAGACAATTGTAAATAGTTCTATAGAGAAGATGTTTAGAAAAAGTAATTATGTTGGCTAATTTCTGATCTGAATAAGTAATTAGTATATTTGTATATGTAAATGAATAGATATGTGCAAAGCATTGTATATTTTTAAAATGCGCCTGTGGTAATTACTCACAGAAAATTAAGATTAAAATCCACATTTGAAATTTTATGATTAAAATAATTATTAAACTATATTTAGAAGGAATTTAAAATTCAGACGTACTGTTCAGTAATGAGAAATAGATGTTTAGATTTTGCTTTCGTTATGCTTATGGTTGACGTTTCTCACTGAAAATTTTTCTTGCTTTTTATCAAGCAATGGAATACAATCTACACAAAGCCTTCTTGAAGGCAAAATGATGATGTTGAAGATTGTAAATATGACACTGTAATTGTTAGGTTGTGTACAATGATTTGTTAAGCGTTCAAGTCTTGTGCATGTTAAAGATTCAAGTCATTTACAGTGACTGAAATCTTCAACTCTTAGTTACTCAATTGTCACTAAGCCGTAACGGGTATTAATGCCTAGATAATATGACGACTAGACTAAAAATTTGGAAGCTATCTTGTAACTTCTACCGCTCGCTCATTCTCAGAGCTTTTAAATTCATAAAAATTTATTAGTTTTTAGAATGATTTTATTTGACATTTCTGTAGCACATTGACACCGCAAAGAAGTCTAATCTTTACCAGTTAAGTCATCAATTTAGTCCAATGTTCAATGGGATTTTCACACATCAAATTCAACATCGATTCGAAACCAGTTTTCAGTTAATCTTACACTCTAGTTTCTTAACATCTTTTCATGGACGATGTAAAAAAGATAGTCATATTTAGTTAAGAATCAGAAAATTATAATTCTTTCTCCACTCTTAATTTTCTTTCAACAGCTAAAATATTACAATTTAAATTTTCCGCATTCTTAAAGGCAAGTTAATTATTAAATTGTTTCAACTCAAAAAGTACATTGTACTATAGCAAGCTTTAATTTAATGTTAATTATTGTGATACTAATATTATTGGCTATGGTAACCTAGGGGTTAGGGTATCGGCCTTCCATCCGGAAGGTTGGGATTCGATTCCCAATGCCGCCAAAGACTCACCGAATGCATGCGATATGCGTGCTCGTTAAATCTGTGGAATCGAAAGTTCTGTGGTCGGTCGTTGAGCAGTTACCATGGATGCAATGGTCTGAAGAAAATTTACTCCCTCTTCAGATCAATGTCAAAATTGAGGGAGTGGATCCTCTTGTGGTGCCATCTATCGGAGGATTTAAAAAGATGCGAGGGCAAAGACGTACTTTCACCTTCGTGGTGCTCTGATTAAAACGAAAGACGCTCTCTATTGACTTAAATTCGCATTACCAAGGCATATCGAGTTTGGCTTGTTAAAGTGTCATAAGTAACAACAACAATAATATTATTAAGTAAATAAAACACTGACTACTACTTTTAAGTGAATATTTTGTATGAATGAAATATTACATTCTATTTGTACGTTTCTTCCAAAGTTGTTTTTAATGTATTTTTCAATATTAATGTATTTGAATCTGATTTAATATTAAATACGCTAAAGTTGAAAACATAATTACAGTTTCATAATTTCACTACGATGTTAATGAATGCCAATATTTCCATATTAATCACTAAATTTTACAAACAAAAGATTTGTGAATCATTTCTATAAAATTCTTGTAACAACTTCCCATAGATTATTCTTTTCAATAAATAAAAATACATATAAAATGTTTTTATTCATTACATATTTTTACAATACAAATATTTTTAAATAAATATTTTTATATGAAGAAAAATATTTAGATAATAATCTAAATAACTTTTAACAATATGTAAGTTTTAATTTATTTGCAGATTTTTACAAAATTAGAACGATTTTTTTGAAGATATTTTTATATATTTTTATTTATCAAAAGCTTATATACAATATATAAAAACTTTCATATACAATGGAAATATGTCTAAATTTTATTACTTTTTTACACTTTTAAAGAATTAAAAAGAAATTGCAAGATCAATAATTCCTTTTTTTATAATTTTGAATGTAAATTTTAAAGGGAGCTTTTTATTTCCCCTCTAATAAAGTAAATGAAAATCTAAATCATAAAAGTCATATAGTTTAAATATGATTTGTATCAATAAAAAGCATTTGGAAAATAGAAATATTTTTAATTTGCAAGAAAGTGAAACAACTAATTTAAATTTATAAGAAACAGAATAGCAAATATTAAATTTATAAAAACAAGCAATTTTACAAGTTTCGATAAATATAAAACAAATTGAAATACAAAACTAAAAAGGTTATTCATTTCCCTAGGCATTTCCTTAAAAAAATGTAGGACCGAAAATTAAAATGTCTTTGAAAAAATAATCTCTTAAAATCAAAACAAGTGATTTGTTATTGAAACTTTACTTTAAATTATTTAAAAATATTAATAAATTATGATAGTAAAAGAAATAACTAAAAGTTGAAATTCATATTAATAAAAAATAATGGAACATGAAAGAATGTTAGAAATAAAATTAATAAAAAAATTTGAATCTTTGATATCCTTTGTAAAAACTCATAAGTAAGAATAGGAAATTCACAGTCAATGAAAATAAGAATACAGAACTTGAAATCAATATAATCACATTCAGAGTTTAAAAAAGTTGCATTTTCTTTAGTAAATATATTTTTTCTTCTAATATGCCCAAACCATGACCAAATTTAAAATTATTAAATGTTATACTATGTTTGCATAGATAAACAAAAGAATTTCTCCTTCAAAGGAATTTCTTCTATAAAGGAATTCCGAGAGCTAAAACTTTTTTTAATAAGGTTCTTAATTTTGACGTTAAGGAAAAATTTTAAAACATGATCATTCTTATAATTCTTAATATATAAGTGGTTATAAGAATAATGAAAAAGAGATGTGAATAAAAGTGATACACTTAAGTACGTCCTAGGTAAGTATCAAAATATAATTCTGATCACTATTATTCTTAGTTTAAAAAGTATATATCATGGTAGTATGAGAAAACTTTAGTAATGCCATATTCTTATTAAATTTTTCTCAAACGCGTAAAATGTCTGTCGCTATGGAATTTCAGATGGAGCAAATTTTATGAGCTCGACTATTTGTAACATGTGTGACTTATAGCATACCCTCAGGAATTGAAAGTCCTGTGGTCAGTTGTTGAGCAATTACCATAGATGTAATGGTCTGGAGAAAAATTTCTCCCCCTCCTGATCAAAGTCTAAACTGAAGGAATGGATTCTCTGGTGGTGCCATCTATCGGATGAGTCTTAGAGCAAAGTCGTACTTTCATCTTCGTGGTTCTCTGATTAAATGAAAGACGCACTCTTCTAACTTAATTTCATAGCCATCGTCTAACGAGCTTGGCTTGTCCAAGGTCATTAATGATAACAACAGCAGAGTTTTCTAATGATGCGGTGTATAAAATTATGATAACTAAGACAATATAATTGGTTCCCAAAAAATACAGCAATTGCAGCCGAAGTGATCACACTCCATCAATCAGCACCTGGATTTTCCAATGTCAATAATTTTACTTAAGATGTACCTTTATTGCAGAACTTTTAAGATAGAACAGCAGTTCCCAAACTAATTGTCACTGTTATACATTCATTGTAAAGTGCCACAATCTCAAAATCTGGTTGATTAATAAGCAAAAGGTGGTCATGTGATTAGACGATCATTTTTAATACTTTTATCTACAGCTAAATTGTTGCACTTTGGAAAGACAATTTGCTCAAGAATAGGATAGGGATTGTCTGTTTCACATTTGAAATATTGAGGTGAATTCATCATGATATAGTGAGCCCTTTCATGGCTTTTTTTGCTGGCTCAACCATAACCGTGTAAGGAAGCTTCATTAGGGAGATTCATCAAGAAATTTTAAGAGACTAGGAGCACTTTATATGCAAATTTTGTGTCCTGAAGAGATTGAATTTTCTATGGTGATAATGCTCTTATTCATGCTGTGGGGCTTATAATTTGATGAACATGAAGATAAAATGACACAGCTAGTTTGACTACCAGAATTCAATTTAGTTTAATTTTAAATAGTTCAATCTAAAAATTGATATCCTTCACCAGCATCTCTCCCAAAAATTCCATAATGTCTCCATGAATAATGGCACATTATTCATCTAAATGCTTCAACATTCAGCATTTGAGTGATTTGATTCCTTGGCGAATGCAATTAGTATTACATGCCAACCGTGGTTCTGCACCACATTTGTAAGATTTTTTGTAAATCTAAATTGCCTATTATTCTGATAAACACTGGTAGATTTGAAGAATTTACTGTAGAAAATGCTTATGAAAGAGTAATTACTAATATGATGTATATTTTTATGACTCTTCAAGGAAACGTAGCCTAACTAGTAGTTACATAATTGCAGGCAAATAGTCAACAGGAGCAAATTACGAAAGTTTAACACATTTTTCACATCAAAATTTATCTCACATATAATTTTAGAGTTCTATAATTTATATAAATAATTTCTGATATTCTGTTTAAATGATATAATTTCTACTCTTGCTTTAAATAATATTTAATCAGTGTAAAGTATTAGTTTAATTTTAATTCATGTTTTTTTATATTTACGTATACTGTCAAGTAGAAATTCATATCATTGATCATTAAATTTTTACATTTTTTACATTCCCGATGTTTAATTACGCATATTTTTTAACCATGAAAATTTTACTTTTCTCTACTTAAAAGTTATATTCAGTCCTCAAAAAATCTAAAATAGAATAATAAGCGTGATTTTTTACATCACTAATATCTTTATAAAGATTCCTATTCTAAAAATTTAAATTACAGAACTTTATTTAAAAATTATAAATAAATGATTAGATTTTAATTACGTCATGAATAGTCACGGTATGTTAATTTTTAAGTATTTTATTATAATATATCAATTGTATGTAAAGGTTTGAGTGTGTTTTCGGTAAGATATTTCCTTCAAAACTCTTCAGATATGCTTAGTCTATGCACTTTGACCTCTCGAACAGTTATAAGCAAAGTAATTAATTGGAAATATAAGTGCATTTTTATTTCATAACTCATTCCGTTAAGTTTATATAATTCAATAATCTTAAGCTTGTTTTATCATAATGGATATTCCATTTTATAAAAATACAGTTGTATTTAAAAAGCACTGTTTCAAATATGTAATCTTGAACAGTAAATAACAATTTTGTTTTAAAAACAGTTTAACATAAAAGGATAAAAGTTTCTTTTGGTAACGTAGAATTAATTATTCCTACATAGCGTTATTGATGAAAGTCTATCATAAGATAATAATTAACCCATGAAAACATTTTTTTGGCAAGATTAGCTGTTTAATTTCAATCTATGTTAATTTTTCCAAGGAAATAGGAAACTAGATTCATTGAATCGGAAGGAAAACATTTACCATTAACCTACTTGGACAACGCTTTCACAAAAGTTGCAATTTAGTTACCATCTCATTTAAAAATAAACTACAAATATAAATTAAAACTAGAAAAATATTGTGTTTTGATAAATTAAAATATAAATTTTATGATACGCACAACTTTTAGTTGATAATAATTTCTCAATAGCCATCATTTATGTTAATAAATTAATATATATATATGTTTGTTAATTATTATTCTTTATTATTACATTATAATTTATTATCCTTTACTAAAATATGAAATATCAATGAAATATGTATGTATCGAAAATAAGTAAAACAAATAAAAAATAAAGACATTATTTGCCGTCTTATTTTTTTCCACTTGATTATTTAAATTCGAATATAAGTTAATTATGGTCGCTATGGAAAAAAATCAATAAATGAACTGCAATACATTAAAGTATTTTGAAGTATAATTCTTATTTAACGTTCTAAAATATAATTTGTGTACAAATAATTTATGGTTTCAAATATTTTTCCATAGTATGGTTCATAATTTTGATTTTAGTTGAAAAATAATTGAAAAATTTTAATATATGTAAGCATTTTGCTCACTTCACTTAATCCAACAGGGTTTCTTAGAAGTTTTATTCAGTTTTCAATTAAAAACATGAAATTAAGTCTCTCTGTAATAAAAAATAAATTTCTTAAAATTTACATTTTTTTATTTTCGTTTATGTAATGATTAGAAAACATTTCACTTTAATAAGGTAAATTTAATACATTTTAAAATAAATAATTAATTTTTTCACCAAAATATTAAGTAAACTTATTCATTAATTAAAGGATTTTCTTAGTTTTTGAAAAACATTTCAAACTTATAAACATTCATTGATTGTTAAAATAAAAGACGAATTATAGTTCAAAATATAAATAATATGTTATATATTTTATTTTTTTATTCTTAATCCTAAAGCTGATGCCTGCTGTGTTTTGTTGTAGTTATAGAAAAAGAAATAATTAAAAGAAATAAGTTTATACACTTGATTGCTAAAAAGAGGCAGGCGCTTCCTAAAATAAGTACATGATGAACTTTTTAAAGCTCAAAAATAAGCGAACTGCATTTGTCTGTCTGTTAGGTAGTTTGAAGTGATGTCTAATGGAAAATTATGCCTTTTAAAACGATCAGGTTGAAAGTAAAGAGGCTAAAAATAACTCAATTGTTATTGGTGGTAAAATTAGATTTTTATATACTCCTCTATGTATATGGTAATAGTTTTTAGTTGTTTTTATTTTTTAAAAAATTTTTATTTTCTTGTCCGAATTTATAAAATAGCAGTAAATGAATTATTTCATAAATTTAAATAATTTTATGTTGATATTTATTCAGAAGATGTTTTTAGCCACAAATGAATGATAAGGTTTATAAAATTATTTCGACAAAAAAATGAATAAGTTTATTGTTTTTTTCTCAAGTAGCTCATATTTAATGATGAATGGTAAAAGTTTGATAAAAAGCATGCTTAAGTTGGAAAAAAAGTTTTCCTGTTTCCAAATATAAGAATATTTAGTAAAAGATGAAAATTATTTGAGTTCACATTGGGAAATGCTTAGAACTTGTTTTAATATATATTTTATTGTAATGTAATAAGATAAAATTCATTAACACAATTTTGAGTATTTTACTATCGATATATAGATTCTTATATTCAGCTTTAAAATAAATTTAATCAATTAAATATAAGGTGTTAAAAATAATTTATAGTTAATACATGTGTTGTGTTACTTTAAGGATAGTAATGCACAATTCTAAATGTCATCAATAAAAATACTTAGATTTACATTAGAATAAGCTTTATTATATAAAACAAGTGTTGTGAAATGCAGTTTAAGAATCACGTATAAATATAAAATAAATGTTAGAGACAATTATTTTTTAAGAAATGTAGAAATCTATAAGATTACTTTCGTAACTATTGTTAAGGAAGATTTTGGGAATGCCAGTGAAAAATTTCGAAGGCACTTTCATATTAATTTATTTTTCAGTAAACTATTAAGCAAAGTATTTGATTACATTAATATTTGACGCATTTTAAATGTTTTAAATTAGTTAAAATTTAAAATATAAATTAAATTTTATGCTTTTTAATTTATTTATTTAATCTTTTGTTTCTATGAACAAAATAAAACGATGTTCAGATTTTTTTCAAACTAACCATGATCTGCAATGCATTAAAATAAGTCCTTAATGCTTACTTTATGATAATAAGTTTGCTTAGCTAAAATATATATTGTAATATTTTTATGTACAGTTTTTCCTTTCTTTTATTCAGACTGATTCTTTGTCTGTGTGAAAAGTTTCCTAAATAAAGGATTATTATTAAAACTTTGATTGAAAACTTATACATTTGAGAGAATTGATGTCCCCTCTGTCATAAATAATAATAATTCCAGCACTTAAATGTAAATAAATACTATATTATACAAATTACTACCATGATTGCAGTTATTGTTTCTATTCATCTTAGTAGATATAATTTTTTGATAACTTTTGCGTCAAATAATTTTCATTTAAAATTTATTTATATTTTTTAGGATAATTAAACTATTTTTTAAACAAAAATATTAATCAAAAATTTCACATTTATCCTAATTTGTTGGAATATAACTAAAAAGTAGTTATTCAAAAATTAGTTTAAATATTGAAATAAGTTCTATGATATAATATTGATATAATATGATATAATAAGTTAAATAAGTTCTATGATATAATATTGCATATATCAATTTACTTGAAGATAAACATAAAATTATTATGATAATATATATTTGAATTATATTTCTACATTTCAAGCATATTTTTATTCAATATTAAGGTTTATAAAAGTTATAGAGGGTATTGTTTTATAGAGTATAAAATAAACTATATGCAAATAAAATTATAACTCTATAAAATAAGTAATCATTTACATGCGGGATGCAAGATTGAAAATAACATATTTATTAAAAAAGCTTTTGATAAAAGTTTACTTGATATCTTCTGATAATGCAGAAGAAAAATTCGGTTAAAGTGGATATATAGATCAATGGATAGATAGACGTGATTTTATAATTCAGTTATGTCAGTTTATTATATATTGATTATATATAGGCTTTTACGAACGTTACTTTTCTGCACTTATTTTATAAGAATTAATTATAGATTGTTATTTCTGTCAACCAGCTATAATAACATAAAAAATATTTTGTTTGAATTCTTTGAATACAAATGAAAACTCAATAATGAAATGATTCTTATCCTTCTTATTCAGTGTAACAGCTATCGATACTAACCATAAACTTTGGCAGTTTAATTTATCAAAATGGATGCACAAAAACCCGTAAAAAAAGAGAAAGAAGAAACAGTTGGCATTATGAATTGTATCATTCGTTACCAAGCTAAAGTTGGAAAATAGTCACACAGAAAAGTTTAAAATGTTACGGTCATATAATTATAATTAAAGTGAACCTGTCTTTTTTAAAGTTTATATACATGTAATTATCGTAATAAAAGTTATTTATTAAAAATATTTCTAGAAATCTACCTGGTGGTAAGACAACGCTTTTCACATCCAATGATGGGACATATTGAAGAACAAGCCAGCAAGATCTCCAGGTCGTCTGCCCAGCAGGAATGGGTGGCCAGCAGAGAACGGAATCCCACGCAGGCTCACAAAACAACGTGCCGTCTGTAAAAAATCATGACATTTCTCAAACTTTAGATAAATAAAGCTATTAGTTTAACATAAAAGGAAAAAAATTTCTTCTTTAATACTATGATATATAAGCTAACAGAAGAAATTCAGCTAAATTTGGAAATAATAATACATTCTAAATCATATGAATTGAATATGCTTTAGTCATATTTATATAGAAAATAAGAATTTTTTAAATATGTTTTAATGTTCTGATAACAATTTATGTACCTTGTATAAACAGTATCTTTCGCATATTTAATTAATGGGACCATTTTACCAAGAATCAATATTTCAATTTATTTAAATGAACGTTAAATATATCTAAAATGAAATATTTATTTCGATTTAATATTTAAATTATATTTGAATGTTCAGTTATATTAGAACAATAACTATGTGTGGAGAATTGTTAAATATGATAAATAATAATTGTATGTGTTAAATAAGATTGAACATATAAGACTCATATAAATATGCGGATGCTGTATTCATATTTTGAATGAATTTACCTTTTTTTTTCTAAACTGTATATAATCAACATAGAATGCAATTTCTAATTTACATCAATAATTCCAACTTTGGATCAAGTTATAGATTTTCTGTGATGGACAGTCTATACTTTAGTAATATTTGAGAAATTTTTGTCGTGTTTTTCTTCTTTAAACTGCATGTCTCCGTCAAGATAACCTACTTCATAAAAACTGTGAACATAAAAAACAAATAAATCAAAATAAAATTGCTTGTTTTTCTAAATTTCCTCCCAAAACAACACGAATAATTTTTTATGCATCTCTAAAATGTTATTAATATTTAAGATGTCAGTATTTATTTTCAATTAATATACATCCTTAATATTTACAAGTTAATTGCAGACTTTTTAAAGATAATTTTAAAGCATAATCTTAACTAAATTCTTGGATAATAATAATAATTGCTGGAATATATTTTCAAAACAATAAAAATTATTCCTCATAACTGTTTCGCAGTATCATCTTTCATAACTTTTTTCTATCATAATATAATCCTGAAATTAGTCTAAATGATCCATTACATTTGAGCTGGAGTGGTTTGTGATTATAAAAAGGAAATAATTATAAAAATGAATCTTGATGACTCTTTTGATATTGATCATTAGGATAATTTTCTACTGAAAATTCAATGAATTAATTATAATGTTTAGAGAAACAATTTGAAACAGTTATTGAAGAATATAAATAAATACTCATATATCAAATACGAGTGATAAATTAATAAAGGACTTGGAAATTGGTGAGTCTTTATAAAAAAAATTGGACAATGGATTTACTTTTAAGAGTAACATTGCCTTACATTTTAGATAAAACGATTTCTTGTTTAAAGCAACTGTACCATTAATAATTAGAGATTTTCAAAAGCAGTACACATCTGATTTCTTGCGGGAGAATTCAAAGATATTACGCTCTTGAGACATCTTAAAACTTCTAAGAGAAAGCAATAAACATGGCGGTCCCATGTTTCAAACACTTTTCTGTTTCAGAAACAAAGAGATTAAAGAGCTTTCTTGTCGCATTAATTAAGTATAAGAGAGCACATTAAGATACTTTTACAAACTGGAAACCATGCTACGTGTTAGAATATATTGTTTAATTAATCTGTACGCCTTTCTACTTCGAGATTTTTCGTATTAATTGAATTATGGACAAAGAACTTGACAAATGGGTGACTTTAGTAGAAATTCTGTAAAAATTAGTTTATTATATGTAATTAAAGAGCTTGTATATTTTAATAAAGTGACAGATATTAATAATTACTATTAGTAATTTTATTACAATGCCTAGTTTCCAAATTATTAATGCAGGGAAATTTTATTAATAATTCAAATAATAAAAGTTAAGATATTATATATATTTTAAGATTGAAATATAATGTGTTTACAAATTTTTGTTGTATTTCTGCATCAATTATTTAAATTAAAAATAATTAAATATGCCTGTAAAGGAAATTAAATAATTCCATTAATGAAATTTCAATGTTCATTAGCAAATATTTCTTCCACTTTCAGATTTTATTTTACTATATTTTTAGGCATGTGATTCTCCATATGAAAATTCACCTTATATTTTAAATTAATATATCTTTCTTCATCATTATTTTCCGCAATCTGTAACTTTAGTTACTTTTCAATACTATAGATTTAATTTAATAGTTCTTTTTTGTGCTTACTATTAACATGATATTCGAAATAATAGTTATAAAAATAAAAATTGTATGCTATGTAACTGTTTACTATATTTTATTAGAAATTATAGCTTAAATAACTAAGTATATATGGATACTAAAGACTCTCTATTCAAATTTAATTTTTATAGTATAATTTACAACAACAAACGGTCATATTAAAATTATAACTTAGCAATTAGGGAATGTTTGTCATAAAAATCAGTGATCAAAATATATCATATAAGTGCTTATTATAGTTTAATATTATAACAGAAATATCTAAAAATGTTTGAATATTAAAGACTGTCAATTCTAAACTTAAAATATTATTTATAAAAACAATCACATAAAATTACAATATAGTCACTTCCAAATGTTTGCCATAAAAATCAATGATTAAAAAGTTTTTTCATGTATATTTTCATAATTCTTTGTAGTTATCTAATTTTTTTTAAATAATATACAAATATTTTTTTAACTTTTATTTTCATACAAAAGCCTCTTTCAACACGAAGAAATAATTATTATGGAATAAATATTTATATAAATGGATATATAATATATCTTTTTTATTTAATTATAGACAATTTTAACACATATAATATTTAGTCAAAAATTATATTATTAATAAAATTATTATCATAAAATTGTTTTACATTGGGGTTAAATTTAAAAATCATTTGATTTTAATTTTTTCCTTATCATTGGAATATCCGTTATTTACGAATTTCTTAAAATGTGCAGGAGTGATTATGAAAAAGGTTAAGTCCAATCAAAACATAGTTATAGATTCAATTGTGTTCAATGAGAAATGATTAAATGAACTATAAAACAATTTAAAATATAAATCCAAATAAAAATGAAGCTAAAACTTGTCACTTCGATGGAAATTTCTCAGTATATGAAACTAAATTCACTATTTGTAAATATTTCAAAAATGTATGTTTTGATGAAATCGCGAAATCTTTATGAAACTTTTTTTATTTCGACTTTTATTTTAAACAATTCAACAATAATTCATAAAAACGGAATCAAATAGATATTATATCTAAGATATTTTTTATTATTACAAACAGTATAAAGTTCTCTTTTTTTCAAAAATAAATAATTATCAATTTCATGCTTTATAGAAATCCTTTTCAATTTTCAGATAAGCGATAATTTAGGATACACACACGCATTCTGATTAACGACTTTAAATATAATCAAATTTTTTAGAAAATAGATTGTTCTTAAATTAAATATTAAGATACCATCTGAACAATTATCATTTAACTTAATTCAAATAAAAAGTTTAATAAATTTAAATAAAAGGTTCAGCTTGCATCATGATGAAAATGGTTGCCACATTTATTGGTATATGTTACTGTGGATTATAGCTATATTATTTCGTGAAATTTACGTTTATTATCACAAGAATTTTCCTCTTACTTGATATTAAATTCACAAGTTATATTAAAATTAGAATTCTCTACCTGGATTTCTACGCAGTATTTCTGTACGAAATCATTCTTAACTTTCTATAGAAGAAAATTAATTGCTTTTAAAATGCTTTGACTAAATTATTGTTACTTACAATAATTTAGTCAAAGGATTTTAAAAGCAATTATTGTTAAGAATGATAAAATAGGAAACACACAGATACAAAATCCATCGATATTATATTAGGATAAAGAAACATCATTATGAAACTAATGTACAAAAAATGATATAAGATGGCAATAAAAGCAAGAAAAATTCGGGGCTAAAAATTTTAATCAGAAATCTTATTTATGAAATTATTAAGTAAAGAACGAAATTTGGAATAAGTTTCCGGATATTTAATTTCAAATGGAATTGTTTCAGATTGTATTATATTTTAAATATTATGGGAAAATACATTTTATTCTGATTTATCAAGAGACTTAATAAAAAGTGAAATGTTGTAAAATTGTATTCTTACTGCAATAAGACTATCATAAAAATAATTATTATTTAAAAATGTCATAATGTAATCTAAATCCTTCAAAATATATGGGTTGCATGGAATGAGAAATTTAAATAGTATTATTCAATGGATATCTGAATTCTTTGCGATATGAAAAATAAAAATTTCAAAGGATTATTTTTTAATTTGAATTCTATATTCCCTGAATACAATTAATTTAAATTTCTGAAAGCAAATTAATAACGCATATAAAGAAGATTATACATGTTTATCAAATTCATAAGGGATAGGAATAAAATATGTTGTCTAATAATAAACTATATTTCAGCACTTTAAATTGAAATATATTTTAGGAGTTGTCTAATATGAGAATTATAAAAAAAGATACAACCTTTTTATTGATTGTTTTATATGTTATTAAATCATTATTCAAAATTCTATAGTATTTTGTATACCTTTTTAAGTATATCTTTTTAAATAAGAGAGTTATGTCATTAAATAGAAATGTACAAAAAACTAAAAATAATTTGAAAAATTAATATTTAAAATGCAGTTTGAGTCCAAAAAGTTTTTTGCTTTAAACTTGACAGTTTAAAATAAATTATTTTAAGACTGTTCTTAAATGTATTTTTAAGGCTTATATTAAAAGAGCTACTTATGTGATAAAGTTTAGACAGCGGTATATTTGAAATTTTTAAAAATCTTCAGTAACTCTTTAATATGACGCCCAGTAGAATTATGTTGGTATTATTTTTATATCCATTAAAGAACTTGTTTGTATTTTGGAATTTTAAATTATTCTACTTACAATCTTTAAAATGACTCAGGTTTTGTATTTTATCACTCTGAAAGTACATATTTAAATCAGAAATTTTTAAAATTTAGCATTTTGATGTACATTTGAGTCTGTTGATTTTCTTTTTTAAAAACGGTCCTCCTGTACGAAAAATTACAATCAAACCTTTTTTTAACTGAATTGCTCTTTTTTGATTTAAATGATTAATCTGATTTAAAAATTCTGACTAAATATATTAATGAATATTCTTAAGAGTTTAGAAGTAATACTATAAGTTTTTATATCCATCTTATTATGCATATGCAAGTTTTGTTTCTTCTGGCAATATTTTACACGTTGCTTCTCGAGCTCATCTACAACTTTCAGATTAGCATCTTAATAAGAAAGTCTGATATTCCTTTTTATAGCTAATTTAGATGCGTATCAATTTTTAATATTTAACAAACCATAATTTTTGTTGGAAGACTATTTAAAATCGACTTTCAACTATGCATTACATTGAATTGTTTTCATAAAGTGTAGCAGCTGAATTCCAAATTTTACTTTTGACTTCACATTTATTAAAAATATTTGTTTTTTTAAATTTTTCCTTTTATATACTAACGATACAGATTTGATGATTGAATGATCATCACAATCTGGTCTCTAGTTTATTAATAATAATGTCAATTTACATTTTTGTGTAAATGTTTATAACAGTTTAGTAAACGAAATAATTGTCTAGAACAGTGTTTCTTAAACTTTCTAGCGAGTCGCATCCCTTTGAATCTGAAAATATATCTCCGCAACCCAATGAAAAATGTGTTAATTTTTTTTAGTCTAGAAAAATACATATTTTGCGAAACTTATTGTTTATTGAGAAACATTGTACATTTTATATAAATATAAGACAATATTATTTTTATTAATAACTGTTGTTGTTTGCTCTTTATTATACTGGCCAAGTAAGTTTCCTTTTTGAAAGATATACGCGTAAGTCATCGCTTGTATTTAAGCGATTTCTCGCTTTAGTTTTTATACGCAAAAGCGATGAAAATCTCATTTTTATGAGCTTCAATATTGGGGACACTATTGCAGATTTCAATTACTTTATTATAAGAAATTTAATAAATATATTTAATAATTTTTATGGTTAGGTAGGGGGATCTCCCGCACCCCTAGGGGTGCGGGTATCCCTGGTTAAGAACTACTGGTCTAGAACAACAAATACTGTAAAGTTACAAGGAAAAAAAAATTTAAGCAAATTTTTGAATTAAAAATACGCAATTCTTCTTTTTTCTCTGTATGTTGTGTTATTATATTTTATTTTGTTTAAGATTTTTATCAAACTTAAATTTTTTGACAACTATTTTCTCATTTGTATTTTCTCAATACCATAATGTTTTAGAATTTGATGATGTCGGATCTTAATTGTGAAGACATTTTGATATCATTTGTTTTTTTTCCTAATTTACAGCTAATTTTGCATAATTTTAAGTACTAATTTTAAATAAAATTGCCTATTAATTGGATTGGATTTTAAACAATAACTAACAATAAATCACTTCTTTAGGTAAAATTGGCGCCTCAAACTCTATGACTCAGATCTAAAATAGTAATTTGCATCTAAAATCATAATTTCTTCCAATATGCTTTCTTACAAGGCTAGAAAGGATTTTGTTTCCCAAGAAGTGTTCTATCTGTAATAAAACCTTAAGAAGAAACTTATGAATGATCTATCAAAACACACGAAGAATAAAATAAACAAAGTTCAGCTGGATCCTTCTTCCTCTTCACAATCTTCAAATATTGGCATCTTGGTTTATCTACTCCATCATCGTTGCCCGAAGACAAGATGCAGAATTTTTCTCCCAATCAAAGTTGATTCTCCAACTTCATCTTCTCAATTCATGTTTGGTGATCAATGAAATGAGATTTCCAATATTTGCATTATTACTTGTTGTTGACGACTCTTCCCTCATCAGGCTCCAATGCCCTACGTTCCACCAATCATAAGCGATCTTTTTGATGTTTACCGAAACACTCTCCAGCATCTTCCAACCACAACTCGATTCTAATATAGATCGAATTTCTTATTTGCGTTCAGTTTTCATGATGAAGGATATTCTTATTTCCTTGAGTGACTTTTCTTTTTTGATCTGCTGCTATATATATATATATATATATATATATATATATATATATATATATATATATATATATATATATATATATATATATATATATATATATATATATATATATATATATATGTATGTATGTTATATGTATATAAAATTCTAATGTCTCATAATAATATGTATGATTGAATTTTTTATAAAATTAATAAAACAAATTCTTTACTTTTTAGCCAGTGCCTATGAATAAGAATGATTATCTATATTAAAATGTGCATTTTATAAAAATTGTACTTAATAAAATAAATGGTTTCATAATATATTTCATTCATTTTAAACTTAGTTGTAAAACTAAATTTTAATTTCATATATTTTTATTTTTGTCAATTACGCTACTAATTATTGCTCTTATTTAAAGGAATTTCTGCCTAGAATTCAATTGAAATGTATTTATTTAAAAAATGCTAGTCTGTTCTTTTCTAATATAAAATTTTAGAAAAAATTTAAAAGTTCTGAGATTTGAAAGATTTAATAAACACTTGAAAATTTGATTTAGATACATGAAAACATAATATTCTTTCTAATACTTCAGAAAACATAAATAAAAAGGGTGAAATTTGGGGGAAAATTTGGGTAACATTAAAATTAATGAAATAAATATAATCTAGATTAATGGTAAATCAGTTTTATAAGGTTTTTGCTTGAATCAATTCAAAAAAATCTAATCCTCATTTTTCGCATACGAAAAATTTAATATTTAATTTTTTTGCATAATTTCATTTATGGATTTATTTATATAACGGCTTTTCATCTAATAAAACAGCTATAAAGTGATGTGTTGAAGATTCATGTAAATTCTACAGTTGTATTGGACGTGTATTAGTAATTTAGTAAATTTTTCTGTGAAATATTTACTAAATTATCATCATATTTAAAATATACATCATGCTTGGCATGAACTTTATAAAATTATAAAAGTAAATCTATATTAGAAAATATTTCTATAATCTAATAATAAAAATAAGTTTGTTAAAGTATAATGTTGGAAAGATTCTATGCAAAAATGTAAATTGATGATATCCAAGCAAAAATTTATAATTACATTAACGTTAAACTTTGACTAAAAAACTTTGCTTTGTTTTAAAGCTACTTAAATGAACTATAGTTATTTGTTAAACTATAATCTCACCTAACAGTAATTTCGATATTTAATTATATTTTATGAATAACGTAACGCTTACTTTATAAGTTATAAATTTTATGCATTTTTGTCATAATGTGTTTCAATACTTTAAAATGTATTCCCAGCGGTGAAAATAAAAGAATGAGTTATCATTTCTGATTTTCTATTATATTTTTCTTAGTAACATTTCTTATAATAATAATTTCTTCATGGTCTTCTTTTCTAGTTACTTTTATATATTGATTATAATAATGTCTAAAAGGGAAAAAATATTTCTTGTTATTTAATCTCGAATTTTTCACTATGCGAAAACAAATCGACTCATAAATTTAAAATGCGCCAGATTCTGAATGTGTTTTGGGACTTAACGAAGATAAATGGAAATTTTTCTTTATATATGCCAAGTAAATCTTCATAATCTCGCTTTTAAAAAACTACATGTATTGGCTTAAGTGAACGGACTTTTTTTGTTAAATTGTATGATTTTAATAAGTGAATGTGAAAATTTAAAAATATATTAATGCATCTTTCATCCATTTTGATTAAATAACCTGATATATAAGAATGAATTACACTGTCTATATATATACTAGAAAATGTTTAAGCTATACTTTTGAAATTCTGTTAAACGAATTTGCATGTTGCAAGTTCTAGTTGGAATTACTTAAATAAAGGAAGTTAATATTAATGCCGTTTAATAATTCAAGATGTACCAAAGATGAGATTTTATTCGTTGTAAATGAAGTGAAACTAACATTGTACTTTTGTTCCTACTTTAATTTTCACACACACACACACACACACACACACACACACACACACACACACACACACACACACACACACACACACACACACACACACACACACACACACACACACACACACACACACACACACACACACACACACACGCACGCACGCACGCACGCACGCACGCACGCACACGCACACACACACGCACACGCACACACGCACGCACGCACGCACACACACACACACTTCCATATTATACAATTCATTAAATTAAATGACAATTCTAAATTAATAAATCAAAATGTATTTATTACTTTGTATTTTGGAGTTTATTTTCATGAAAGTTTAGTATTAGTTAAAATTTTTAGATTTCAAATCGAAACTTTATAAACTGGAAAAATATTTTGCATGGTAAATTTAAATGTTTTTTCCAATCCATATTGTTTTCGATTAACATCCCAAATAATATTATACACAACTGTTATATGTTTAGAATTATAAGGTAAAATGCTTACTAAATGCTAGATAATGTTTTTGAAATACTAACTTATTATATTTTTTATTAGAGTCTACGTGCACGTGCACTTTTGTTTAGCATAACATTAAGCAATAATAATCGTTTTTCAATTATTAAGTGGGTTTTGAATAGTTTCCCAGAGAATGAAACGTATGATACGTTATTAGAAAGAATGAATTATTTAAAAAGTGTCTTCTGCAAAGCGACATTGTTCTCTTACCTACCTAAAATATTTTCAATTAATAAAGAATTCTAGACAGAAATTTTATACCATAAATATTAATATTAGCATTAGTGTAGCATTTTGTATCCATTTTCTACTGTCTCTCCTTCAAATAAGAGCATTTTAATCTTCATCCATTATATTTCTGTTATTCTTATATTCAAGTGAAGATTTTGCTTGCTTTTAAGATGTTACGTTTTGGAATAATAAACCAAAATATTACTTTAACATTTCAGACATTATCTTTACATATTTCTTTGTTTGTTCTGGACGAAAATATATTTATCCTTTAAATGTGTCCATTTATTTAAAAACAATCAAACATCCGGTCATTCAGTCAATGTACATTTTCAAGTTGAAGGGAGATGAATACAAAAGGCAAAACTTTAGAAAATTCATACAAATACTGACATAACATATTGAACAAAAAAGAATAGTTAAAACCTTTATTCATAAATATTGTTATTTCTATCTTGAATGAATACATTTTCCCGAATTAAATTTCTAAATTTGAGATAGAAAATATATGCATCATATTAAATAAATTTTCAAAATGATATTACCTCTGCTTTACTTTCTTCTACAGATGGTAAATACATATTATAAATGAGTGAAATAGAGCATCCTTGAGTTTCGAGAGTTAAGAAGCACTTTTTATGCATGAATATATTCAAAAGCACAGGAAATATGAAACAAGATTTATAAACTCGATAATAAATAAGATTTCAAGATTTTATTTCCATTTTTCTACTTTCATTCGTTTCCGTATAGAATCCTCAAGAAAAAAATATATTGTAAAATTTATGAGCTTTTTCTTCAGCAAAGTATGGCTTTAAAGTTACCTAAAAATAAATAAAAAATATCAAAAAGCAGCTTATTTTCTATTTTAGTTAAAATTCTTAAGTACCTTCCTCAGAATTGGATTCAGATATTGATTGAAATGTTATAATCATCTTTGACAGTGTTTACAAAATATTATCATATTCCCGTTTAGTTTAATTTTTTTATTATTATTTTGTTAATGAGCATTATTAACATTTTTATATGCAAAATATATAGAAAATATCAAAAAATCATTTACTTTATACAGAATTTAAATTTCTCAAATAAATATTATAGTTATTATTTTTCCTTCATTATGTTAACACTACTTTTGATTTTTTCCGTGCAAAATATTCAAAATTTATAAGTTCAATAGATACAAGTGCTTATGTTAATTTCTTGTAGTTCTAATTTTTTTTAATGAATGATTAGTATTTAATAAGATTCAAATTAGTTTGATATTTTTAAATTTGAAAAGTTAAAATTTAGTTCTTATTTTTTTAAAAGTTAAATTTTGGGTAAACAAAATCAATCAATTTCACAAAACCGTTAATTTTAGGTACACGAGAAAATAATTTGTTTCTATGTAGAGTGGTAAGTCCAATGATCAGATATAGTTATAAGATATTTAAATTTTGTTTGTTTGTTGCCCATGACACTTGGCAAGCCAAGCTCGCTATGCCGTTGGCTGTGCGATTTAAGTCAACAGGATGCGTCTTTCGTTTGGATTGAGCACCACGAAGGTGAAAGTACGACTTTTGCTCTTTTTAAGGTGCCTCGTAATTTTGAACCACGGTCAGGTGACGAGGCCACACCTGAGCTGGCACCCTCCTCTCCACATCCACGCCACACCAGCGGAAGGACTTTGGACGTCACAGATTAACGTGGACACGTCCCCAACCCACGGTAAATGTACTCTATGTATTACCTCCAGTGAGAACTTTTCCTTGACATTGGAGTTTATTTTTATATTATTAGGGAGAAAACCATGAAAATTATCAAACACACCGGTAGATAAAGGAGTATGGAGAAAGTAAAAATGTAGCACTTATTCCTAGTTGTCTGACAATGAAAAAAATCGGAACCGGTTTCTTAAATTCCATTAAAGCCTGGATTTCATATTTAGACACCATGTATCTGAAAGTATTATAGTGAGAAATCATTGTGAAACATATGAATATCTATTTATATTGTGTTCTGGGTGGATTTCCCATAACTAATTAATCATAAAAATCAGAAAGGTTCTCAGTACAACGACAGATATAAATGAAAGAACTTAATATTCATCTTCTGCTGTTCAGCAATTGTTAGAAATGAATCCGTGATTTTTACTACTGCATGAAGTGTAACCTTACCATGAAACCATATTGTGATAAAAGTTTACAATAATAAAATATTTGAAGAAGAAATAAAATACCCCAGAAGGTTTAAAGGGAATGATAAAATTTGGATTGTCTTGATTCTAGCAACTTTTGAGCAATGGGTGATGGATTTTCCGTATATGCGTATTCATCTTTTAGTTGGATGCTTTTAAATTTTTATTTTCCAGGATTATTTCATTACTACATGTGAATAGTTTCCATCATTAATGAAAAGAATTTCTTCAAAAGTAATAATATTCGGTGCATTTTAAAAAGCCCTCACTAGTTAAGTTGTCTTGTTCCAGATATCAAAACTTATGCAGATACTTAATAATATCAAAAATAATACTCCAGTATTTTACTCTATTTTTAAATGCTTGATTGTATTTAAATTCATGAAGTAAAGTATCAGTTGAAATCTACCTAGATATTTGAAGAATACTTTTCTAAAATGATAAATATATTTGTAAAATATAGGTTTAATAATTATTTTGTTAGTTGCAACAAATACTATTTAAAGTCCAATGATTACACAAGATTTTGGTCGTAAAGATTTATTATTTATAAAAGATAAAATTGCATTGTGGTTGTCGTGTGCTGGCAATATGGGGTGCGCTGCTCCACTTTTTCAACTGAACCATATTTTGGTGTGGAGTCCGACTTCCTCAGTACACACATGCCATAGGGACCCGTTCATAGGGTAGGTAACCTTTCACACCTCATTCATACAAGGAAAGGACAAAGACAGGATAGACAGAGAGAGAAAGTACATTCATTCCCGAACCGGGATTCGAACCCAGGACCTCCTTATCCGCAGTCTGGCACGCTGAATACTAGACAATTTGGTCGGCATAAAATTGTAATAACTCAAATATAAATCCTCGTTACGTTACACTCATTTGTGCATTACATATTATATAGACTATACTAGGACCAGTAGATCAAAAAAATTATTTAAATATTTCACATGTTTCTTATCGGTATTTGTAAGCAACCAGATTATTTTTTTAAAAACACAGAATGCGGTTGAAAAGCAAAAACATGGAATGAATAACATGAAAAGGTTTTAAAAAATTTAACCATCTCCTAACGAATAGAAATTTTTATACCTTTTTTTTTTTGCTTCAAAATGTAAAACTAGATGACGTTGTTACGTCAATACTATTTTATATAAAATAAGATTATAAAAATTGATGCAATGTCCGCATAGAAAATATTGAGGGCGTGAAATATGTTGATATTAATGAACCTAAAAAGACAAAACTTATTAATTACTCAGGATGACAGTGAAAATTTAACATTAGAAGAAAGATAATTAATACGTGTTCTTGACAACATTTATGCAAAAAAATGACTAAAACTTATCAAAAAGGATAGTTTTCAGAGGGATTTCTGAGGGATAAAAATATTTAATTGAGCCTTTATGTTTGAAACAAGTTAGATGCACAACTTAATATCTCACATACATTTTAATGTTTGATTAAATCTGGGAACTATGCTGGTTACAAAAACAAACTATTTGTCAGAGGCAGTTTTGTCATAACTCCACCGAGGAACATTGTTGAGAAACCGCTCGTGGAATCTGTGGCTCGAGGAACACCTATAAATGTAGCAGTATTTTCTTTATAGTATTTGGAAGTTTTAAGTTTCTTTCAAATTACTGTCAAGAACCTCAGTTGAACCTCTTTAAAAATAAGAACCTTGCATATTGATTTGTCTCCGTTAAAATACCGAACACTGAAGATTATATTTAATATTTGAAATAGTTGCACTCTATTGTCATATTATGCATCTCATACCTTGATCAATATACATGAGTTGTGGATGATAAAATCTGATATGTAGATAAAATGAAATCTCGTTTATTGTTTCGTGATCCCATTACATACTTTCAAACTGTACGTATATTCCATGTTAGTTAAACAAAAAGTCCTTTTATGGTATGGAAAGAAAAAAAATCAAACTTGGGAATTTTTTAACTGACACCTTTTTATACAAACATTTTTGTTAATTCGCACTTTGTTTGATATACAAATTAAAAGTTTATTTCTCTCTTAAATAGTGTTATATTGTTTTGATTTTCGAATTGAAGGAATTCATTATTTGTTGGGAGCGAATTAATCCTTCTGTTGGAAATGAATTAATTCACTTTTTAACTGTTACTCCTAAAAATCTTGTGTCACTCTCCAGGCTATAAGTGTTTATTCATTTTAGGTTAAATATAACTTTCTAGTTCTCTTTCATTAATAATTAGAGTGCAAAGCATAGAGAACATTTGTACAGAAGTATATATAGGAGTCCATTTAATCAAATGTAATTATTTTAATAAATGTGTTGTAGGATTCGTCACTTTCTTTGCTTATTACATATAAATTTAACACCATCTACTAAAAATTTAATACCAATAACTTTCTATAAATTTAGTATCATTAAGCATAGATACTAAATTCAAAAAAATGTGTGCAATACAATGTTTGTATTTTTTAATAGCAAATTTATAATGATATCTATATTCACATATAGGAATTATTGACGTTAAAAATTTAGTGTTCTTTTCAGCTTTGAATGTTTTAGATGATTCAATACCATTGGTTTAATTTAATGTCATTAATCTCAACCGCAAATAACTTTGTCTTCATATGTATTAAATTGCAAAGACGTAGTGATTTTTATGTTACGTAGGCGCAAACATAACGAGAAGATTATTCATATAGGTTGCATATTATTTTAGAATATGCCCATTTTTATTGGGTTTTATTAAAAGCTTCATTTTTATGAATATTAACGCTATTATAAAAAAGCTTTTTAGGTTTTTTATTAAATATTTTATCACATACTAATAAAATTGTTCGACGTTTTTCCATAAAGATAATTAAGTTTAAACAGAAATATGTGTTAAGGAGAAATGTCAAATTATATTATGCGAATAACGCATGTAGTTAAGAATATATATATATATATATATATATATATATATATATATATATATATATATATATATATATATATATATATATATATATATATATATATATATATATATATATATATATATATATATATATATATATATATATATATATATATATATATATATATATATATATATATATATATATATATATATATATATATATATATATATATATATATATATATATATATATATATATATATATATATATATATATATATATATATATATATTCTTAGCTATATTTTTCATCCCTAAATGAAAGGAATTTATTATAAAAATGAGGTATTTATAAATGCTTTCATGCACAATTTATTAGAAAGTTTATTCATAGTTTTAGGTATGTATATTTGAAACAATAAATTATATTTGAATTTAATTAATTGGTTTGTTAAGTCTAATAATATATGTATATTTCAAAATAAAAACAACTAAAATCTTATATTTTAAAATATTGTTGAAAATCAAGTAAATGTTTCAGGTTTACAAAAAGTGCTTCTATTCTTACAAAAAGGTTTTGAAATATTTAAAAACCATTTTCAGCTTCGGAAAAAATGTAGAATAAGTGCTAAATGAAAAAAGAAGCTGCAAACGTGCACGAAATATTAATATATGAGTTCACTGAGATAAAAAGCGTTTTAATGGGAGTTGTAGTCCAATTTAAAATATATTACAAACATACAAAAAATATTTTCAGAAAAAAGGTGTCTTGTGTTCTTGGATAAATATTATTCTGTCAGACATACACCTAAAACTCTTTAAATTTATATTTCGAATGTATACTAATAAGCAAACAATGCACACATGTAAAACTTTTTAAACCCGTAAAACACTGCAATTTTTGGAAAAATAATATTTTACTTTTTTAAAAAGATATTTAAGTAAAACACAAGACAGTTGAAATTTTATCCTTTATTCAAAAACTGTATTCAACTGTTACCAAAACATTTCTAAATAATACGAATAATGCAAATTATTTTGAAAAAAAAGCATTTCACTTTCTATTTTAAAAATGTTTAGTAAATGTACAGGAAAACTTAAATATTATTCTCTATTTTTAAATCAAATTTTAGTCAGATTTCAGTATTTTATGATAAAATTGTGTGTGTTTTCACTTTCTAACTTTTAAAATTGAAAAACGCAAGTGAAGTAAAACTTGGATTAATGGTAGAACAATACTCGTCAATGCAAAGGTACAAAGATTCGATCCTAGCCTCTATTATTCAAGGAAGATGAATGATGTGTTTTTATCTTCTGCATATACATCTGTCTATGTAGGTGCTTGGGATTTTTCTGGGTTTCTTTCTTAGCGATACCTCTATGAAAATGCCCAATTCACACAATATTTTTAGACCATTACGTCTACTCATTACTTGGTGTCAAAAATGAATTTAAAAGGTTATAAAATATCAAACATTTTAACTTTATTTGTAGTATTTGCACATGAGAGCATATTATTTTGTAAGAGATTTATTTAAATATTTATATGCATATAGAAATTCTCTTTCAAAGCAAAAAATTGTACTTTCAATATTTCAAGAAGAAAATTATTGTAGTTGGAATATAAATAAATAAATAAATATATATAGGTATGTATACAGGGTGCCCGTTAAAACAAACCTTTTATCAACCTTTTAGATTTCGAATGGTTACTCCTATACTCCTAAAAGCGATGTATAAATATAATAAAATAGTCATGCGCTAATGAGTAAAACTCTTTAGGATGCCACCTGGTGTGAACAATTAAATTTCCCATCTCAAAAATTGAACGAAATTGATAATGAAGTGATTTACAAAGTTGTAGAGCATCATCGATTTAGTATGAAAAAAAAACACATTCTTTGTGGTTATTAATACAAAAAAGAATAATCTGAAACAGGATTTGTCACTTTATGATTACCTATTATATCTTGTTAAAATGATCGTAGAAAGAAAAGAACAACTAGTCATAAAACAATATGCTTTTATTTGAAGTGTGGACACTTCTCACCATCTTCTACAATCCACATTTGTTCCACATTCCTCTTTGCACATCATGTTGAATACTTGGAGTTTAGAACGTGACACTTTAGTACAAACTTCTGTCATATATTCTTAAAGGTTCTGCAATGTTTGTGGAGAGATCGCATATATCATTTATTTCAGGTATCCCCGCAGGAAAAAGTCCAGTGGAGTCAAACGTAAGGTCAATTTTGGACACCATCATACTTAATTATTTATCTCCCGAACACTTTGACGAGGAACTGTTTATCTGAAGCTGTTTCCTTGAGCAGGTCATATTGAAACGATAAATTCTTAATAATAAACAATGGTAGATTCTCCACAAAATCAGGTTTTGTAGCAATTGTAAACATCGTTCACCCGTTAATTTAAAACATTAAAATATTGGTCCCATTAACTTGTTATTGTAAATTCCCTTCCAAACATTAATAGCAAATTGGATTTTCCAATGCTGAGTACTTGGTGCTTTATCTGTGGTACATGCAACTCCGAAAAAGCACGTTTCTCCTTTCACATTATATCTGCCAAAAATGTTGTCTAGACACCTCTGATTCCTGCCGTAGTTGCCCCGTGTATAGAGTCACTTGGAAGCGTCATCAAGTAAAATCTTTTGAAGCGTTGGTTGGTATGACTGAGCAGCTATTTACTAAGGATTTTCTAAGCCTAATTTTTAGAGAGGCCACAGTGTTGACTGATTCTTCTTGAGCTACTTTTTGTATAAGTGAGGGAACATGCTCACATCTCATTCTGTTGAATTTACCATTCTACTTTTATTGGTCTGTGAAATTGTACTCAATTAAACACCTTCTTGTCTCTTTTAAAGGTTTTAAGTAGGTTAAGAGGGTTTAATAAGAGATATACAAGCTTGCTGTGGTTGGAAACGCTGATGGTACATTATGGTGTTCCGTTAACAATTTACCATACAATAAAACTATATCTCATCATTCAGTTTTGGAAAATCTCTCCATGATAATGATCACCTGCACACCTCAAGTTTAAAAAGATATCTTTGTCTCAGGTGACCAGAAGCAGCATTCTTAACTTATTTACTATTAAAGAAATTCGAATGTTAAATGCAAATTGAGTATGTTGTTGTTGTTACTTATGACACTTGGACAAGCCAAGCTCGCTATGCCTTGGCTATGCGAATTTAAGTCATTAGTCTTTCGTTTTAATCAGAGCACCACGAAGGTAAAAGTACGTCTTTGCTCTTTTTTAAATCCTTCGATAGATGACACCACCAGAGGATCGAATCCCTCAATATTGACATTATTCTGAAGGGGCAGGAAATTTTCTCCAGACCATTGCACCCATGGTAACTGCTCAACGACCGACCACAGGACTTTCGATTCCACAGATTTATCGAGCACGTATATCGCATGTACTCGGTGGGTCTTTGGGGCATTGGGAATCGAACCCCGCCCTTCCGGATGGAAGGCCGATACACTAACCATTAGGCTACCATGGCCCCGCAAATTGAGTTTAGTTAATGTAACAGTATCTTACAGGATCTACGTATTTTCTGCACTTTTGCAAAGACAATCATTGCAAAGTGCCATTCTCGGAGTTTGAATCGTGGTCTTTTCAATTGAGAATCCCAAGCGGTATTTCTTGTAACCGAAGACCTTTTCAACAAGAATATTCACTCCTGCTTTCGTTCTAGTTTCGTGATGTCACACTATAAATTAATCAAGAAAAGGCATGCACTTTTTAACCATTCTATTTTTTGTGTTAATACTCGTCAGAGGTGTCTTTTCATACTAAATTCATTCTCTAAAGCTTTATGAATAACTTTTAAGGTCTTTGTTGCACCAGCATACTTTCCTATACCTATCCCTGAGTTGGGTTTTACCAGTTAGATAAAAGCAGCCGGGTAGAGTCTTCGTGAATTTGAAGCAGGGACCAAGCAGAAGATCCCCGATACTTTCAAGGCAATCATAATGATTTGATAATACATATTATACTTAACGTACATTTTGGAAAAATTGAAGTTTAATCTTGAAATAAATGAGACTGATATAAAATAAATAGAGGAATAATCACTCTTCCTTTGTGAAAATACAAAAAAGTAAATAAATAAATTAAATTAATAAATAAAATAAAGGTTAGAGAAATATGTAATAAATAGAGATCTGAAGATAATTTATCGGGATTTATAATCACTCATATATTGATTACAAATTATTAATATCATTGCTATTCTACGAATGAGTGAAAATTAAAATTTGTAGATAAATCCGATAATCAATCCAAGAATGTTGATGAAAATTGAAAGAATTATAAGATTTTTTAATTTCTTCAATAGGGATAATCAATATCTCATATTCTTTATGTTAATGTTCAGCTATTAGTAATAAGAAAAAAAAATTGAAAAAAATTCGTCTGTTATGAATTAAACAAAACAATGTAGAAATTTCACGAAGGATATTCGCTTTTAATATAAAAAAACTAAATGCATATTAAAAACAGAATTTAAAATTTTTATTTATCAAAAATTGAGAATGCAAATATTTTAGCATTCTTTTCTTAAAAACTTACGCTGCATGTAAATAAATTTAAGAGCTTTTAAAGGACTAAATATACATACATTTAATGAATACAACTTATGGTAATAACATTATTCCTTTCTTAATTTGCTATGAATTTTTAAATTAAATTATAATTATGAATGCTTTTTCAAATAAATTGCAAAATAGTCTTTCAGAGTTTAAAAATATACCAATACTAATTAATTTTTATGAATAATGTATGAAAGAGCATTTGGAATATTGAAATTTACCATTCTATTCAGTTGTTAATTAGTGATCAGACTCTATAAATAGCAAAGATTATATGATTACATCGTACTATTATATGTTGCGTTGTTGTTGAGGCTTATCCCCTCTTTAAAGATCTGACATTTATCAGATCAACTCCAATAAATTGTTGACAGTCAGAAAGTCGATGACTAGCAGGGGATCTGAGTATAAATCCTCCCGGGAAAGTATGACACAATCCAGAATATGTTTCGGTGAGGCTGGATGGTCACAGCATTTTTTACAAGTGGGACATTTTTTGTACCACGTTCAATAATAAATATATAACATTTTAGATATCCACTCTATTAAATTGATTATTCAATCATATATTAATTTTATTTATTCTTGTATGAATTAATACGTAAGAAATAAAAATAGTAGTTAAAATTTTAATGAACGAAATATTGATAAGTATTACAATATTTTGATAAATAAATTATGAAATTAATGTATTTCATTAATTAATGAATTTGATAAAGCATTCTAAGCGCATTCAACTACATATATCATAACTATACAACCAAAGTGTTATTAGGCGAATAATTTGTCATTGAGATAGAAATATAATTTAACTTCGAGATAGAAATTAATTCAGTTATAGAAAATTATGTTTTTTTAAAAAGTTTGTGTATAATTAATTAAACTAAATTATTGGAATTACATACCTTTCTGAGAAATTTGACTTACAATGTGAATTGTATTAACTATATTTATTTAATGTAACCACATAATATTAATTTTTTACAAATCTGTTATACAATCCTAGAATTAATATGAATTTGGAGACGAGGAAAATTAGTGACTAAATGAACATTTGGGTTTAACATTATTAATTCAATGAAATGGAGGTGAAAAAGTTTTAATTCCTACTAATTGTAATTTCAGATGATAAAATTACAATTAGTAATTGCATTCCTACGAAGGGCAAAAGAAGATGTTCACAAATAATGTTTCTGTCATCAATGTTCTTTGTTCTAATAATAAAGAAAAGTTCTAACAAATTCTGGAAATAAAATTAAATTTCATAATCTTTTAATTCCATCAAAGATTAGATTTTCTGCGAAAAAAGACCTTCCACAAATAATATACTTGTATATATATATATATATATATATATATATATATATATATATATATATATATATATATATATATATATATATATATATATATATATATATATATATATATATATATATATATATATATATATATATATATATATATGAAAGGAGAAAGCCATCCATCCTGTCAAGAGGTCAGCGTGCCAGATAACGGTGCAGTTTGAAAAATGGAGCTGCGCACCGCGTCCTGTATTGCCAACCTAGCTGGCACAAAATCACTATCACAATTTGAGAAAGAAATCAAATAAATTTTGATTTCAATATAATGGTGAAAAAAAAGGAATTGAAAAGAATCGTGCATTTACTTTGAAGGGAAATGTCCCAAGCCACTATTTCTTTTTTTTAATAAAAATTTAAATTTAGAAAAATTTAAACTAACAGCACTGCTTTTGTTACATTCTGAAACCTACTTTTAAAAGGTCCAATACACTTATTATTTCTCATTAATTATTGATGTTTTTTAAATTATTTATTAATTTAATTATTTTTTCATGATATTGCTAATAAATTGTAAATTATTTTTCACTTTATAATTTATTTATTTATCACTGTTTTCTAGAAATATACAGTTTTCGAAGGTTGCTTTTTATTTACATTTTTCTTTTAAAAACTATTTTAACCTTGACTTTTATAATTTCATTTCTTAAAAATTACTTGGTGTGTAGAAATCTGAAAATCTTTTATCAAGGCGAAAATTAAGAACGGTGTTTAATTATGTCTTTGGAGAAAAAAGAAAACAGTATATTTTTTAATTAAAATTATTCTGAGATTTAATTAATTATAATCATTTTTTTCAAATATATACCCCTTAAAATATTTTAACCATTTTTAGATCAATATGCATAGAAAAAAGTGTCCTTTAACTATTATCGCTGCATATCTTGATGCACACTTCACTGCAATTGTAACCTACAGTACATCACAATTATTTTTCAAATAAGTGATTATATTTTCTCTATTTTTTCATGAATAACAAATAAAATGTATTTTGTAGATAATAAGGAAAAAGCAAAATTTTATTTTCTCATGTAAAATTGGATTTTAATATGTAGTATCTAAAGTGTACATATATATATATATATATATATATATATATATATATATATATATATATATATATATATATATATATATATATATATATATATATATATATATATATATATATATATATATATATATATATATATATATATATATATATATATATATGTATATATATATATATATATATATATATATATATATATATATATATATATATATATATATATATATGTATATACATACATATATGTATATACGTGTATATTATATATACATATATTGTATCCCACCTTGGGCATGGATGTTTGTAGTGGTTCGGAATCCACTTTAAACCGTAGGTCCCGGTCTAATTAGCCCTTGTGTGCAAAAAATGATCGTTGAGTGACAAAAAAACCAAACTTAATTCTTAAGAATAACATGTTGATGCATATCATTTACTTGTCGTTTCTGTCCGCAAACGTTTTCTAGCTTTTAAATTGAATGTTAAATCATTAGTAATATATTTCTCTTTAAAATTTTAAGCAATCTTTAAGATTTCATACCTTTCAAAGGATTTCCTTATCTTTTATTTTATATTTCAAAATATTTCCTTATTTTATAAGACATCAGTCAACAAATCAGACAATCTTAATCATCAGTTAACAAATCACTAATGTTAATAAATCATAAAAATATTTGCAATAAATATTTTTTCACACAATAAAACTAGTGATGATTGTTACTATAAAACACATAACTCAGTAAAATAATTATACATCGAAATTTGACGATTTTAAAGTAAATTATTTGTTTAAAAGTGGAAGGAGGTATTATATGAATAGAAGAAAATAAACAGCATATTTTCATAAGAAAAGTCAAATAGATAACTTTATTGGGGATTATCAGTATTATTTGTAATTCTAGAAATCTTTAAAATTACAATTAAAAACTTTTTTAAGCCTATGAATACTAAAATCATTAATCCGTTATTTATTATAACTGTTGTATTATAGATTCATAAAGCCTCATTAAAAGGGGAAATAATATAATTCGTTATTATCATGTGATAATTATTTCCAAAATAGCTTGAAAGGTATCAGTTAATCCCCTTTGGCTTAGTGAAATTTTTTTAGCAAAATTCTTTGGGTCATAATTAAGAATTAAATATTTTGATAATTACTACCATTTATACTTTACCAAAAAAATACATAATAAGGATTTCACGTTATTAATTTGAGTTCATTTCACATAATTGTAAATTATCCTAAATAAAATTGGATAGTATCAAGGGATCTGGTAGCCTAGAAGTTAAGGCATCGGCTTTCCGTCCGGAAGGGCTGGGTTGGATTCCAAATGCTGCCCAAGACCCATCGCGTACATGTGATATACGGACTCGTTAAAATCTGTGGAATCGAAAGGTCAATGGTTGATCGTTGTGCATTATCATGGGTGTAATAGTTTGTAAAAATTTCCTCTCCCCTGATCAAAGTCAAAATTGAGGCAGTGGATCCTCTTGTGGCGCCATCTATAAGAAGAGCTTAGAGCAAAGTCTTACTTTCATCTTCTTGATGGTCGATTTAAAATGAAAGAGGCATCTTTCACATAGCCGTCTGCTAGCGAGTTTGGTTTGTTCAAATGTCGTAAGTAACAATAAAAACGACAACAAATTTCAGACTTTGAAAATGCTTCCAACAAACATGCAAAAAGCTGGAAAGTGTTGATAATATACTCCAATTCGTTATCTCAATACACGAAACTATTAAGATAGGAAAAAAAAAGAGTTGCTTATAGAGTAGAGGGAAGAAAAAAGGATACAGAAAGTAGTATCAAGATAACAGTTTGATAAAATTGGAAAAGTACTTATGAAAAATGTAATATTGAGTGGTATAAAATAATGATAAGTAAATAATTTAACACTCTATAGAAAAAGTAGTTTATTTATAGCTATAGCTTTTAGAGACCAATAAAAATAGTTACAAGAAGGGTTAAAAGTTTGAAATCATTTTAATAATAATTTCAAAATCAACCACAAGGGAATCACACTTTTAGGATTAATCCAAATTTACCGGATATACAGGCAATGATGAGATCTTCTTGTGTCTGTACATACATCTGTTGCAGTAGTGATCTAAAATGTTTTTAAAATAAGAGAACTATTGGATTGAGGTTTGGAGAGTTTAGAGGTAAGAAATAAGTTCTAGTGAGATTTATCCACATCCTTAGACATGCAGTTTTGGGTTGATTACTCTACTTAAAAATGTGCTGTTGTACCATTAAATATGAGTGACATATTGTATTGTACTCTGGTCGTTAAATCCTGCAACATATCCGGGAGGATATACAGAAGGATTTTGAAAGTACTTTGTTTAACAGTACAAAACAAAAGAAAACTAGATATTTTGCGCTGTCTAAATTTTTATGCAGAAAGTATCGTTTCAATACATGATGTACGAAATAATTTTTGAGAAAATAATAATTCTGAATTTCTTACACTTTAAAACGTTCAATGCGAAAGTACTAGAAAATTTTCAAATTCCCACAAGTTTGCATTAAGAAAACTAACAATTTCATATTGCGTAAAGTTAGCGTCATTTGATAAATAAAATAATGGCTAAAACTTTCTGATTATTCTGTGTCAAATGAATTTTCCCAGTGCGCAAAATATACCCAAAATAGGTAAGTGGTCTCCTCTAGATCCCTACCTACCTTCCTGCTGATATCTGAGATGAATTTATGCATTAAAACTTTTTTTGCTGAATGTACAATTCAGCTTCAATAGTTTGTAAACTAGTTTGTGTCTAGTATTGCCTTACATATTAAATGACCACTAATCAACTATTATATAACGCAAAACATATCTCTTTCACATTAGTATTTGTGCAGATTTGATCATGACTCCGTCAAATACTAAAACCGCGGTGACTTGGATGGTTAAAATGTCCCTATTCAGAAGGTAATGAGTTCGAATTTCGTCTTAAATGAAGATCCAAAGTTTTTATAAAAGCGGGTGGAGCATGTTAAATACGTCCTGGCAACAATGTCCTCCAAATGATACAACTCCCAAGTGGTGACAGATCAAGTATTTGGATTCTTCTGTTTGATTCCAACATTTAAGTTACAAAAGCTCACACCTGGCTGCCACTTAAATGGAACTAAGTGGTTAAGTCCAACTCTGGGATAGGGTGCTGGGAAGTATGCTGATGGAGCAACAGCTAGTCGAATATACTTGCTGAATTTCATCTTATTCCACTTCAGCGTGTTGTTGTTCTAAGTTGCATCTTATTAACTGATTCCTTTATCTCCAGTTGTCGATTTTCTTCTCACAGGTTGTGTGGTACGAACAATACCTCATTATTTCCAAGGAACATACCCTCATTACCATCAGTTCAAATGATGCTGATGAGAACTGATGGAAATGATAGACATTCATTCCCATCAAACCATGAAACTAATAGATATACGTGTTTTTCTCATTCGACATGTAATCAGACATGTTATTTGTGAATAAATATACATCGCTACTAGCGTAAAATATTCGCTGATCAGCGATTGCTTGTAGATTTTATTCATCACTCCAATGTGCAAATTGTTTAACTGTTTCTCCTTATAGCCATTTTTTTTACATATATTGAGCACTGCTTTGTTTTTATTTCACTTTAAATATGATATCCATAAAAATATTTTTTTTATCATTAGCAGATTATCTTCAGATTCTTGAAAAGTATTTTTGCAGACTTCACATGGGACATTCTATCCCTCTTACGACATATTAATTCTCCTCTGAATTTTCCCTTTCTTTCAAAAGAGCATTCTGAATATACTTGTTATTTACGCTTCAAATTACACTAATTCCAAGCTAACTTCTGGGTTCATTTTTGTGGACAACAATGATTTCTGACATAAAATGATAATATTTTAACGTCATGTTCATCAAGTTATTGGTTATTGCTACAGTTATACAATTATATACATTACGCGTATTGCTAAATTAAAAGGAATCTGTACATTACTAATCTTGTGTGATTTGGTCAGTTATATTATTAAAAGCTTCAGTTATTATCACTATTGCGTACGGATATTTCCACACCTTTTTCAAATGTTTCACAGACCCAGAACTTCTGTGCAATTTAGGTTGAAAATCAACTAAATAAAGTATATTGGAAATGTTCTTCTCAATTATTTTATTTATTTAGAAAATATTTATTTACATATAATAAATTATTTTGATTTATGTAAAAAATGAATAAAATTATCTAGTTGATGGCAGTTATATCAAGTGTTAATCAATATAAATGTATGTACGAATATATCTCTCTTGATAAATATATAATGAATAGATTTCTCATTTCTCTCTCAATATCTATCTGTATCTATGAATTCATTTAAAATGAGATGAAAAATTCTGGAAGGAATAATTCTCAATAGAAAACATTAAAAAAAAAAAAGGGAAAATCTTCGCAAGCGAGAAAGCAAAAGGAATGACAATATTTCTATCTTTTATTTCATGAAATTCTGTTTCTAGATTTCGCTCTTTTATAAAATAAAACATAAAATTAGATAAATCTTAAAAATAAATAAAAATGGGATTTATGTTTTAAGGATATTTTTAAAATAATGCATTCGCTTATCAATTTTAAATTTTTGAATAAATCTGGAAATAGTTTTTTTCGTCTCGTTTTATTTCTATCAGCTTGAAAGTCAATTTATATTATTTGCTTTCAATTACTTTAGTAAATTGAAAAGAAGAATCATTGTTTTTTTATCATAACAATATAGGGATTTTCGGTATAGGAAAATACTTATTTTTTTCACATTTATCAATTTCAGTGGCTGGTAATTTAATTTATTTTGTAAGATTTAAAATAACATGCATGTATTATATATTTTTTAATACTAGTTATTTTACTATGCTTGTAGTATATATTTTATTATTAAAAGTTGATAATTAATATGAGTTGCATTGAAATATGAAGGAAAAAAAAGAATTTTGATGAAAAATTAATCTAAAGTTTTTAAATACACAATGATAATGCTTAAATAATATCTATAACTAAAAACATGCACAATGGTTTGAATATTATTTTGGCACAGATGCTGTATAATCCAAGATATCATATTCTGAGTTTGGTGGTTTTTTGGCAGATTTTCTTATGTATCTGGCAACCTGGTTTCTATTACGACATAGTTGTGGATAAGGCTCATGTAAAGGGGAGCTTACGCATGGACTTCCCGAACTGTCACAGACACTATGGTTGCCATAAAACTTCGTATGACGCAACATTCTTACATACGTTAGTTTACATTTGATATATTTGTTTTCTTTGTTTGATATATTTCTAAAATAATATTTTCTTCCGTAATAAATTTTAAAAAGGATTGTAATGTGCGAAAACTGTTCTTAATATTTTTTTTAAGAATTTAAATTGTATTTCACTAATAAACAAGAAAAAATAACAATATCAAAAATAAAAAAATTTTTTTTTGCACATAGTAAGCAATTTATTATTGTAAGTATATTAGTATAATATTACTGACAAGCAATAATACATACTTACAATATATAAACCTATGTTATTACTTACATAAATAATATATACCTGCATGTAGTATTATAAAAAAAGGACAGTAGAGAAACTATTTTTTAAATTATATTATACTGTAAGTAATATATAACAACAGTTTTCACATACATAATAACTAAGAAAAATAAAAAATAACATTTCTTACATATTGTAAGCATATATTATTACTAACCAGTAATATATTCTTACAACATATATGATTTGAGAGTAATACATATTTAACATATAATATAATCTAAAATAAATTTTATAGTTCTGCATTTTAAGGCTGTAACAATAAGAATAGCAATATAAAAATATTTTTATATTGTTTTTTAGTTTGTAAAGAATAATAAAATTATGGATAACTTTCTTAATATTTCTTACTAAAACTAATGTTTTCTCTTGTTATATTTTTAAAAAAGATTGTAATGTACAGAAACTAATCTTAATAATTTTTTAAGAATTAAATAAAATTGTGTTATACAAATGCAAAAGAAAATTGTACATTGTAAGTAATTTACTATATTAGTTTAACTGACAAGCAATGATACATACTTACAAAATATAAGCCTATGTTAAAACTAACATATAGTGTAATAAAAAAGGTCTAGTAGAGAAACTATATTTTATTAAATTACGTTAAACTGTAAGTAATATATAAAAACAATTTTCATACTCATAATAACTAACAAAAATAAAAAATAAAAACTTTTTTACATATTATAATTAATTAGTAAGCAATATACTATATTTACAATATACAATTTGAGAGTAATACATACTTAACATATAATATAGTCTAAAATAAATTTTAAAGTTTTGCAGTTTACTGAGCCATTTATCTCATTTTATTGCTTGGGGCGGAAAAATACAAAATTTAAAAACATAACAAAATTAGTGTACAAACTCTGTAATTCAGATACAAATAAAATGATAAACACTTCAAACAAGATACCATGTAATAAGAGAGTAATTTCAATTTTAATTACATTTTAAATAAGCCTTTCCAGTAATTAAAAATTATTATATTTTTTAATCTTAAGACTAGTGATATTACTTTTTAACGCGTAAGTTTCTTTATCAAAATAACAAACCAAAAGGGCGATTATAAAGCGAAAATAGCAAACCTTAAGTATCATAAAATAGTTTCGACAATTAATGGTTTAAATATTGCCGTTTTCATTATTTAATGACTCACAAAATAATCTTATGGTCTATGTCCAATGTTCGGTGCCAGAAAATTTTGAAAAATTTGCTTTAAATTCCTTTATTTCTTAAGGCAATTAGCAAAACTCTAGTTAGAAATACGTTTCGGTCGCCAAGATTTGAACAGCGGAAATCTCATGCGTCGGCCTGGATAATTAAGGGGCTCTAGATATAGAGACCTATAAGAATTATGCAGAAAATTCTATTTTGGCAACCCTAGAATTTATGTCACCACGCACGTCACAATGCGTCATCTTGGCAACATTTCTTCATCGCCTAAAAAAATCCAGAATTTTGCATCCTGGATTGTACAGTATCTGGGCCACTATTTTTCATTTTCCGGCCTAGTTATTGCTTAGAAATGCATGAAACATTATAATAGAGAAGTACACATACATAATCGAACACATTATAACAAAATCAATTTTAAAAAAGATCGTGAGGATGGTCAATTATACAAATCCATTTATTTACCCGCTGTTTTTTTTATATAAGTATTATTGGAACCCAGATTTTTGAATCATATGGAAATATTTGAAATTCCAAAATTCAAACACCCATATACAATTAGAGTTTAACCTGATGTTACAACCCTGATATACAATTAGAGTTTACCCTGATGTTACAACCCTGATATACAATTAGGGTATACCCTGATGTTACAACCCTGATATACAATTAGAGTTTACCAGTGGATGCTATATTTTGATCTAGTCATTGCTTAATTAATAATAATTGATAAATGCTTGATCAGGACACATGCAAGCTCGAGAAGCAATGAATTGTCTTGAACATCTTTTGCAACGTGTGAACTTGGTTTGATTTGTTGAATATGACTCCAAGCTGGAGTTTAGGTAAGAAATACTGCCTTTGCAAAATATCAGAAATAGAACCGCAGATCAAGGCTTATAAATGCACTAAAATGTATATTAACAAGTACAGGAAGGGACTGAAACAAAATATCATCCCAAATGTTTTCACAGTAGGATTAAGAATTGCGATGTTTACGACAATGACAATGTATAAACTTCTCAGAATCTTATCCAATCACTATGGAGTTATAGAAAGAAGACAGGTTCATCCGAATACAAATTGTATACAGAGATCTATCTCTGTCGTTTATTTCATGTTATAGATGTAATGTCCAAAGGAATTTTAAAAATGATATAAATCTTGGAAATTCTACTTAGCTATCATTAGTTAAGTACGTTTAACATATTGAATTATATATTTTAAGTGAAATAATTTTTAGTAAGATGAGAATTATTTTTTGTGTGAATAATGATTCCTATTTAGTTTATCCTTAGTTAGGTTCAAAGTTAAATATTTTTTGTTGAATGAAATCAAATTACCAACAAAAAGTTAATTGTTTTTCTCGACTACCTAATAATCCGTTTCAGTGAAAAATTTAAAGTATTATTTAAATTTGATTAGTAATTTTCAAATTTTTATAAATGATTTAATTATTGTATACTGTGTTTGAGAGGAATTTTCTAATCTTCATGCATGACATCTTAACAAATTTATCTAATTTTTTACATTATAGATTTATTTTTACATTTTTTGAAATTAATTGAAAATATTTTTGATTATTTAGTGCATTCATTTAATATAATTTATAAAACATTCACTCCAAAATTTGAGCATTATTTATGCTGGAAAATAAAATCAATGCAGTAAATTGTAACTAAGTAATTGATAATTCTAGATTTTTATAATAAAATTTTTTAAGCTAAATTATTTTTAATTTTACATATTTTTTTACATTTTAAGAGCTAATGTGCATATATATTTTACATTTAAGAGCTAATGTGCTTATTTTTTACATTTTAAGATTTAATGCGGATAAAAGTAGCAATTAAATTTGAGTTGTTGCAGTTTGCACAAAAATATTAATAATATAATACTAACGATTGTGCAAATATTATTGATTCATAAAATTGAAACTGTTCACTTGATCAAAAGTGTAAAGTTTTATTCTTTCTTTGTTGCATTCCAATCCTAAAATCTTTTTGATTCTTCATTAAAAAAAATGCTTTTGAATATATTTACATCTTTCATTAAGATCATTCAAAAGTAAGCAAATTGAAAATACGGATAGTTCCAGAGGGTTGGAATTTGTCTTCTGCGAACTGTAAATAATTCCAGTGGATTTGAATTTCTCTTCTGAGGATTGTAAATAGGTACAGTGGGTTTGAGTTTCTTTTCTAGGGATTATAAATAGTTCCAATGGATTTGAATTTTTTGAGGTAACTTCAAAATATTTATTTACGGTTACAAAATTCTGTGGAAGGACACCATTATCATAACTAACTATGATTTATTAACAATTAATAATTATCTTTGTCTCTAATTTATAGATCAACATTGAAGTATAAAATAGGTTAAAAATGATCATAGAAATAACAAAAAATGAACAGAACTTATTAATTTATAATTTGAATAAGGTAAAACGTTTTATATTTCATTAATATAACATTTTTTAAATTTGTAAAATTTTAAAGGAATATCGTAGTCAAGGAGATTCAGCCTCATTGAAAAGTATCATGAGCCTCAATGTTATCAAATAGCTTATAAAATGCATTTTTCAGAAAACCTTCTCCTTGCAAATATTTATTAGTAGCGAAAACCTTTAATAATATTTTATATAAATTTATTCAATTAAGTGATCAAAAATTCATTTTTGTATGTTAGAGAATTAACAGAATTCATTTCCTCAACAGAACTAATTGACATTATTACCACACACTACAATTATAATAGATTAACCACTACAATTATTTGTGACTTTTAAAATCGGAAAATAAAATAACATATAGATTATTCAATTCAATTTGAATTCAGTAGCATATATGGCAATCAAAGTGACATAAGACAATCAAAATGAATTTCTTTTTGTGCTTAAATTATCTCAGAGATAATTTAAGCACAAAAAGAAATTCATTCAAGTGTAAACATCAAATAAATATTCAAATTTGAAAATCATACAAATAAAATCACTTTCCTGTATAGAGCACTCCATAAAATATGCAGAGTAACTAAACGGATATAGAGATCGTTTCATTCGCAATAACTATTTAGTTTGACCTCTTACGAGGCATAATCACATATATAAAGTTTATTAATTCATAATTAAGTGAAATGTCTTGTAATTAATTGTGATACCCGATTCATCTATTATAATTTAATTACTAAAATAAATATATTAGAATCTATAGCAATGAATTATTTATCCAATTATAAAATATTGCGAAAGCCTGAAGTATATATATTTAATTTCAATTTCTATATTATTTATTAGAATTATTATGGCCATGAAAGTTATACTGCAATAATAAAACTAATTTATTGCTAGTTGAAAACTAATTTTGATAGCTGGTTTACAGTTACAAATAGCATCAGTAGAAAGAACATTTTTTTAGCAATGATACATTAATCTGTTTTCAATTTCCGGAATCTCAGGTCAATGGTTTTTATAATTTCCCTATCATTTTACAACAATTCATATTATAGTTTTTAATCCATTGAACTTGTTTAAAATTTATTCTTGTCAGATACTTAAATAGAATATATGGAAATATTTATATAAATAAGTTCAATAATTAAAATATTCTTATTTCATATAAAATTATGGAATTAAAATTTGTAGTAGATTCAAATTTACAAATTTACTAAAATTTGGTAATGGATGATTGATTTTTAATTAATATTAAAAGCGATTTTTAGGAATTAAGTAGTATTCTCTTAGAAATATTCACCAATTATTAGAATTCGTCTATATACTTCGAATATATACTATATTAGAATTCGAATATATACTTGTCTGTATTCACATTTGTAACAATAAAATTTTATGAAATTCTAAATTTTAAGTTTTGAAATTTAAAGTATTCTGGTCATGCGTTTTACTGATATTTATTTTGCAATAACTGAATTTATATCAGCGCATCTATAAAGATGAGATTGAATCTTTAAAAAATGATTGTCTGTTATTGTAAGGATATTATATATTTTGTGTATTAAAAAATAAAAGTTCGTTAGTAAATATGTTACCCATAAATTGCAGATGTCAGTAATTACTCATATTATAGCCGTAATTCTCAGTTTACCGTATTTACGCGAATCTAATGCGCATGGCTTTTGGCCAAATGTAGCATTCAAAGTTGGGGTGCGCATTAGATTCGAATGCAAGGTCAGCAGTTTGCCGATGACGTCAACCAAATTTAAATCGTTACAATGGATTACTGTATTTCCCGACTACCTTTATTGTTAACACATTATTGCATAGAGGATACAAACTGCAGAGTACGTAGTCACGAAATGGAGGGCAAATAAAGAAGAATGTCATATAACGCTACTTTCAAACGTAAATTAATTCTTTATGCTGAAAAAATGGCAATAGAAAGTCAGGTAGAGAGTTCAACATAGATGAGAGCAATGTTCGCTTGTGGCGGCAACAGAAATTGGCACTGCTTGCAACTAAAGCTAGTAGAAAGAAATTCACTGGCCCTCGCAAAGGAAGACACCCTAAAATTGAAGAAAAAGTATTGCAATTTGTACGTGAATGGAGAAAGAATGGACAACCTGTGACTAGTGACGCCATAAAAAATAAAGCAAAAGAGGAGGCTGAAGTTCTTATTATACCGAAACAAGAGTTTATAGCTAGCCGTGGATGGGTGGATCGGTTTATGAAGCGGATGAGCTTATCTCTAAGACGCCGTACAATAATATGCCAAAAGCTTCCAGCAAATTTTGAGGGAAAACTACTAACATTTCAGCAGTATGTCATCACACTTCGGAAGGAAAATAATTTTTCAATGGGGAAAATTGGCAACACTGACAAGACACCAATTTGGTTTGATATGCTTTGTAACTACACCATTACGGAGAAGGGGACTAAGGAAGTTATCATCAAAATTTCGGGATGTGAAAAACAATGTGTAATAGTGATGTTGCAAATAATAGCAGACGGGTGCAAACTTCCCCCTTTCTTAATCTTCAAACAAAAAACATCCCCTATATACCCTAAGAATGAAAAGCTGTTCCCAGATGATGTCCTGATTCGAAACAAAGAGAAGGGGTGGACAACGGAATCATTAATGCTTGATTGGCTCCAATATGTATGGGAACGCCATCCCGGTGGGCTCTTCAATCCACCATCAATGTTTTGGACGTATTTCGTGGTCATCTGACCGACGACGTAAAAAGAAGATGCACAGCCTAGGCAGAAATCTTGTTAATATTCCTGGAAGGATGTCTGTGTTACAACCCCTGGACGTTAGTATAAACAAACCTTTTAAGGGGTACGCTCAGGCGAAGTATGAAAAATGGTTTTGTCAGCCAAACCGTGAATTGGTCCCGACAGGAAAAATTAAGTGTGCTGCACCACACATTGTTGCACACTGGGTTTCTGCTGCCTGGAAAAGTATCGAAGCACCCATGTTTGTGAAATCTTTCAAGAAATGCTGCATTTCAAATTCATTGAATGGCAGTGAAGATGACGTGCTCTGAAAGCCGAGGATGACGATGATGATGATGAGGAAAGAAGAAATGAATCTGCTTCTGACGAAGAGAGGTGCGAGGATTCCAGTGATGAAAACATTAGTGAATAAAGACGTTTACTATTCATTACTGATTGTAGAAACTCTTAGCTAGATAGAAATGTTACGATTTATTTCATGTTCATATTTTACGATGGGTACCGTAATAGGTAATGATAATTAACAATGATTGTTTCACATAATAGCCCACTAATAGGTTAATTCTATGTTCTGCTACTTTATATGTATAAATCCATTGTTGTATAAAATATGGTATCTAAATTTAAATAAAATTATCATACCATTGATTGATAGTTTATATACAAATGCATTGTTGTATAAAATAAGATTCAATACATTCCTCATACCAATAATGCGCATTACATTCAACGACAAACAATTTTTTTATTATTTAAAGTTTTATAATGGGGGTGCGCATTAGATTCGCATAAATACGGTAATTAGTGTATTTTGTTAAAATACTGCTTTATTTCTCAATTTATTTAGATTCCTGTATATTACTTATTTAGTGCTCATTAAAGGAAAAATAAAATCGTTTCAGAGACAACACAATCCTCCTCTGTGCTTAAATTAAAAAAATGTTATTCATTTATTACAACGGCGGGCACTAGGGTGACGAACCTTTTGCATCAACAAGGTCAGGAACTGCTACTCATTTGTTGTTACCCAGCGAGCACCTGTGAACCAAGTCACGGAGGCGAGTAGCGTTGCCCTCGCCATACCACCACAAACCCGTTCATAGGGTGTGCCACATTCATACATAATCACAGAAGAAAGGACAGAGAGAAAAGAGGAAGAAAGTAACATATATGACCGAAATGGGATTCGAACTCGGGAGCCACAGCTCAGGAGTCAGGAGCGCTAATCATTCAGCCATCGGTCGGCCAAATGTTATTTATAATTAACTTAATATTACATTTTTGACATCTAAAGGATTAAGCTAAAGCAATCAAAAAATTCGCACAAATTTAATAGAATCAGTTTTTGAATTTTAATGATATCGAAATCATTAATGTGCACATTACCGAGACAAAACACGAAACTCTTCTCATTGATCTCATTAACTGAACAAATCAGTTAATCTGCAGATCAGCTATTTAGTGCACACATTAACGATTCCCAGCTTTAAGGGTATCGTATACAATGTAGCCGGTTAGAGCAAAACTCCATGATTATTTTTTCAACTCTTAATTACAAAATGTTATACTTTCATTATTAAATAGGTCCGAAAGGATGTGGTATATTATTTTGAGAGCCGATGAATTCAAGTTACTATTTAATTATGAATTTATTATTTAAACATAAATTTTGACATGATTCCTTATAAATTTAAATAACACAGGGTGCTGCACGTAAAAGTGGAGCGTATAGTCAACGCATAAAGTAAAATGAAATCTATTAAATATGATTACAACTCCTCATTGTAGGTGCTGAAAGTATTTTCCACTCACTTCAACATGTGAGCAATTTTGAAAAAAATTTGTATATACTTTTATCAGTTCTTGTGTTGTGATGCTACTAATTACATCCTGGATTCTGATATTGAAATTGCGCGTGGATTTGTTTCATATACTCTTTCCTTTAATAGTCCCCACAAACAAAAGTCATAAATGGGCAGGTCAAGTGACGGAGTAGACCGAAAGCCTTTGCTGATCGTCTTCTCAGGTGTAAGCACTACATGCAAGTGGAACAATCATGATATGATCTGTGGCATGTTGCATTCTCCTGTTGAAAGCGACATAGTTGAAGTTTCTCTTCTGGAATATTTGAATGAAACTCCTATCGGTTTTCCATACCTATTTTATTCTTCACTGTCGTATCAAATGAGCCTCACACTAAGGGAATTTGTTGACAAGAAAGTAATACACGAATATAAATCCCTAATTCTATAAGACGCAATATTCAATAATATTACGATGGACCTGTTTTATATGTGGCACTCTGTATTTGATAAAAGGTTCTCTATCATAAAAAATGAAAAAAAAAAAGAATTTTTGTTCGAATATGATTAATCGATCAGAGTTTATATTTGGAAGACCCATTCTATTGAGAAGGAAAGTTATATCCAAAGTAATTTAAATAAATATTTTCCAGCAATTGCATTTACTTAGGAAGTAATGCATGTTACACTGAAACATATTACTTATATTTACGTTTGCTTATCAGAAATCATTATAATAAAAAATACTACATATATTTGAAATAAATGAGAAAATAAAATTAATATTTTACTTGTATTCTAATGGGAATTTGATACAATGAATTTTTAAATAAGGAAGAGGGATTTAAATTATAAAATTTTCATAATTAAATATATTTGATTATGTTAAAAAATATTTTTATAAGGTATTACGTAAATCTTTATTAAATAAATTAGATTTTATGAGCACAATTCGTGATATAAAAATTTAATCTTCATTATTGCCATAAAAATGGACTTGTGATGACTTCACATTTATTTTTAGGATAATATATTATGTTTGAAATGGAATCATGTTGACAGCTTCGCAATGGAAATCTCCTCTTCGCAATTAATTTTTGTGAACAACGAATGAAAAAATATCTGTGAATCATCAGTGGAATGCATACAATACACTTTGTATAAAGAAAATCAATATTAAATAATATGTAATCATCTAGATTTCAGCATCTGCTCTCTCTCGCTTTCCCTTTTGAATAGAACCCTATCTGATTTAGAAAAATTAAAGAATGTATCAAAGATAATCTTTGGAGATTTTCAATATAAGATATGTCATATATAAATACTTATTTAAAAAAAGTAAAAACTATTTATTTGACACACAAATTAATAATTTGCGAATTTTTTAATCTTTTGTTCCATTTGTTGTCATATTTCGACGTGATGTTTTGTGATTTTCACCAATCAAAGTGCAATAGGTGATTCAGTATCAAATTTCTTTCCTTTGGCTTTGAATCCGCCGTCTGAATTTATTCCCACTTCTCATTTACCTCCTATTTTTAAAAAATAACTTAGTTTTTGGATCTGATAGTATTTAAATGTACACAAGACATACTATAAATATTCTATTCTGAACTAACTCATTAAAACTTATTTCATTTAACGTAGTTTTAAATCATTGTAAAATAGTAAAGTTGAATGGAATAAAAAATTCGAACAACATATGAATTTTATACGAATTCTGAACGTAAGTCTGTATAATGATAAATAAATTTATGCCATTATTTGAACTAGAGTTTTCCACATTTAGATTTTAGTAATTTCGTCAAAAGAATTACGCTTGAAGTAATTCTTTTGATAAACTTTTGTGTTGGTAGTTAACTAGATTTAAAGAGTAAACTAGATTTACCTAGCGTTAAATTAAAAAGTATTAAATATATCAATTCAAACAATGGTTTTTGTTTAAGTTAGACAACTGCTTTAAGAGTTAACTAATTTCTAATACCCGTTAACTTCACTTGATTTTATATTTATGTCTTTGTAAGTTAAATCGTGTGTGTTCCTTTGAATAACACTGATATGTAACTTTAATTTTTATTGTGCTTTGTCTGTAAATTGCTTTTCAACTTTCAACTTTTAATTAAAATATAATTTTGCTTATCTTGACTGTTTCCAGTTATATATGCAATTATTTTAATTGATTATTCCCTTTTTAGAATAATAGTGTTTCGTTTATCATCCATGAAGAATATCTTGAGCACACATTGTAATTAACCATTCTTCTATTTATTTTATGATTAAAAATGATGTCAATGATATTAATTTTACAACAAATCATTTATTTAATATTTTTTGTTAGATTTAGCTAAAAAAGGAAAGGTAGAAAAGTAAGTTTCAGCTAAAATATTGTTTGCTATAACGCAAAATTTTTTATCATTCAAAACTTTCCAACATAATTTTGAATTTTTTTAAATAAAATTTGAATGGCTTATTACCATATTCTAAATAAGAAATACTTATTGTGATTTATTTTGATCACACATAAAATTTATGAATAAGTAAATCACTAATGTTTTGCTTTAAAGTTAAAACAAGAGTACAAATGTCTAGCACACAGCAAAAACGTATAGTTTAGTTTAAAAACATTTTGCTTTTATGCATTTTAAACAACGTAAAAATTCTCTAAATTGAACGATCGAGGCCTTATTTTACCCAAAATTCAATATTGCGTAATATTACGTTTTTTACGAAACATTCTAAATATTTCATATATACTTACGTAAAATTTTTTTATAGTCATAAACTATGAAAATTTTTTTCGAAAATATAGACGTTTAAGAAAATAATGAATAATAAAATAAATAAAATTTTATCACATAATTTTTATAAGTTCAATTCAATATTCCTCACAAATTTTAAGGATCGATAGATTTAAAAATATTTCGTTAGAACTATACAAATAATTTTTTTTATTTAAATTTAAAAATTTAATGAGAAAATTATTTGCAACTGAGTTTTAAATGCATACAATTAATAAAAATTATTAATTTCTATCAAATCCTCAAATGTCAAGTGGTTAGGAATCGTTATTTGTAATTACCTAATTTTCTTTAAATGTTTGTTTAAATTTATTCAATCGAATAATGTATCAATGCTTGCATACCTTTTGATCCAGTTTTGAATACAATCTTTCTCTGAAACTGATTTAATAATTGACCTTATGTTATAAAATGAGTTTTTTTATGAAATTAAAATATTTTTATGTTTTTGCCACAGCATATGAAATTAAGAACAACCGAACATTAGATTTTTATTAGAATGGTATTCTTAAAATGTCATCTGATAAAATAACGTTGATTATTTCCAATAAATATTCTAAAAGCAAAATATGTAGTCTGATGTTTTATTTATATTAATTGATGTAATTTTTAGCAATAAGTGAATTAAAATAATATCTCAAAGTGTTACTCAGATTAACATTTAAAGTTTTACTAAAAAATGTTAATTATTATTTCCCTTATTTAAATTCTATGACAAATACTTTGTTCCGATACAACTTGATATAAGTGAACAGTTTGTATAAAATATTTTGTTGATTTTTAGTTATTTTTTTATAATTATATATTATATTTATTTAATGTTTTTCCTCAAATGAATAATTTATTAAAATAACCAAAGAATCGAAAAATTATTTTTGTTTAGTTGCTAAAGGGATTCCTAAATAGGGTTATAAATATTTCCAAATATTTAATAGATTTTGAGTTTTTATGTGCCTTATTAGGAATTACCACTCAAGAAAAAGGTGATTTTAAAATTTATGTCTTGGATGAATCAATTATTAAGTTCAAAAGTAACTTGTGAATAAGAATTCTATTTCATTGATATCAATAGGATGCATGAAATTTAAAATTAATTTTATGAGTGATGTAAGTGCGAAAATATGTAATATAGTTTTAATTAAAACATAAAAAAGAACTTTTTAAAATTTTATATTAAAATAGTTGATTGAACGAGTAAATTAAGATCAGCAGAATCACCACTACAGCAATTGTTTTTAAATATTATTATATAAAAATATTTTCTTATGTTTTACTTTTATGAAGTTTATGAAGTTTTTTGTGTTCAGCTCTGTACGACCTTCATTTATCAAATACATAAATGGGTGTTTTTATAGCTGACAAAAACAAACAAGGGACATAAAAATAAAAGATTAGGCACATCTTTATTAAAAAAGATAACAAGTAATCTGAAAACTCTAGACAGATAAAAAATATTAAATTATCATATATTAAGTTTATTTTTTATGTACATATGGATTAAAAACAACTAATAGAAACCATTAAAATCTGACATAATGAAATTTAGCAACAGGAATATTGAAACTATTGTTTTCTGCCTTTATCAGTAGTAATTGCATCTGTAAGGAACAAAAGAATCATGCACTTTTTCACAACACTAATTTCGTTAGTTGAACGCATTCTGTTGAAATTGTATAAACGGCACTTATTATCAAATTTATTTAAAAAATACGAAAATTTTGCCAATATAATTTAGTTTAGACATTAATGATGTTATGATAGAATAATATCAATATGTAAAAGAGGAATATTTGAAAAATACTCGTCATAGATACATAAAAAAGTTCAAGTAAGAAAAAATTTTTTTTAAGTCCCACTGATTATTATATGTGTGTAAATTGAATTTATTTTAAATCTTACATAAACTACCTTAATTTGATCATTCTTTGAATTTTATAATAAATAATTAATTTAAAAATTACAAAGGAACCGGGAATTTAAATTTTAAGAGTGGGTACTGAAATAGATATTAAAAATTATATTATCACTTTAAAAATATTTTGTACTTGAATATTTCAAGGATAAAACTAAACTGTTGAAATGAATCCATGTCATAGTCAATTAAAAATTCTCAATATTATTCTTGCATGATGTTATGTATACTTTGAAAATTTCAAGCATAATTCGTTGAGTTTATAATAACACCAAGTATTTTTTATAGTTCTAATATTATTATCTTGCTGTGAGAAGTATAGAGAATACGGAATCCAAACAAATGTCAAACTCATTAATTGACTATGAGTTAGAACTACAAGGTAGTTATTGATGGGGAGATTTATTAATGAAATAGTACAATTCAAGGCAGTATTATGTATGTCATATTATGCGTATATAAAGAAATAAAAAATGTAATTTAATTCATGAATAACTTTAAAATTATTTAGATAATCTCAATCTTGAGAAATCCTTGAAATTCTGAAAGCAAATTATATGATCTCTAGGTCAGAGTATATGTATACTAATGAAACATTTTTAAATCGCTTACAAATGATTTTTATACATTATATGATGATAAGTGGAGAGGAAGATCCCAGTTCAGGTATGGCCTCGTCACCTGACCGTGGTTCAAAATTACGAGGCACCTTAAAAAGAGCAAAGTCGTACTTTCACCTTCGTGGTGCTCTGATCCAAACGAAAGACGCTCCCTATTGACTTAATTCACACTGCCAAGGCAAAAGCGAGCTTGGCTTGTCCAAGTGTCAGGAAAACAACAACAACAATAATATGATTATACACAAATGATTACATTTATACATAATATTGATGATAAAAAGCAATAGATTTCAAATTATTTTAATTTTAAATCCTGTTTCATAATAAATATTCTAAGAATTATGAGCAATAAGGAATGATTTGTTAATAGAATTAAACTCTAGAAAGTTAGATTTGAAGTTTAGTGCAGACAAAAGCTTAAGGGACAAGGGTTATTTTATATTTGAACTTGAAATTATGATTTTATTTAAAAACTGCCCTTTTATGTTTGGTATCTTATATGCATGTATTTTCGCTATTTAAAAGCAATTGGTTACATAAGTTTTTCTTACATAGGTTTCTTAAGTTGCATCTTAGTTTGCCTAGACTTTTAAGTATATCAATTTCATAAATATGTATTATTATAACTAAAAAAATTGAATATGCATTACATAAAATATTATTAAAAACGAACAACTCCTTCTGCATTATTTTAAAGTTATTTTAAATTTGTATACATTAAATAGCATTTCAAAATAAAGATACAATCAATAATTCCTAAATTTCATTTGAACAAAAAAAATTTCTTCCATAGACTTTGGTTTTTACATAATCTTATTTGTGACATAATAACTTGTTTCTGTTTCATGCTTGACATATTTATAAGTTCATTGAAATAAAAAAATAGAACTAATTAAAACATTTTATGTCTGGTATTAATATACATGTAGTGATTTACATTAATTATTAAAGAAAGGATGGTATATTTTTATAAACGAGACAAATTGATGATGATGTCAACAAAATATTTGCTGTCTCTTCAAAATCAGTAATAGGCACTACTCTATTTGCTTACTATTAAGTTTTAAGTTGAATTTCACTATCAAAGGTATAAAAAAACCTACCATTTCAGAATTTCTGACAAAATATAAACCACATTTCTTTCTTTTCCTGTTGATAATAAATGTATTATAATAATTTTCCAATTTAAATATTTCTTTGTGATGAAAAATATAAATACTTAAGGAAAGGAATGTATTTAGAACTAAGGAAATTCTTACCATTTTATAAATTAAGAAAGTGAATTGTTTCTTTGTTTAATTTAAAAAAGAACAACTTATGCTGAAAAAGGAATCATTAATTATTTTTATTGAAATTTATTAAAATCAAAATGATGTCTCCAATTCAAGTTTACATTAATTAGTGACTCACATCTATCATTTATGAGCAAGAGCTTATGAGTCCAGCCAAGCGATGATGACAGAATATATTCTCTCCTTTCCTCATTCTGCCACTTCTTACATCTTATCATAAATTACTTCTTAATTTATGTCAAACTAACTAAACATAAATGATAAATCCTCCAAAAGTCCCATTAACTGCTCAGTAATCTAGTTGTTCACTAGAAAAAATCAGGACTTTTTTTTAGCAAAAGTATTATGGTTTAAGAAGAAGGATAATCACTCTCTTTTGTTGTCAAAGATGAATATAAAAATAAAAACTTAAGATCGTATTTAAAGTTGAGAAAGATTTTAGCAGTCAAAGTGGAATCAGAACTTTCATGCTAAGATAAACTTCATTTATTTATGTTATTTACATATGTAGAGCAAATGTAATACTTCTTTTGTCTTATCTGGGTAAGAAAGTATTTTGATCACTCTTTGCTTTCAAATTGATATATTATTATTGGAAAAATAATGCATGTTACTTTCTATTAATTACTGTAAAATAAATGCCCTATTTGCGTGAAAAAATATACAATGAGATAACTATTTATTAGCAAGAAAATCGACAAGATTTTATCTATAGTTTAAACGTGCCAATACCAATTTTTGTACTTTAATTTAAATTAAAAGTTTTTAGCACTTTTTCAAAATTAATTTAAATTGCCGAGTAATGTTTTTTACATTTGGTGTTTCTAGCTCTTTTATGAAATCAATCATAAGTTGCCAAATACGGATTTTTAAAATTGTTATTAATTCTTGAAATAAATCTTCCTGTTATAGTTTTAATGGAATTTTTTTCACATGAACATAATCATAATCCTTTTTCAAATTGCTATACTTACAGAAAAAGTAAGAAATGTGTAATATTTCACGTAGTGAAGTGAATTTTAATATTGGCAGCATTTTTAAAAATTTATTGCAAGTATTATTTAATTTCAATTTCATCTTTCACGTGAACAATAAAAATACATTCATCATTATATTTTCTAACTTTATAATTTCTTTTATTTTATTTACTTCTCACTTTTTGTACTCATTTTTCATTTTTAGTTAGTTGTTAGTTAATTGAAGTTAAGCATAAACGTACCCAGTTTATTAATCATCATTTATTTTAAGTTAGATCGGAAAAAATTGTTCCTTATTTTAAATTAAGACAGTAAGGAAATATTGAGAAAAAGATTAAAATCAGCAACAGAACAATCTTAATTGGTTATTAATGGAAATTGTACAATTTATATAAATTAAACTTATTCATAGCTAAATAAAATTCCATATTTATAAGGGATGACTTTTAAATTAAATTGAATCAGTTTGGCTATCTATTGCTTAAATTCATTTGATTGATCTAGTATATATATTATATATATATATATATAAATTCGTTAGAGGAAATAATACAATTCGGCAATTTGTGAAAACAGTCAATATTCATTAATAGTTTGAAAAAATTTCATTATAATTAGAACAAATTTACTTTTATTATAAGTGCAATATTTTAGGCACGCTTTTATAACGTAACAATCTAATAATGTATGATGGAAAGTATTTTAGTATGCATTTTAATCTTAAGTGAAACCTTACCCCTTTTCCTTAAGCTCATGTTTTGACTATAATTTCTTCATATTCAATATATTAAAAAATATATATTAAATCTGAACTTCTGAGTTGATTTTATTAGTATTTTATTACACGAAATTCAGAATAAATTATTATATTACATCTGTTGAATTTTTTGAAATCCAGAATATACTTTAGAAAACACTGGTAACCTTTTAAAATATCATTAAAAACTTTCTGAAGTAATTATAATGTTATCAGGTATCATAAATGTTGTATTTAGGTACCTAAAATGTAAAGTTGATTATCTACTTTAGCAAAACAATTTGCAAAAAAATTAGAGTGAATATAGTTATTTCTCTATAATAATAACGTCATTAATTTTAATGTGTTGCTTATAACTGCAAAAGTAAGATATGTTTTAATTCAATGTCTTTAAACTTTAAATTGTTCTTAATTTTACTGCCTTACCTTTCTATCATTGCTCCTTTATTAGTTTCATATAAAAGTGAATTTACAATCCAAAAGTGTCCCATTTTAAAATATTAAGATATTTCTCATTCTGTTATTTTCTTTAACTATGGACCCGCCACAACAAAATAATACGAATAAGAATGTTAAGATTATTCAGCATAAATCGGGTGAATTTGTGTGGATGCGCACTGATAACCTAAGGTACAGACCAGGTGTTCCATTGATTATGTCTATGTCTATGTATATTGTTTGTTTTTCAGTTTGTTAAAGTACAAATTAAAAGATAGCTATTTAAAAATGTAATTTTGTTCATATTATTCAGAAAGATTGAATCTGGGATTTCAACATTTCCTGCAATTTCGTTTCAAATTCTATCAATATATTTGAGAATAGTCGTAACATATTGAGAGTTTGACTTTTAAATTGTAGAACAGGGTGATATGAGGAAAATAAATATAATTATTGCAACCATTAAAAATTATACATGCGCATAACGGTACAAGCGATGTACCTCAAAATTAACGGGTTTTAGAATACTCGTCTGTCATTAAGCGCTCGTGAGTTTGAACCACCTTCAGGTGACGTGGCCACACCTGAACTGACACCCACCTTTCGACTTCCACACCATATCAGTGGAAGGACTTTGGACGTTACAAGTTAACATAGACGTGTGCCTGATCTACAGAGATCAAGCAACCAAATGAGGGTGGATGTGGTCATCCCGTCGCTGCCCGTGGTAAGTGATGCTTCAACCTGCTGATCTTATGATCGAAAAAGGCGTGAAGCTAATTCGTTGAGTCTCCATTAAAAATTATAGAAATTATTAAATATTTCTATGAAAATTTCTTAAAATGAATTTTATATATAATTGTAATGTTATAATTCTTATTTAAATTGCTGTTTCAGTTTCAAAAGTAATCATACCCATTTCATATATGATTTATGCAGTAAGATGTCTTTTTAAATTAGGTAGATTAATGTTATTTCAGCTATAAAATGTAATAATCACTATTTTTATGATTAGCATCCTTTCATATAATATTTTCTTTTTTTCTCTGATAATTTTCTTAATTATATATATTTAAATTAATTTCAAATTCCTTTCTTTCTATTAAATTATATTGACCTAGAATTTAATAATGAATTCATGTTTATATATTATATTGTTCGTAAAATAATCACCATTGTTAGATATACAGTAAGAGACAAGTTAAAAGATAATGATTCGGGAATTTTTTTACGTAAGTACAGAGACGAAATTGATTTAAAAGAAAGAACTTTCAAAATATACCAGGGAAGTGGCAACATTAGATTCAATAGTAAATAAGCTAATGACAAAATATATTATTCATAAGATGATTTTTAATGTAATTAGTGATTAATTTGACATATTTAATATAATAGTCTAAAGAGACATTGTTATTAACAAGATATTTCTAGCATATTGTATAATTTTTTATGTACTTTTAAATATACATTTATATTTTGTACTTATGTAGCATATTTTTAACATAAACAAGAAAAATAAACCCATCACTTTTAATATTAATTCTAAAATGTTTATTTTTAATGTCACATGGAATTCTAATTTCATTAATTTCAACCCATGTTTTGAATTAATTTTAAAGTTAGAGAAAAGCAATGCATAAAAATAATCCACATAAACAAATGATCTAGTTAGGTACAGTAAAATTTATTCTAATTACTAAAACAATATATTAAAATTTTCTTCCAAACAATAAGTATAAAAATGTTTGTTTAGTAAATTTCAGATGTGATCTAAGCCAATTATTCCATATTGTCATTTATATCTTTCTATTGAAAAATTTTTTATTCTGTAAAAAAATCTCAATTAATTATTTAATAACAAATCTTAATTATTACGTACATTTAAATTGATAGATTTGTTTTGGTATCCAAAAGATAATTTATAATTCATGTTTAGTTTGTGATTGTGAATAAATTTACTATTTTTCAAATTTGCGTTTTCATATCAAAAATAGGTAATATTCACCATCAATCTAAAATGTTTTCCAATGTCAACAAATAAAAGTCTTTCATATTGGCATTAGGTACGGACTATTTATTCAAGTAAATAAATCTAGGGAATTGAGGAAAAGAATTCCCGGACTCTGATAATTCTATTGATGTTTATTTTTATTATGTCGATAATTTTCCTTCATCTAAGCTCCATTATTAATAGAGATTTTAATAATCCCTACAGTAAACATAATCACACAGAGAAAATGAATTCCCTTTAGAAATTATGTTGAATTATGAATTCCAAATTAAGTCAAATCTTTCTTACTTTTGTTGTTTACTTAATCAACTTCTGTGTATAAATGAAAGTTATATAAATGGGATTTGATTATTTATATGAAGAATCAATGTAAAGACGTTTTTCTTAAACGAAAAATATTTTAAACATCTATCTATAATTTATTATCGATTTATATCGTATTGATATCAAACTAGGGAAAATTAAAGTAGGCTATAAATATGCGAGTGTCATTTTCTAATTATTTCTTAAATATATAAATTAGATTAAAATTTTACCTTTATATAATCATATTCAAGGTGAATTGTATTTTTGAAAATACTTTTAGTTTTGTACAGAAATGCAACTTCAAAACTTCACTTTTTTAAACGTTTTGAAATAGTATAATAAACATAAATTAAATTTTTAAATTCTTAATTTCGAAGTAACTAATCAAAATTTTATAGCTTAAAAATATCCTCCCAACTAACCAGTTTTCTTACTAATTGATCGAAGAAAGGAGATTCATACTATTTTTTTCTGAACTATTATTTAGATACAGATTTCGAAAAATCAAAATGCTCCTACAAAACCTGAAAACAATAAAATTGAAAAGGTTAGCCCTAAGAAACTGTTATTTTTCTGGTTATTTTAGAAAAAGTTAAACCAACTGACTTACACAATATTGGCTTAAGTAAAAATATTTAGAATTGAATATTTTTAAATGCGAAATGAACTTTTTTGACTTCAAAAAAATTGCTTAGAAAAAGTCAAAAATTTTTTTCACCCTAACTTTGTAAACACAGTTGTTAGTTCAAATTTTAATTAACAAATAAAAGAGCTTGTTTCTTAATAAAACTGATCTGTTTCAGTACACTAGGGTATAAATATTTTTTACTCTTTCCTCTTTAATATCAATTTATTTTTTTCTTTGTTCACCGCTTGTTGCCACTCAAAGAATTTAATTAAATTTCTCGAGGTGAATTTTTCAATCAAATATATTTCTTTGTTTCAGTTCTTTAATTTCAAAAAACATCATCGCTTGTTTCCTAAAAAAATAAGGAACTAAAGGATGTCACTGTTATTGGATAACATTTAGTGAAAGTAATTATTTGAAAAGTTTCATTATAAATCTTCTTTTGGTAATGAATAATTAGTAGGAATCAACAAAAGAGAATATTTCGAATGCATTTTCTTTGAACTTTGGCAAATGTTGCGAAATATTCTTGGGTTCTGTAAATGAGAAATATAACGATGGAAAGTTTTAATGAATTATGCATAAAGAACGGAAAAAATTGATTTACTTTCACGTATAATAATGAATTTAATAATAAATCTTTTCATTTATAGAAAACCTGTCTTATTGGTATCAGACAAAGAAGGTTTCTTTGAAATGAATAGAGTTTAAAGAAAGTTATTTAAATACTTTGTATATTCATTTATTTGTATACTTTGTTTAAAAGTGTGGGGGCTTAGATTAATGTTTATTCAACTTTATTTTGTTTTGCGTATCATTTACAATATATTTAATAAAATCTATTTGAAAAGTACTTTGGAAATTTTGTTTCATTTCCATATTTTGTTATACATAAAGTTTCATAAGTTACTCTGATAAAACAAATTAAGATTTTAATAAAATTTTCTACCCTGAATATGCTTTTAATATCAGAATCTAATTTTCCAGAATAAGCAATTATATTTATTCAGGAAACTTGCGGAATATTTTTAAAAATAAGGATGATGCAAAAGATGCTATATTTGTGTGTACCATCTTTTATAAATATGAATGCTTTCTCTCTTCTGAATACTAATCATTTTAGGTGAAATATCCCAGCGATAAAATATTTGATGTATACTAATAGTATTTTTAGTGTTTTTTTTAAATATGGCTCAATTCTTGATTTTGTGTGCATAGTTTCATCAATTATAAATCGACACATTTACTAAACAACATAAATCACTGCTGTAATTTTTATTTTACTAAAAAACATGCATTTTATAAAACAGGGTATTTCCTTTCAAAAAGACTAACTTTATTTTTCAAAATATATTTTAATTTTTGACTTTAAGAAAATAATAATTTTTATTACGTTTTTAATTATTTTAATTTTAATATTCAATGTTAAGAGCCTTTGAGAAATCCATTGCATTGCAATACAAATACGTTAGTTACAGTACAACATAGTCAAAATATAATATACTCTACATTTTTGGGTCAAATATTTTTTAGAAATTTTAAATTTTAATATTGTCACTTGACGAATGTACCAGTTTCACTGAGTTACGTTTAAATAATTTTACATCCCTTTTAATGAACTTATATTTGACACCCCTTATTTAGCCCATGTTTACTTAGTTAAGATTTTTACCAAAGAAGAAAGTACCTAAATTTCGGAGATCCCGCCAAAATTTAGGTACTTTTTTCTCTAGTTATGATTTAAAAAGACAAATAAGCATTAAATAGATGCAATGAAAGCAGATGTAGATTGCACATTAGATAAATTTTGTATATAAAGTATAAAAATAATCGATGAATTAAAAAACATTGCTGACTGAAGTTTCTGTTAAACTAGTTTCATAAGTTTAATACGTAATATAGTATTCATAATATAAAAAACAAATGTACCCGCAGCTTCTCTCATCTATATTTTGTATCACGATAGGAAATCCCATGAATCGTAATCGAAATAGAAGGAATTGTTTAATGATTGAAAACTGTCTTTAGTTACGAAGTTCTTTATTTGTGAAGTTGTTATTCTTTTCATTTGCATTTCAATTTATTTCGGACTGATGGAAAGAAGGAAGTGCATTTTTGAAGAGGGTAAAAACTCTCTTTTTTCAAAAATTTAAGAAAGAGTAAATATTAATTTGGTAATAACGACAAAAATGTAATCAAATGCCACAAATATTTTTACTTTATTTCTAATAATAGCATATGGATGATAATTTTATAAAGAGAAAAATAATTACAAGAGAGAGAGAGGAGAGAGCATATTCTTTGAAGAGCGAATAGTTCCGGAGAGGAATGTTATATCACTTAAATTGTGGCATCAACGACATACAGTGCTTTCAAGTCAGTGTTATTTTTTGAGAATTAATTAAAAATCTGTAATCTTAATTGCAAAAAAAAAATTTAGATTTTGTTCAAAAGTTAACGTAAGTCTGATGTCTCTTGATATGAATTTCACTCCCCTAGTCACTCTGGAAAAAGTTTTGGGGGACAAATAAAATACGGAAATTAGTTATATAAGTAATATGTTAAAAAAACAAAATAACGGTATTGTTTATATAGACAATAAGTTGCGAAAATAAAATAACGAATATATAGGCAATCAGTTACAAAAATAAAATAATGTTATTAATTATGTTGATGATCAATAAAAAAAAATAACGATACTATTCATATAGATAACCACAGTTACGAAAACAAAATAACGTTATTAATTATATAGACAATCAGTAACACAAATTTGCTTTTTTTGCAAATTCGATTAATAAAGGAATGCTTTTACCTATAGGTTTGAATTTTTATATTCTGGGATTTGAATAAACTTTGGGGAAAACAATTTGATGCTAATATTGAAATAAAAACTTATATTTCGAAGTTTAAATTATTAAATTTTTATTCAATAATTATACTTTTTTCAAAATTATTTTAGACATAAATATGTTTTCTAATTAATTGTGATCAATAAGTTTATATAGAATTCCAATGTTCTGATTTTTTATTTGCTATAAGAATTTTTCTTCTTTTCTACCTTATTCATAGTGTTCAGGAGAAATAACACAAACCTGCAGCTGAAACCACTTGCTTTTCCATTTGGCAGCTCATGGATTCGATACTAACTTCGAATATAAGAGGGTCATATGGAAAGTTGGTTTCCCTTGGCCCATAAAAAGAAACAAATCATGATTACCAAGAAAGATTTATTGCAAAAGATACAACAATATTTCAGCTACTTCTCAACATTTGAACCATCGGAATGATAGCACTTGTTATATTGTGGATTTAATTTTTGCACTCCATCATCATAGAAATATGCCTAATGGGAATCGAGCCAATGTGTCACAGCTATCAGCACGTCTATGGGGAATTGATGCCAAGACAAGAATTTCTTCAAGTGCAAGAACAAATAGAAGTCACTGGGAGTAAGATCGGGTCTATCTGGTGGACGGTCAGACATTTCCCACCTAAATTTTCCCACCGGTTTCTATGTGGAATTCGCTGTAAGTGGGCAAGCATTGTCGTGGAGTAACAAAATATCAATACTGATCATCAACTTCTCTTGTTTTAGATGGCTCGTTGCAAGTTCTTTAGAGTTGTGCAGTAACATTCAACCTTTACTGTTGCACCTCACAGTCAGCGGGAGAAGAAGTAAGAGCTGACACCTTTGCGCACCATAACAAAAATTATTATTGCATCATATGATAGCCACACCCTCAATTTACCTTATAAGTACATTTGCATTTTGGTCATTCTGCAGAGCCATCTTTTGGAGACGTGGGAAATTTACTTTCAATATGACCCTCGTAGATGCTTATAACAGATAGGAACCCATTTCTAGTCGTCGCTTTCAGTGCAGAACAAGGTTTCTGTTCTTAAGCAAAAATAGTATGGCAAACAATTCAAAATAAATCGTGAAATGTAGGATCAGTAAATCTTATTTAAATTGAAGACTCAAGTCGATACTTTGTATGCATTTACATCGGTAGACTAAAATCATGTCTCAATAGTTCTCAAGCCCAATAAGGATAAAATAAAAATATATATTCAACTTTCTTAAATTCAGGCAGAGAAATAACGACACTATTTTCTATTTAATGAAAGAAATAATATAAGTTATTAACAAATAAGAAATAAATAAAAGCAATTGTGTCGTTATATACATTCGTCTTCACTATATATTTATTTCTATGAAGAACATATATTTCGTTATAATTTTACTTTGCTTTTATTTTATTTTTCCCAAGTTATAAATATTTTCTTCACGGGTATCCAAGCACATAAAGACATGCAGATAATAATTCTAATGGAAAACTTATCTTGACAGATAAATCAATCGCCCAGTCTCAGCGCTCTCTTGGATTTCTTAACATTCTTTTCTTTTTTCAGAATACGACTTATCTTTTAGATAATTTAAAATTCATGAAATCATATCAGTTTTCATATCTCAAGAGTTATTTTTGAAAAATTCTGAAGATTCCGCATAAATAAGATAGTAAAAATTTCACTATAAGAGGTATCTTAAAAATAATTAATAAATATAGTGTATACTATTTGGTAAAAATCTTTAATAATGATAAGATATTACTAATATACTGCTTAACTAAATCTTTAAAAAAATAAAATAAAAATTAAGTAGTATGACCATAAAGTTTAAAAAGAGAAATTTAATATAATTAAGTAAGAAATTACAAGCAATTTAGATAAATAAAATAATGATAACTTCTCCTTAAATTGGATCCTTCGTTTCGTTATTACTTCATATAAATATAAATTTCTATTAGTGGTATAATCTTTATATTTGTGTGATAAGCATTATATTCTTTATTTTATCAAGAAATTTTTTAAGGACAAATAATGATACTTCGTGTTCATTATTTTTAATGCTAACATTCCATTATTTTAATCAATAAGGAGCATAACGTTTACTTAAAACGATTGCTCCTTAGATATATATCTTTTGTATTAACATTTATTATAGAATTTTCAGTTTATTTGAAAATATACTGTTGGCGTAGATTTCAAATTATTAAAAAAGCATTGAAAGTTTCAAATATTCTTTCCATAAAGCAAGTTTATTATGGTGCAGTAATCTGAAATAAAAATTTTAAAGACAATAAAAGTTTTTATTATTGCAATAAGCGAATTAAAAATATTTATATTCTACTAAATTAATTACATTGCATAAAATATGTCTATTATATTCACATACAATCGAAATATTATAATTTGCTTTTATTGATGTAAATATTTTTTATTGCTTGATATTAGAACAACATTCACAAGAAAAACAGGAGAAATTTCTAATTCATAGATAATTCATAGGTAATACAGAACTATTTTAGAATTATTATTAACACACACACATTCATATATATGTATATATTATAATGCGTCAATCATTATTATATCAATAGATAATTTATTTGTTATTATCTATTGGTAATATAATAATTGGCAGATCCGTCTATAAATGTTATCAGTTGCAAAAAATGTAGGCAAATCTGGATATATTTGAGACTCGTAAAATATAATAAGGCACTCGAATGCAGACATTAAAGACGCGTACAAGCAACAGTGTATTTTCTTTACATTTATTGGCATGTTTGCGAATATCAGTGAAATTTATTTGCAATAACTATAGTTTCTAAATAACCAATAAACTATATGTTTTTTCACATAAAAATATATCATATTTTCATGCTTTCTTTACTTTAAGCAGGAAATATCCGGTAAAATCATTAAACAAGTATTTGACATATTCTAGCGTATAACTGGAAAAACGTTTATTTTTAATATTCACCTTCTTGTAATTTGTGTTCCAGGAGTTTTTGCAAGTAATAAAAATTCCCAAGTTGCAATGAATGTAAATTAGAAAGGTCTCAAACTGATGCCTTCATGGAAGGTTTCTAAATGGAAAATCTAAGTCCCATTATAAATCCGTTTCTAGGACCGAACCTTGGACCTATCATTCTTAAATGTGCAGTTTTATCATTGGGCATTATAGAACACTGAAAAAGATTCCTAGAGGGATTATTACACAATAATTAAGAAAATATTCTCAATTTTAAGATTTCATTTTGGAAAATATTTGCCTAATTGCTAAAATAAATCTTACAAGGAATATTATGAATACCTTCATAATTAGTTATATTTCATATTTTCAAACTATCAATAGAGTCTTATAAAAGATAGGTGTTATTGTAAAGAAAGAATTGAAAAATATTGACACCTGTTTTATCTTGCTTAACAATTATTAATAATAAAAATCTGGACACCTACCAGTCATTTTTTACAGGGAGAATTATTAATATTAAAGTTGTATTCCATTTTGCAAGGAAAATTCAACCCAACCAATTGGTGGGCAAAAAACAACAGCAGCTTCCAAATATCGTTTTTCATCAGTAGATAATGTTAACAGTTCTGGAACTTTCGTTTAAGTTACTAAAACTTCTATTTTTAAGACATTTTCGGTCAAAAGTTTGCAGTATTAAAACTAAGGATTCAACGTAATTTAAACATTTATATTTATTACCTTTATCTTGTTATTTCAAATCATTTATCATAATTAACAATCTCATAAGATATTTCTAAAACCAAAAAAAGTTTTGTGCAGAGTTAAAATTTTATAATTTGAACTTGGGAAGAATGGATTATTATATCATGATATCCAAAAGCAATTGAATAAAAGTTTGCTGTTTGAAATATTCTAAAAAATTAAAAAATACTGATTTAACTTAAGATCAGAACTACATTTGCCGTCACTTTTTCTTTACAGCATAAGAAGATATCAGAGAGTTAAATCACTCTAGTTAATTCAACATCAAACATATAGCCGTCTAATTTGGGCTTTGCCTATGGTTCAATAGTTCATGGTTTCAATTCACACCTTGAACTTGAAATTTGATGTTTGTAGTGGTTCATAATCTACTCGAAACAATAGATTTCGATCTAATTAACCCTTCTGCTCAAAACGCGATCGCTAGTTAAGAAATAAACAAACAAATCCGTCAGCTCACCTTTTAGAAATGCTACTTTGAAAAGGTTTATTAATATGACAATGTGTTCCGAATAGAAATATTTTTAATAAAGAAAAAAAGGAAAGTTTTCCATTTACAAATTAAAAACCCATTAGAGTGATATTGATTATCATTCGAAAAGTGTAAAATGGAAGAAATTTTTTCCAAGGAATCGAAACTTAAATTTTGTGGGATAGAAAGGAGACAGCAAGTATGAGAAAGCCTGAGGTAATTAAATTCTATTTCTTATTTGATTTCTCGAATTTAATTTAAAATCATTTTTAAAATTAGAAACCTTTGAATTAGATTATGTTTTTATTATCCGGCATTTGATTCAATTACTACATTGAAAGTATTTTTCAATGTGCTATTTTAAGCTGCATCTTTATAAAATAATTCAGATGTTACATGAAATTAGAAACCATAGAAAAGACTTGAAGTAATTTTGTATTAACTGCTTTTTCATCAGTGTGAGGGGCTGGTTTTATACATTGTTATGATGAAACTTTTTATTCGGAACGAGTTTTGAATGAGATATTTGTCATTAAGTAACATAGTAACAAACATTTGTCTAAGCTTACTTGACCAAAGTTTATGGCATCATCCTCGATTAGGAGCTTATGTATAAAAGTGAAATTTACTTTTGATTAAAATTTAAGAATTGCATTCAATAAAACTTAACACCCTTAAATTTCAAATTGCATTTTGGCTATAAGCTAGGAGATAAATTGTTTTCCAGCGACATTCTTGGATTGTTATGTGTTATAATTATAACTGTCTGCTTACCTCACAAATATTAACTAACCTCGTAAGCGAAGAACAAGATTTGAAGCATATTAAACACTTTTTCTTTTCTACATAAATCACTATTTCACGCGCATGCGATAAAATTTAATACACAAACTGTGGCTTATACAGTTATCATGTAATCCTTCTGATACAATTTCTTCGAGGATCAAAACGTTGTTACCAAGCTTATGTAATTTTTTGAAAAGGACCAAAAAAATGTTTATTTAGGTAAATTAATGCTGATGTGTAACTAAAATATAAAACCATAAATTATTAATATTAGGTTGTTCGGAAAGTTATTTCGTTTTTTATAAAAATGAAAAACGTATAGTGAATGAAAATTCAATTGAATTTTATATTGTCAATTCTAGTGCAATAACTGTTGCCCTCTTCTTGGTAGTACCATGAATGCACACTCTCAAAATGGTTGGTTTTTACAAGCAAAAAACTGATCCAGGTGCGAAAAACGAAATTACTTTCCGAACAACTCAATATATTCAAACACAAGAAAACATATAAGAATTAAATTTAGATTGATATATATGGAAGTAAAATATATAAACAGACACATACGTACTCAAAAGGATGTTAAACATTTTTCAAAAGGAAGTTATTAACATTTAAATAAATAAATTAATATTAATTAAATCTTGAATTTAAAACCTGTATATGATTCATAAATGCTATTATTTTTGGATAGAGTTTGATAATACGTAAATTTGATATGTTAACTGCTTGCAATTAACGATTAATCTCATAGTTTTGTTAAGAGATAATAAGAAAATTGTGTACAAATTTAATTTTAATTAATGGGAAATATTTTCAATTCTGATGAAAGAATAATATTCTAATAGATGTTTAACTTACATTATACTAAGACAATTTTTACAAGAATGCTAAACTTTAATCTTCTTTAGACTATTTTCTCAAGCTAATTATCTTTTTAATTTAATAGCGAACACTTCAGTGTCAATGTATTTTGAGTTCTATAAGTTCTTTATGCTTTCTTTGACTTGTATCACTTTATTTAAATTTTATGTTTAAAAAAACATTTAGTTAAAGGTAAGAGAGAATAGCAGAAAAAATTTACCTGAAATTTTGTAGAATTAAATAATTGTGTTTCCAGGAATTAAAAGATGAATGTTTATATAATTTTAGATATAAAATTTAGGAATAAAAAATGTTGCTTGTAAAATAAAAACATATTCAGTAATAATTTTTAAAATTATTTAAATTATTTTCATCAGAAATTCATTCTTATGCTTACAAGTTCAATTTACAATCAAAATATTTAACAAAATAGCTTATAGTTTAAAAAAGCATTTATTAAAAAAGCGTTGCTATTTAATATATTTCTTAAATTGTTTTTAATGATTCTTAAACAAGTACATTACTTTTAATTAAGAATCATTTTACAAAATCTCATATTTTCATAAATTATTTTGAATCCCTATTTTTAAAATTTGATTTGTACCTGAATTCAAAAGAAATTAAAAAATTTTTTCCTTTTAGTTCATAGTGTTTACTTTATGGAAAGAATACTTTTTCGCATTTGTGATAAAGATAGGTAACAAAAATGCATTTACATTGCGAATACCTTAGATATGTTAAAGGGGATGCTTTTCCTCTGAAAATGTATGATAAGAAGTAATTATTCTTAACACGGGTGAGGATAAGAAGATCCGTAATTTCAGGATAGAAACAATGGAATACAACAGCTATCTTTCTGAAATATCTGAAGCACTTCTTTAAGAAAATTAGGTGGTTCCTCTTTTATTTTTCTAGTATGTTAGGTTTAAAATCCAGTTATGGTAGATTTCATGGGTAAATCAAAACTTTCAGCAGTTTTGCTTTGTTAAAAAGAACCTCTTTTACACATATATAGGGCTATAAAATACCAGTAAATGAAACACCAAGAGAGCTTAAAACTTTTTATTGAAATACTTCATTCTTTTTTTTAGCTCTGAAAAAGAATTTACTCTTTTCCAAAATTTTTAAATAGCTAAATTAATAAATTGAGAAAAGCTTAAAATCTGTATTATGAATTTAAATTCATTTTATGATAAATGTTTTGTAATGATATTTTGATTAGTACTTTTTAACAATGAAGACAATATTTATCATGAGTGTATTGAAAGGAAGATAAAACATACAATTAAAATTGCAAAAAATATTTGTACTAAATCTTTTATTTCTTGTGTTCCATTATGAAGATTGGAACTCAAAGCACCTGTAATGTTTAACTTAAAATAAATTTTTAATTATTTTTTTTAAATTATACCAAAAATAGTCTTTTATTTAAAAAAAGTGTATGGCAACCATTATGACATTCAGTCACTAAATATCTTGACCCACTTTTATTCATTCAGAAAATTTTTTTAGAGTCTCTTAAAGTTTGACTCTGCATAGTAAATAGCTGACATCTGAAAACAGTTATAGATTATTAGAAGTCTTCTAATAGCAAATATTCCTGAATTTCAAGGATAAGAAGAATAAGAAAATTCTCAAGTACCACCATGAAAATGTGCACATAGAAAGCAAAAATGTAATGTAATGTATGTTATCCTTGTTTAACAGCTGTTATATAAGCATCTATGAGTTTCACCGAATAGTGAACCTTACTTTTAAGTCACAGTAAGCTTTTATCTTCTTAATTTTCTACATTTCATAATAGATTATTTAGTATCAGAAGGCTTTTGTATTCCTTTAAACTAAATATGGGTTCTTCCTTTTAAGAGTAATTATTTTTTTATATTTTGTGGGCTGTATTCATGTATCGCATGATCCTTTTTTCAATGCGTAAGAAAAGAATTTGTGAGAGACTCTATTAAGAATGGTCTCCATATTCTCCACACATTATATTCTTGCTGAACTTTAAATGTTTAATGGCTCCTATCTATGAGTCTATGAAAAGAAACCTAGAAAAATTCCACTCATATCTTTCTACACATGTGTGTATGGAAATCAAATACACAATCTATGTCTATAAATATGTTCAAAAGGAGTTAGGCTTAAATAAAAAATATCGAAAGCGCAATCTTACCACTAGGGATAATTTAAATTTAATTATTTACCTCATAACTTTATAATGGTTCGAAATTATGAGCTATTGTTTCCGAATATACCAAGAGATATCCTCAAGTGAAATAAAAAGCTTATATTGTAATTATATTACAACATAAAATCAAAAATATTTAAAATAAAATATTCAAATACAAATTATAGTACATAAAAGGCTATTTCGTTTTTATTGCACCCAAACAGATAAAATTCCCCCTCTTCAGAAATATAAAATATCCTGGATAGTTTTTCCAAAAATTTCAATGACTGATTTTACGTAAAAATCAAAAAATAAAAATAAAAATCATCTGAAATGTTTTTTAAATTATTTCTTTTTGAACTCAATTTATATTTTTATAAACAATAAAATGTACATTAAAAGAATTTTGGGAATTTGTATTTTGAGTGTTTTTTGTAACAATAGGTTATTGTTTTGAATAATATGATAGGTTACACATTTCAGAATGTAATTTCAATTCCGATACCTTGAACTTATCACAAAATTATAAATCTATCGGGAAAGATAATGATATGAGACAATTATCTTTCAGCAATTGGAAATTCAACTGTAGAAAGAATAAACTTAACTCTCCCTTTTTTTATGGAAAAATTTCGCACCAATCTGCCAGAGAAACCAGTAAACACCAGAAAAATTTTAATAGTTTAATGTGAGATAATGAAAAACAAATAATATTTAAATAATAAAGCCGTGAGTAACAAATTTTGCTGTAATTCAACTCAGTTAAACTTTTAATAATCGCTTATTAATTACAAATTTCAAACCTGAATTTTTGTAAGCCAAAATTAAAATAATTTATTTTTAAAATTTGTTATGCGAATTGGTATTTCTTTTCCCTGACATAGATTATTTTCATTTCTTTCTTCGATATTCTAAGAATAATAGAAAATTTTGAAATAAAATCTCTTCGATATATGTTAATTTCATTTACAACATAAATTTACTTGTAAAATAGGTTTATTTAACTTTCATATTTTGAAGAAGTAACGAGTTATTTTCTATCTACTTATTTCGTTGAAAACATTAATACTTTGAGGTTTTTTTATTTTTTAAGCTATGAATTTATTTTAGTAGAATTATACTATTACTACATGAAAAAGAATATTTCATTTTCGAGAGAAAATATTCTATAATAATGTTATATTGTAAAATACAAAGTGTGCAATATGTCGGTGTGCAAGGGTTTTTTTATAAAACATTTAGTAAAAAGTGCATCTTAAACTGCAAGTATTTAAAATAAGGTAAAATATTACTCTAACATCGAAGTGAATGAAATTTCTAACAAAATTACAAAATGTAAAATTTTTAACACAATCTTTAGGTTTCTTCATTAAATATTTATTCTATCATAGCAAGCTGAATGGTAAAGCAGTTTATTATTAACATATAAAATAGATCAAGTTTTTGTAATTGTTTTATAATAAGGTACTGTTCTTTTCATTGTTCATTGTTTGAAGTAAGATTTTAAGGTACTTTTTATAATAAAACACAATGTATATTATTTATTTCGAAATTTTTTGCATTGTTCAAAATAAGGGTTAATCTGTGGTTTGTGTACCCCTTTCTCGCCAAATGGGCGATAGACGCAACAAGCGTCGTAACCCTGGCTATTTCATCCTAAATGCACTCCTTGTGGCAATCCTGTCTTTTTTTTTTTGCGCTTCTCCGCAGCGGAGGTGCTCGTATGCTCTGTTTTCGCTCATACTCATTAACAACTCTTTCGTTTCAGTATTCCTATTGGTTGCTAATTATTTTGATTTTAAAATAACCGTAGAATTTAAAATTTGATGCACGACTTTTTGTGTCTCTTGGAGCATTCAAATCCGCGAGACAACACGCAAAAACGCGCCAGTTGGCGACTTTTTGAAAATGCGCCAAGCAGGGTACCCAAAGCACATTTTCACCAAAATAAGATTAATTTTTGATACCTCTTTTATATATATTGATAACTATAAATTTAACATTTTACAGTAAATTTTTCATTGACAAAAAGTTGAGGTTGTTGGAAAATATTTTTCGTTAAAATTGTTTCCTATAATCTCATTTTTCCGCGCAATAAGATTTTAACTTTTAATAGTTCAATACTAGTCGATTTTGATGGTTATATAGTTACGTCCGGAAAATTTTTTATCAATATTTATGTTCAACAGTTTTTACTATAAAATTTAAGATTATTTCTCATTTTAAGAATATTTAGAAATATATATCTGGTGTTAAAGAAATAATTATCATGGATTTTTATATAACAATATTGATTATGAGGTATACATCTTTAAGGCGACAAAAATTGGAAAATTTGCTTTTGCATACTTTATACCTTATAATTTCTGAGCAGATAATTTCTAAGTCATTAATAAGTCCGAAAAACACCATCATTATTTTCTTATGCATCTGCTGTAATGTCAATAGAAAAATTTTGGAGTTATTTGATATGAATTATTTTATTAAAAAATATTAAAAGTGTATATAAAATTTCATTTATGATATTTTGTTATTATGATTATTACTATTAATAATTATAGTAGAAATAATCTTTAAAATATTGATATTGTTAATAATAAGTATTAAAGAAATTTGTTCTAATAAAATTCTAACATTTGTTCTTTCAATAAAAAAATATTTCTCTTCATTGTAAATATATTAAAAACTGTGCATTCAAAAACTAATTTTCTGATAAAATAATTCAGACACAATAAATGCAAGCAAATAAAAAATTCAGTTGTGATTATATTTTACTAATGTCATTTTATCTTTTCTATTTGCATATACTGCTTAGTGAATATGATAAAAGTGAAAATATTTATCTTTTTATATAAAATTGCTTTTAAAGTCATTAAAGTCTACATAGTTTAACTAAATATAACTCTTTTTATAGAAATTGTAATCTATATGAATAATGAATTTATATTTCTGAACAAGATCTGCAAGTATTTTAAAACATAATCTATGTAATATAAAAAGCAAAAAGTGTGTGCGTAAAATTTTATGGAATTTAGTAGGATTAATTTACATTGAACTTAAGCTATGTGGTTGAACACAATTTAATTTAATATAAAAATATTAAAAAAAGTTTGAAATTTTGATAAAAAGACCGCCATTAAGAAAAACGGAGTCATTTTTTCTTTAGAGAGTTGTATGATTGCGTGGAAAATCTCACAACACCTCTATTATTTAGAAGATATGAATTTGAAAATTTAGTTATGATAAAAATGTTTAGTTAATTTATGATGGTAAAATTTTTCATGTATAGCAATTTTAGTGATGGAAATGTAATATTACTTGGTGTCTAAATTTATAAAAAACAGAAAATTTTTTTTCTGTTCATTAAACTTAATGAGAAACCATAAATGTATGGGAAACAATAATTGAGTTTGTGATATAAAGTAAAATCCTTCAAAAAAATTTTTTTATTTTCTTCATGTGCAGTTAAGCATAAGATTAAAGGAATATTTTGCTTGTTGGATTTGTTAAATATATTCTGTTTAATTGGATGTAAAATTTAAAAATATAAAGAATATAAAGAAAAAATTTGAATTTCTAAATGATGATGCGATGCATAAAAGAAATTAAATGACCTGTTTTTTTTTACTAAAAAAGAATAATTACATATATAGTTAAATGATGCTTACTTTTTTTATCTTAATTATATCCTTATAAAATGTCAAAAGGATAATTTATAATTGATATTTTATGGACTTTAAACACAAAAAGGATAATTTCTTAAAATCAATTTTGGATTATTTACTTCTCTATATTCGTATGTTGCCCACAATTTATTCTACTCAAGATTTACTACACAAAATAGATTCTGTACCTTTACATCCACATATTAAATTAGAGCTAAATCTATAAAATGTTAAACGAAAAGCAATAGCATAAGTGATCAATTTACTCTAGTTTGACCTTAATATTAAGATATTTTATTCTAAAACTCGTGATCTTTATGTGCACAGTATTGTTAGAATATTTTATAAAAACCTTAGAAATATGTTGAGTCGATATTTCCACAACTGAATATTTATTTTAAAAACTTATTTCATCTAATTTGTAAAACGAATTTTTTCTCCGAATATTGTTCCTTAGGTACACAAAGCCTAACTTTTTTCATATGTTTTTACAATTAATATCCAACCGTATGCATTTAAGAAAAACACTTCCCTGAGCTTTGAATGTGATTTTAATGGAAATATCTATATTTAAAAGTTGTTTCTCTAATAAAACTATTTTTTTTACCTTTTCTTTCACTTATTTATGTAAAAGGTTTTTTTTTAATCCTTGTATAGATTTTACATCCACATAAATTGTTATTTATGTTCTGTCGAACTATAAACAGAACAAATCGATATGTCAAAGCAACTATTTAAACGTTAGCAAGCGAAGAAGAGTAGTATAACGTGATATTTTAAAACTTAATAGAGTAATAACTTAATTATTGCTCTTCTTAAATGCTTTCTTTATGCGAAAAATAATTGCAGCATAATCATTATAAAAATAATTTAACATAAAATTTCAAAGTATTATTCATAAAATAAAAGTCAACGATAAAAAGCAAGAAATTCTAGTATCTTAGGAAATAGATTAATTTTAATAGTTAAAGTAAAACACTAAAGTTAAAGTAAATTAATTTTAATAGTTTAAATGAAAAAATATCAAAAATCAAGGAAATATTTCAAAATCAAAGCTGTCTAATACTACGTTAAAGGAACTTAAGATTAAACGAATAAAAATATGTTCAATTACTTAGTATGATAAGATTTAAAAATTACTTATATAATAAGATTCATTATATTTTACTATAGCCCCTCCCCCAATTATTTTCCTTTAAAAATTGTAGTTTCTTTAAAATGTACACTGCTGGCCATCGTAAATGCAAAACCCTGAAGAAAGCATGCAAATAACATGAAATTTACAACATTAGCGGAGGTGAGATATGCAAATAATTAGAATTTCAGCGCAGACACACATAACGCTTGTCTGTGGCGCCACTTCAAAGCGCTATTTAGGCTTAGAGATTTCGATGATTTCAAGTTCAGAAATTGTGTTTTTCACGTGTTTTTTTTTAAACGGTCAATTATGCTTTGTAGAAAACAGTGATCATTTTTGATCAAGTATCCGAGTTCGACAGAGGAAGGATAATGACCTGCCAAGATTGTAATTATCTAATACGGGTATGCGATCGTTGGATGCAGGAGGACACGACGGACAACTTGTTCGATCGCATCCATATGTTATTTCTAATATACTATATTTATCCAATAAATATCATTTTATTTTTTCGCATTTCTGTTTTTAGGATTAGCTGCACTGTTGGCCACCGTAAATGCAACACCTTGAAGGAAGCATAAAAATAACATGAAATTTACAACATACATTGGCGGAGGTGAGATATGAAAGTGATTAGAATTTCAGCGCAAACGCACATCACGCGCGCCTGTGGCGCCACTTTAAACCGCTATTTAAGGCTTGGAGATTTCGATGATTTCAAGTTCCGCAATGGTGTTTTTCTTACGGTTTTTTTTCAAAAATAAAAAAATACGATCAATTATGCCTTGTAGAATACAGGGATTATTTTTTTTATCAAGTATCCGAGTTCAACGGAGGAAGGAATAGTGGCCTGCCGAGATTGTGGATTATCTTTCAGAGAAATCGGTAGTCCTGTTGGACGAAACCAAACCATTGTAATGCGGATATTTGAGCATTGGATGCAGGAGGGTACGATGGACCGGCGCGTGTCCGATCGCATCCACCTCAGTGCACCACTTCACGTGATGACAGACAAGTTGTGCGCATGGCAGTGACGGATCGCTCAGCCACATCACGAACCATAGAACAGCACATTCAGTCTGTTACGCATCATCCAGTGTCTGCGCTTATCATTCGATGCCGCATACAGCAGAGTGGTCTGTCCGCAAGACGTCCATTGCTTCGTTTACTCTTGACGTAGAACCACAGACGTCTTCGCCGCCAATGGTGCAATGAAAAAAAGATGAAGACGGTAGAATGGAATGAAATTGTCTTTATTGACGAGTCACGCTTCTGTCTGCAACAACACGATGGTCGCATTCGAGTCTGAAGACACCATGGAGAGAGGATGCTGAACAGCTGCGTTATGTACCACCACACTGGTCCTGCACCGGGTATTATGGTATGAGTGGTATTGGATATCACTCTCGCACTCCTCTAGTATACATTGCCGGTACTTTAAGCAGCCAGCGCTACATCTCCGAGGTGTTTGAGCCATTTGTCTTTCCTTACCTTCAGGGTTTGCCCACAGCTATATTTCAACTGGATAATGCGCGACCACACGTGGCGCGCATTGTCCAAGGTTTTGTCGTCAATCGCCAGATTGAATTGTTTCCTTGGTTGGCTCGCTCTCTAGATCTTTCGCCGATAAAAAACATGTGGTCCATGGTTGCTCAACGATTGACCGAGATTATATACCCAGCGGCCACACCAGATCAACTTTGGCAAGGTGTGGAGGCTTCTTGGTCTGCTGTACCCCAAGAAAACATTCAAAGTCTCTTTGAATCAATGCAGAGTCGTGTGGCAGCGGTGGTTTCCAACAATGGCGACTAATCTGGCTACTGATTTTGGCAAGAACCACACTTCACAGAAGTCTATAAATTTAATTATTTGATACTTGCTCAACATATTATCTACAATATAAATTTTGTTTCGGTAGCTTTGTCTTTCTTGGTGTTTCAAATTGGGTCACCCGCTGTGTATATTAAACAGAATAGTGATAATTTAAGATGAAAGTTATCAAATTCTGTATTCGATTTACTACACTTTAACAACATTTTATTCGTGGTTTTTCTAATAAGGTATCATTTTTAACAGATGTTTTTACAATTTTTCAACATTTTTATTTCGTCGAGGAATGATGAACATAATACGTTTAATTTTAATCAAGAATGTTATTTTCGCAACAACCATTTAATAAAACCAATTTAAAATTAAAATGAGATGTCATAGTCAGTTATGTTTATTCAAATGTTTGTCCTTTTAAAGAATTTATTTTGCTCACGTAACTTTCGAGGATCTTCAACGTAGTTAGCAGCAGCATTGTCGGTTGAAAGAGCTGAGATCTTAATAGAGATAAGATCTTAATGACCTATAAGTAGGGACTAAGCTGAAGGCTTTCGAGACTTGATACCCCCTAGGTATCATTTCACATGGAGGATATTGCGACTATGACGTATTTTAAATTGAACAGAAGGCGTTGGTGAACACGATGGATCTACCGTTTAATCCAGGACAGAACCCTCCATACTTTTCTGTAAAGAGGGCAATATCTTTTCTATCCAAGGCACTGTGAAAGTCAAAAGCTTCTTAAGACGTCACCCGGGCATTACTTCTTCTACTTCACCACCCTTTACGACCACAGAGGAGAAGAGTAACATTGAGGCGAAGAAGTTTTCTTTTTAATTTAGTTTTGTAGTGGAATTCCGGCGGGACTGCAAGACAGAGAGGACCTCGCCTTGCAACGAGAGTGGCTGTTTTTAGACTCTCTAAGCCTGCTTAGATACAGCATTATTATTCTCGTAGAGACGCCTGTCTCCTTTTGTCTAAATAACCGATTAGTTAGGCTTCTCAAGCCATTTTATTAATAAGTGCTAAGTTATTAGAGACATCAGTCTCGAAATTAATGATTAATTATTTGTTTGAGCTTCTTAAGCCAGCTTTATATGTAATTCTTTTGAATATTTGAGATGCTAGTCTCTTATGAATATATTTATGGGCTTCACAAGCCATAGTTGATTCCTAATGTGTTTTGTTATGTGATGCTTAGAAAATAAATTAAAACTAGCATTAATAACTTAGTGTTTGATTCTTTCCTCCAAGACTCGTGCAGTAAAAATTCTTTCACAAATTGATTACCATTTTGATTCAGAAGGAGGGAGAACTTCACTGGCACCAAGACATGTATATACTCGTATATAAAATTCATTTCCATAAGAATATATATAGACATATATTTAAAAATAATTAAATGTAAATGAGAATATTTGCTTACATTGCATAAAATAATTGCTGTATCATTCGATATTTTACTGAACAATTTTAACTAAAAATTTTTCCATTACCTCTACAAAAATGTTTTGGTAGATTTGAAAGTGAAGAATGCTTCATAGTTTTTAATAAATGCAGATTTATAACAAATTACTCTTACAATAATTGCTATTAACCCGTTGCAGGAATTCAAAACATTCTCATGAGCAACAATATTCTTAAGTGTTAAGTGTAATACAATTTAGTTAATTTTATAAATAACAAAAAGGTTTTAAAATGGAAATTTGAAACTGTTTTCTAAAAAAGTTATTGATGAAATATTTATAAATTGTGTTGTAAAAAATATATCAACATAATATAACATATTTTTTTAATAGTACAATTATATCTTATAAATTTACTTTTAAAAATTATATCTATAAAATGTAAAATAATATCTTATTTTACCTATTTTTCTTGTACATTCATTCAATTTTCTGACAAAAGTTATAAGTACTATAATGATTTTATAAATTAAGCTAGGATTGATTGAACTAATTTAATCAAAACTATACGCTGCAGTTTTCTTTAAAAAGTGTGCCTAATTTAGCAATAATCCGTGGTTTTAAAAATAAATATGAATTAATTAAATTAAATTAATATGAAAAACACCTTATTTTTATGAGTATTAAACTCAGTCTATATAATTGAACTAAAGGTAAAAAAATAATTTGATTAACAAAACTCTCCCTACAGATTAACAAAAGTCTACCTAACAAGTTATGTGTTTGAGATTAATTAGTTAACTATGACAGGTTAGTTTTCTCTTCTTTTTATATTAAAGATAAAATGAGCCGATATGTTATTATTTAAAAAATAAAAGAGGGGAAATGTTATAACGAACTGTCGGTGATAATCTAGACATTCTAAGTCGATTAAAACTTATTTTTAATGAAGATATGGAAGCACATTTTTTCGTATCCAATTATTTAAAACTTTTAAGGACGTCAAGAAATATTTGCTTAATCAGGTGAAAGTAATTGCTAAGAAAAAAAGTTTTTTTTTTTGAAGTTTCAAACATTTCGGAAAGAATCAGAATTATTCTAAGTTTTATAAATAAAAGGGAAATATTTAGAGAGAGAGTATATTAATACTCATTATATTTCATTTTATTTATCTAGATTAAATTTGTTTTCAATATAACACTGATAGTGAATTAATTTAAAGTATGAGGTTTTAGTTAATAAAGCTTTATGAAGTACAGCTAATTTGTATATATACAGTAAATGAAGCATGAAATATGATATTTCGATTTGAAATTTCACTTAAAAATGTCATCTTACTTTGAAAATGTTGACATGAAATATAAACTTATTAAAAGCTCAATTTCTATTTCAAATTAATTATTTAAAAACTAATTAATTACATTAACCATTGAAATATTTCTCCTAACAACTATTCCTCCTATTCAATGTCCTTTTCATTCATAATTACTAATTATATTATTAATATACTGAGTAATATAAGTAAATTATACATTTTAAATCAAATATTATCAATTTGATCAGTTGTAAGAAAGAAATACCATTTTTTTCATATATCATATCTACATTTTTATTCACAGTAACTTATTATTTGTTTATAAATTATAGTAGTACATAAGCTTTTTCAATTTATGCAATGAAACACCACATAATTTTAAGGCTAACATATAAATTAAGGAGCGTTTATTCATTTATTTAGGTCGTACTAATTTAGACAAGAATTAACTGTGTATAACTAAAACTAGAAACCACGGTGTCTTGTAATGCTTATAACCTACTACTACTACTACTGCCTTATTCTATATTTTTATTTGTTCCAAAATGTCTTACTATGTCTGTAAACTATTGTCTTTTAACTTTAGTGGAAGTTTGTGTGTAGAGCTCTCATTCATGTATAACTAGCTTGAGTATTAAAATTAACATACTTATATGATTAAATATACCTTGGAATATTGGTTCTGATGTTTCCAATCTGGATGAGAATAAAAAGTATTTTTTATAAGTTAAATAAGCAATCATGATCTATCCGAATTGAAAACTACTGACTTAAATTCTTGCCACAGTATCGCTTATTTCATATGAAAATAAAAATTTCTTAGTAGCACCCAAAGCATTAAGCGAAGAATTCACCAAGTAACATTTTATTAGTTTAAGAGAGGGAAATCGCAAATATATATTTTTTCTCTTATATACCTTCTGCTTCTGATTAGAAAGATATACAATTCATATCGTGGCAATCTGCAGAATCTTGCTGAAAATGCTTATCTTTAGCCAGTAAAATGTTTTAGTATATAATTGATTCCCTGGCGTTAGTCATAGTTTTTCTAAGGAGTATCTAAGATGATTTTCCGAATGTGTTAATATTATCTTTGATTCTAGAATAATGGCGCTTTATAAGTTAAATTTTTTTATAGCAAAACTTTTGGTTGGTATTTCTAAGTCAGCTTGTTGAAAACTATGCAACTCGATGACAAAATAATAATGTGAAATACATATTGGAAAAACTTTAATTTTTCATTCAGATGTATTCGAATACTGACCTATTTTCATTCATATTTTTTAATTAAATCATTCTATTGTTTATTCTTGCTTCTGTCATAGTCTCTTGCCAATGAAAAGTAATTGTAAAAAAGTTGATGATATAATTAATATATATATATAAAGATCAAGTTAAAACACATTCATTAGGTTAAGATGCAGAATTACCTTGTTCTTCGAAGTTATCTTGCAAAGATGAATATCGAGATGGTATTAGTGGAATGAGTAAGAAATTACACAAAATTAGTAATGTTTAAATAGTTTGTTTCTTAATACCCGATTTTAATTCTAAAATTCTAGTTTTGAAATTGCTATTATTAATCCAGGATCAAAGCACATATAGATTACTTCAAAGAATCTTCATAAAAATCATGGTTCATAGATCATTTGTGGAAAAGTGTTTTTGAAGGTAAAGATATAACATGTCTTCAATTCTCACAATAAGATACAAATACCTCTCCTTCTCAAAATAAATTTTTATAATGAACAAATAACAATGACAAATTCAACGGCTTTCTAATTAATTTTTTTGGGTAGTTTCAAATTTGATACATAATTTCGGGAGTGGTTATGGTCAGACTATCTCTTTATTTCAGACTATCTATTCATTCACTTTTCATCTTTCTAATTGACGATCAATTGTGATCATTGGCAATATAGTTAGTTAATGTTCTCTTCGTAATTTGTCAATGAGTTTGGGACTTTTGATGATGGCTTTTTTTAAAAATGATTATCAATATCAGTAAGCTTGAAATTGAAATCCATATATTGTTATGCGTTTCACGCTGCTGATAAATGTGATAAAAAGTCCCTAAATTCAATCAAATTCATTGTAGTTTTAAAATGTGACCAGATAGATGAAAGGTCGATAGGTTAAATGATTCTTTTGTTTAAGCCATACTATATCAATGTAAGAAACGTTTTAAGTGTTTAACCTGAAATGGTTTTCTCAGCATAGAGGTCTCTAATTGGATCAAGGAAAGGAAAACGAAATCAATTCCTCTATCAATCAGGTTCTCATAGCCCGAAGCCATGACCTGAGCAGTAAGGGAGAAAGTAACAACTTATTAAATATTGTCCATCCAATAATCCTTGAATTTGATTGTAAGATAAGATTTATTTGAACTGCTATGTTGTCTGCTCATTTCTATAAATATTTTATTACTATTCTCGTTTGGTTGAATTGGTTGTTTGTTTTTATCAAACATTGTTTCATGAATCAGAGTTAAACGTTCAACATGTTTCAGAGTAAAATAAATAAATATAAGAAATTCATTTCACGGATTATTAAATTATGATTATTATTTTAAATTTGTGATATTTAAAAAAAATTGCGGGCTTTCAAGCACTTTTTAGAGCCACAAAGAACGTTTAAATTGGAAAGATGAAATTCGCTGCTTACATTTCTTAACAGTATTTTCAAGTAAAAAGACAAGGAAAAAAATTAATTTAAGATGTACTATATTTTTTAAAGCTATTTGTTTACTTGAAAATGACAATTTTCTTTTATGACAAATCAATGGAGAATTTATCTGATTGTTATTTTTATAAATTATTTTTCAAAATTTTTTTAACATATATTCATAAATATTTACGGAAGATACTGATATTGTATGTAAATAGTATGCACTTAATGATTAAATTTCTATGCAGTTATGAAGATTACAGGAATAAGAAATTAGAAACATCTGCTAACCCTGTCAATAAGTCTGGAGCTCGTTCATGGCAGCACAATAACTAAATACTGCTATAACGGAAAAGGTCAGAAAAATATGTACAACATGCTCTATTTCATTATCTTGTTGAAAGATGACGTTTCACATGCTTCGAAGGTACATAAACAATAATATTAAGATGTGAGAAATATAGCCATACTCGCTTAAGTAATTGTCAATTTGAACTAAGATTTATCTGCTATATTCCAAATGGCGGTCCACACTAGGTCTAGAGACTCTATAATGGTATAGAATGCAACCAGGAATAAAGTGCTATCTTCGGAAGCTCCAGATACGGGAGATACGGGGATCAAAATTCTGTATAGAGAACTGGGATTCATCTAAAAAGACAACAAGTGCTACGACTTCATCCAGCTTTGCCATAAGGCGCATGTTGCTGTTTGTCTCTATACTGCTCTATTAAGGAAAACTGAAGTAATTGTCACCATAAAAGCAGTTTGTGCTGTTCAATGCGTTGTCGCACTGTATGAATGAATATTGGAGGTGATGCAAGCAAGCTCCTTTCCTGACTTTATCTGATTGCTATTTTTATAAATTACTTTTCAAAAATTTTTTAACATATATTCATAAATATTTACAGAAGATACTGATATTGCATGTAAACAGTATGCACTTAATGATTAAATTTCTATGCAGTTATGAAGCTTACAGGAATAAAAAATTAGAAACAATTGCTATCCCTGTCAATAAGTCTGGTGCTCGTTCATGGCAGCACAATAACTAAATTCTTCTATAACGGAAAAGTGATATAGTAGATTTTGAAAGGCCAATTTGCAATTTATTAGTCCCCTCAAGCATTACTTATGGGTGGGCTTTGGGATGTTGCCTTTCAATATGAACTTAAGCAACCCATCAGTTCCATATTCACTTGACACTGATTGGATTTCGAGTAGTGAAAGTGGCGATATCACGGAACATATAATCCACATTCTCGATAGGCAAAGACTGCCTAAATCGAGTTCCGATACTTACTGGCATGTTACGGATACTGTTTATCTCTCATGGGTTGTTTAAACGCTTTGAAATGCCGATCCACACACATTCATGCATTTCACAACTTTTATTCATGTATTCATTCATGTATTCCAACTTTATATTCTTTTCGTGTAATTTCGACGATTGCAAATTCATTTCTTTCTGGTTTTGCAATTTCAATGGCTAGAAATGTTTCCGTGGAAATCAGTATTAATTTTTTTTGTTTAATGTTTAATCAGACGAAGGAAATTTTAATGCAGATGGAAAAATATTTTGCGGATTTTTTTCATATTTTTAATAATTAATTTGGATTTTTTTGTTAATGTTTATGCTTAATACTTTTTAAATATTTTGTTGTTGTTCTTACTAATGACACTTGGACAAACTAAGCTCGCTATGCCTTGGCTATGCAAATTTAAGTCAGTAGGTTGCGTCTTTCGATTTAATCAAAGGATCACGAAGGTGAAAGTACGATTTTGCTCTTTAATTCCTTCGATAGATGGCACCACCAGAGGATCAACTCTCTCAATTTTGACATTGATCTGAAGGGGGAGTAAATTTTCTCCAGATCTTTTCACCCATGGTAACTGCTCAATGATCGACCACAGGACTTTCTATTCCACAGATTTAACTGGGACGTATATCGCATGTACTCGATGGGTCTTTGGTGGAATTGGGAATTGAACCCCACCCTTCCGGATGGAATACCGATGCCCTAACCACTAGGCTTAAACGCCCCTTTAACTTTGATATTGTTAAATCGCTTAGTCGTTTTTAGTTTTACCCAAAGCCATTGGGTAAAAATTTCTTAAAATTATTTTTTCATTTTATTTCAAATATATTGCATATTGTTTTGAAGAAAAAAAGTTCATGTTTTTATTATTTTTCCCTTTTTTAGCCATATATACTAAGCTAATAAGTACTTTTAAAAAGTCAGAATATTTATTTCTCATGATGAAAATTCCTTGCTATTAGTACTTGTAATTTGAAAAAAAAAAAAAAAAAATCCATTGGTTTACTTGCATTATTTTATTGCAAGAAAAGATTGATTTTTATTAATCTTTGAGGTAAATAGGCACTGGAAAATCAAGTCTTACAAATTGTAACTTATAAATTATGTATTCAAAATCAATGTAATATATGTAAAGAGTTTATCAAACTCTATTACGAAATAACCTTTTATTTTATAAATTTATCCATTAAAAGTTTTTGATTTTTTGTTCATAGACAAAAATTCTATTTGAAAATTTATATTCATAAATTTACTAGTATTCATAAATTCATAACTTTACTGATAAAATCTTACAATTTCTTCTGCAGAGTTTTTAACAAAAATATATCATTTGTTGCAGTATAAGAATCTGCTTTTTTCATTAAATAAAAAAATACATTTAATTAAAATAAGGGTTATTGCATAAAACCTATTAAAATAATATATACATGAAATTACGCCAAATTAGAAAATAAAAATTAAGTGTAAGAGTATTTTAAATATTTTTTTACAATTCTATTATATTCAAGTGAACAAAGCTTTTTCAAAATGAACAAATTAAGAAAAAAGTTCATTATTTAAGTACTATATTTGGAACTAATTTAATGAAAAATGTTTTTTCATATTTGAATTAGGGTAGAATAATTCTATATAAGAGAAACTAACTCAAAATTAATGTATTTTGATAAATTAACTTTTCTTATCTCAAAAAAATGTATATTATAATGAAGTAAATTGTATTTATTATAAAATGTTATGAAGTAAAAATTATTTATTATAATAAATTACTCAAAATAGAGAATTTAATGAAATAAGTAATTTTTTCAATAATAGTTGTCAATGTATTATTAATTTCTGAAATTTCTGATTTAATTTTGATTTTTTGAATGGTTTTTGAATTTTGAAACAAATTATTACTTTTAAGAAAAACGACATTAATTGACATTATAGAGATAGTTTTCACAAATTCTTAAAAATTTAAAGGAAAAATCAGTGCGAATTATATTCGCAAAATTATTTTATTAAAAATAAAAAAGAGCTAAATGCTTTGATGAAACATATCATTCAAAGAGAAACTCTGTTTACTTTTTATATTGTGACACAATCTTATATTTTACTATTTTTTCAGTATCTTATGTTCATCTTATGTTTTATTATTATTTTTAGTACCTTATGTTTTACTATTTTTTCAGAATAATGAAGAGTTTCGACTCTTCCTCTAGAAAAGTGGGAAGAATAACATTTTTTAGCACTTTTAAGGAATTAAATAAAAAATAAACCAGAATTTTATATATTCTCACATACTGAGGTTTTATTGTGTGCTTATCACCTTTGAAACCATGTTATAAAATGTTAAGACTTTACATAGAAGATTTTTGTAAAATGCTTCTCTTAAAGGCAGATCATTCTTTTAAAGTCGTAAAAGCTAAGAACCATAAAACATAGATTTTAAACAATTCTATTTGGAAAGTTCAATAAAAATAAACTTTTGTATACCTAAGTTCTATTAGTGATATTTTATTGTGAAATTTTTAGAATAAAAAAGTGATGTCTATGTACGAAAGTAAAAATGGTGCTTTCTCAAATTTTTCCATTTAGCAGTCTTCAAAAAGCAATCCCGATTCAAGATCTTATTTAAAATTTAAATATGAATCTGAAGATTTTTGTGAAAAATAATATGTATGTAAGAAATTGATCTCACATCGCATCTGGATTGCTTATGTTCTATGTATGAAGCTACTTTTTTTGAAATAGAATAAGTCCCGATTTCATTGTTGTTTCAGATTGCTAATGCACACGTATTTCATTCAACGCTATATTTTGTGTTAGAGCACTTTTATTGTTTCCTGTATTTCTCAAAACAAAATGTAAAAGAAACACTGGAAAAAATTTTTTATTTTTACAAAATAAGTTAAAGAGTAATTCGTTAGTAGATTTATCAGAAACGAATTATTAATTTTTGAATCTTGGAAAATGCATCATATAATAATTTCTCATTTCAAAGCTTACAGCATTAATTATAATGTTTTTAAATAAAATATTTTTTCAAGTAAATTTAATTTAAATCAGCTCAAAACTGATATTTTATTGGTTTTGAATTAGATTAAAGTTTAAATGATAAAAAAAGGAAATTTAAAATATTTAAGAGAAATTTTGACTTTCTAACTAATGTACAGTATTTGCAGTTTATAATAATTACTTAGTAATTTCAAATAAAAGTATCCAACATATGCTTTCTAAGCAATTATTCAAACAATTTATTATAAGAAAATTAAAGTAATCTTAATAATTTTCATATAAATTTATTGAATAGTGTGTTAATTTTTACTATATGTAAATGTCAGGACATACATATTTTAATGGTAAAAGCAATTGAAATAAAGAAATAAGAAGATAAATTTAAATCTATTAAGCAATTATTAAGATTCAAATGATTTTTTTCTTAAATTATTGACAATATATAAAAATAAGCAATAGTAATAACAATAAAATATTCATCAATTTATGAATTTTTTTATGTATTTATAAGTCTCTTAAAATAAAGTTAATGGGCATAATTTTGTAATTGTTAATGGTTCTGTAAATAAGTATTTAAATTTGGGATAAACGTAGTAAAAAAAAAACATTGTATTATTCATTTCTCATATTTTTTGAGTTCATTTGACTCTTTATGATCACATTATGCAGACAAAAAGATTTCACTGAGACCAGTAGAATATTGATTGATTGATTGATTATAAAACCAAGATAAATATCCATGGTCATACTGAGAATTGAATCCATGAATTGAAAATCACGGTGTTGTTCATTCAGATACAAACTCGATTCATACACTGTTGGCCATTAAAATTGCTACACCAGGAAAGCGGCACACCACACACGTGAAATTTGCATGACACGTAGAACTTGCTGTGATATGCAAATGATTAGATTTTCAGCGCATTCATACAAAGCAGGCGACAGTAGCGACATCTATAATGTGTATAAAACCAGAGATTAGAGAGCAGTTTTCTCATACTCAATTTCCGTTTCAACGTTGTTTTCGGCAAAGAAAGCTGTTGTAATGCCTCGTGTAAGAAGAAGAAATGCCTATCAGCACATGTCTGACTTTGATCGAGGAAGGATTATAGCCTACCGGAATTACGGTTTATCGTACCGCAATATTGTTGCTCGCGTCGGTCGAGACCCCATGACTGTTAGCAGAATATGGAATCGATGGGTTCAGGACAATCATACGGAACGTCATGCAGGATCTCAGCGACCCCCTATCACTAACAGCAGAGAAGACAGGCATCTTATCCGCATGGTCAAAAGGGATCGTACAGCCACGTCACGAACCCTGAGTCGAGAAATGGAGTCATTTGCAAGGCAACAAGTTTCTGCTCGAACAGTTCAATGACGTTTGCAGCAGCATGGATTGTCTGCATGGCGACCATGGCTTCGTCTACCATTAACGCTGCGTCACAGACAGGAGCGCCTTTAATGGTGTGATCAGCGATGAACCTGGACTCGGGAATGGCATCACGCCATCTTTACAGATGAATCTCGGTTCTGTATACAGGACCATGATGGCCGCATCCGTGTTTGGAGGCATCGTGGAGAACGCGCATTGCCAGCTTGCATTGGACATCACCATACTGGCCCATCTGCTGGAGTGATAGTATGGGGTGCCATTGGATACACGTCTGGGTCACCTCTTGTTCGCATTACCGGCATTTTGAACAGCAACCGCTACATTTTCGATGTGTTAAGGCCCGTGGCTCTGCCCTATCTTCGAGGCCTCCCTGATGCTTTGTTTCAACAGGATAATGCATGACCGCATGTTGCCCGTACTGTTCTGAACTTCCTTGATACAGAACAGTTTGACTGTTACCCTGTCCAACACGTTCTCCTGATGTGTCACCAATTGAGAACGTGTGGTCAATAGTTGCCGAGCGATTGGCACGCCATCACTCACCATCCACTACTGTCGATGAACTGTGGCATAGTGTTGAAGCTGCATGGACTGAGATCCCCGTATATACCATACAATCTCTGTTTGACTCCATGCCTAGGCGGATAAATGCTGTTATTGCAGCCAGAGGTGGCTACTCTGGGTACTGATTTCTCAAGATCTATACATCCTAATTTCTTGTAAATCTAATCACTTGTTCTTTCCACTATAATGTATGTGTCCAATAAATATCGTTCTGTTATTTGCATTCCTTCTTGGTGTAGCAATTTTAATGGCCAGTAGTGTATTTTTTAATAATGACAGGGAAAATGAAGAATAAAATTGTGCAAATATAATCCAGAATAAAATACATTAATGCCTTTCTAAATTACAATTGGAGACAGTTTATTAATTAAATTTTCAGCTAATATTAATAAAAATACATTATCAAAGTGCTTTTAACACATTAAATCATTTACTTGTCAAAAATTATTATTAAAATATTCTTTCTTCCATGCTAATAATCTGATTAAAATATTTTATTATTATCATCAAAATACTTTTAGGCATAATTTTAGAACGTAATCTAAGCTGCTCACAATTTTTAAATTATTTTTTTCTCATTGGGTTCATGAAACAAATTTTGTTATCCTATATTGATAATAATGGGAGACTGAGGCCCAAATAATAGATGCAGTAACAAGACTATAACTAAAATAAAAACTCAACATAATAAATTACATCACTTAGTAAGAATAAGATATACAGATCAATTACAGTTTTTTTAAAACTCTATTTAAAATCTAATAATAGAAGTAATAAATGAAATTGAAATATTTAACTTTTGTTTCATTGTAACTATTCCCCCAAATGGTTTGAAACTATTACTCAATTTTAAAGGTGACCTGTTAAGATTTCAAAATTTTCTAATAGAAAGTCCATTCTATCAAGAGAAAACTTAATTAACTAAGCTCTCTTTATTATCTTTTTCATGGTGAAAAAATAATTAAGCTAAAATAAACAAAATAGCATATCATTGTAAAGCTCAGACTTATTGCTTCGGGAAAAATTTATTAAAACATAAATTATTAATTTTGTAATAGTTTATCCTCATTAAATTTGTACTAAAACTAACAATAAGGCAGAATAGTAAAACTTTTTAATCTAAGAAATTGCTTGATTAAAATGCTTAAAAATATCTTAATTTTAAGAAAGCAAAATTCATTTTGAGTTAAAAATCTACGTTTTTAATATAAGGATGAAGAAAGATTGTCATATTAGCATAAAATAAAAGTTTTTTTTGATAAACTGGAAAATGCATGTCTTGAGTACTCTATTCAAAAGTAAATATGAATGCATTTACTCAAAAGTTGAATATATGACTTTTCACTCATATTCAGATATTATTAAGTATCATCTTTTTATTAATTTGTGTATTTACTAATTTGAATTAATAGGATATTCAAATTTTAAAATTTTTAAGTGTTTCAAAAAAGAGAAAAAAAAATAAAAATCATATATTCAAATCTAAATTTATTTAAATATCAATTCATATCATTTTTAAATTAAAAAATGTTTTTTGAATGAAGGATAATCAAAGTATAAAGGAACGTTTAGGGTGGAAACTGATAACTAATTAAGAATTTAAAGTTTGTTATTTTGTATTTACTATTATATCAGCTTGTGTTATTAATTTTTGAATATAAAATACAAAGTCTATTATAACTGTGCTGAAAAGTTAATTACAAATGTAAAAAATTTTTAATGTAGCAACAAATTAAATATATGCAAACATAATTCTTGGATTTTATATAAGGAATGTATAAATACATTGATGTAATTGGGTTATCTACAACTAGTAGGACAACTTTTTGACAATATCATTTATTATAAATTTGTTAAATGATATCAATTACAATATTTGTTTGTTGTTAAATGTACGCCATTCAACATTATGAGTTAGTTTTTGTTAATTATGGAGTAAAAATAGGTCTTCATTTATACAGTTTTGTTTAAAATATTCAACTGAGAGAGAAATGCGAAATAATTTAAATTTAATTGTAATTAATAAGAACAATATATATCCAAAATTTCTTATGATTATTAAATTATGATATATCAATTTAGCAAATGAAGGAAATGCAGAATAATTTATTTTCAGAAAATTCCTGCCAACATTTATTTGATGTAAAAATATTTTATTGATGGAAATATTCTTAAATTTTAATTTGAGTAGACTTTCCTCTAATGAAAAATCATAGCAATACATTTGAAAACAAATAAAATAAAACTTTTTAGTCAGCTATTAGTCTAGAGGATAGAGATTTACAGATAAAAATACATCACTCATGTACTTCAAATCAAGAAACACTATAGATCAAATCCTACAATTAATTTTCTGTTTTAATTAACTTGTATTTGCAAATTTTATAATATGGCAGCAAATCTGACAGCTGAACATTAGGTATTTTCATATCTTAATATACAAGAATTCAATCTTTTCAAATGATATTTTAAATGTATGTATTCGAATTAATTACAGAAACAAATCAATAAGAAAATGAATCTATAGGAGTTATATTACATTCCAGCATTCAATTCCATTCCTAAAGTATAATCACAGTTAAGTTGACTTTATCGCTATCGCAAATCGCATTTTTAATGAAATGAAATGCATAATTTCTTTTTATAATTTGTAGAAGATAAACAAATTGTAAGTTTTTATTTTAGATATTTGCTACCTTTTATACTAATAAATATACTTCTGAGAAAAAAATCTGCGCTGAATGAATACTTGGTCGAGGTAACTTTCTTTTATAATTAGAATCATTAACTACATTTTCTGAATATTCTTTCTTAACTAAACTAATCTTTATTGTTTATGAAAATATTTAATGATTTCTTTATAAAATGGTTTTGTTAAGGGTTTGAATACCGATGTTAAAATTTATAACGGGGGACAAATAATTGTCGTTGGTTTTTGAGAATATATTGAATAATGATTCTATTAATATATAATACATCTCTCTAAGCAATAATTACATTATTGTTTATTGTGACATAGAACAAAAATATCAAGTAGAAGTAGATAAGAAGTAAAATATGTGATACAAGAATGCCAGAATAAAGGAATTTACTGTTTTTGTTTGAATTTTTTTTTATATTTTAAGGCATCTTTTGAAATTAATTTCTAAACGTCGTCAAAAAGACTTGCTTTGACACTTCCACATATGTTATTACAAGCAATGATTATTTTGTTCAAAAAATCTTTATATTATCAAACATTTTATTAGATATTAAAAAGGAAAAAAAGAAATTTACAAATTCGTTAAAAGGACATAAACTATCTTTTATTTCTGATAGACTTTAATACTGTTGGCATTATATTTACCATAACTTAAACTTAATTATCTGCAGCACACTTGTAAATTAAATAGAATTCTGTATAAATGCATTTATTTATCAATCATTTCTATATTATCGACTTACTGAAGTTACACAAAAAGTAAACTGCAATAATCAGAGATACAGCTGATGGCAGACAAGAAACCCGTATATATTACAACTGAAGTGTTCAAGTCTTGAGTTGATGAACGAAATCTTCAACTTCTATGACATAATTGTTAATTATTTTTGTCTTGTACATATTCTCTCAAAATAATGGCTAATTTAATTTATCAGTACAATTTGTGAGCGGTTAACGAACATAATCCGTTACAAGACTATGTTTGTCTATTCGCATTGTTCGTTAACCAATCATCGATTTACCATAGATTTTTTTGTGAAATTAATTGATTCTGGAGACCTTAAAAATTTAATTGAAACAGGATGTATAATTTCTTAGTAAGTTTATTAAAAAATAATACATACATATAGTCTTGTATAGTAATCAGTCCTTTTCATTCTTTGTTTATGGGGCATTAAAAAGCATGTCCAACGTCGATTTCTTTTCTCTCTTTTTTAAGAATTTCCGGAAGTGATTAATAGCATTGTTGTTGTAGAGATACATAACATTACAGATACAGCTTGGTTTGGGTGCCATTCTAAGACCATTGCTCTGACATCTTCCCACTTCTTCAATGAATGAATGAGGGGAGAAGTGCTCAAAATGAAATGAATTTTGGTTTTGAATAAGTCAAAATCGTAACTTAAGTTGATGGTCTACTTTGGCTATAAATATTCTGGTGGAAAACAATTCTTTATATAACTTTGAAGTTAATAGGCAAACAACATAATTCAAGAGAGATGGAAAACGATATTTGGTCCGTTGGGCTTGGACATCCTGCATCATGCTCCGAGAGGCGAGAAGTGTTCGTTAGAATTCGTTTTGGTTTGTTATCCAAATATGTGCTCGTTATTCAAATACAAAAATCTGTCGTGATATTGTTTGTTATCCGATTTGTTCGCAATCTGAACTTTTCGTTAACCGATCACCTACCGTATTAAATCCATTACATTCTAGTTGCAGGTGCAATTTTCCAGTCAAAGGGTTATTGTTTCAATAAAGATCGTAACAAACGTTACTCTAATGATAAAATGTGTGCATATTAAACTTTATATTAGAGTTCTAAGCCCCTTGCTGTGAAAAAATACTCAAAAAATGAGAGATAATATTAAAATATTATTAAAGCAATATAACTAACTACGCATACCTGCCAATGAATTGGAAACTTTTGAGACCTTATTTTAGAGGCTTGTTGTTTGAGAGCTTGCCGTTGTAATGAACCAACAGAAAGAATTGAATGCATTTGTAAAACAAATGATTGATGTGTCATTGAATTTGAACATTCGATCAAAAAAATAATAATTCAATGTATTTTAGGCCATCATTAACGAAATTATAGTCACAAATTAAAATAGCATGAAAATAAGGAACAAAACTATTGCTTTAATAGGTTTAAAAGACAAACGGTTAGAGACCAGAGAGCCTAGAAGCAAATCTGGCGATAAAAAGTCATCTTTGTCAAAAATCATACCTATATTATACGATGCTTATCAGTATTTAAAATATAATTTTAGATTTTTGGGAATTAGATAAATTACCAGGTGAAACTAAAGATACACATTCTTAAAAGAAATTTTACTGAAAAGCAAATCAGATAATTTGGAAATGCTGATCCTTTTTCTTACTTCATTTTCATTCAAAATAACTTGATTTCGTAAAATCATCACATGGTACTTATAAATCTCTTAAAATTTCTGTTTGTACTTTTGGATGGGAATTCTATAACCAATCAGTGAATAAAGTCTTTTTAAATAGTAAAACAAAGTGAAAAATCATTCCCAAATTTAAAGATAATTACAGCTATTTAAAACCAAAAGTTATAATATAATTTTTCTTTGCCTAGATATAATTTAAAGAATATATTTTATATTATTAGAGTTATTATAATGCTTGACGTTTTGCTAATAAATTTAGATAAATACGCGCTCTTTTATAAAACCTCTTGTATTTTAATGCAGTTTTAAGAAAGTGTATTTGCAAAGAGTTTGCACACACACAGGTACCAGTGAATTAAAAACATATTTATAATATATGCATAAAAATGGAAATAATGTTTCTTAACACACTGAAAAATAAATACACATGATTAAACTAATTTAATATAATTTAAAGATACTTTATGTAATAAGAAACTAATATGCATGAATTCAAGAAGAATTTTTAAGGAATTCAAATACATTTTGTCAGCATCATAAAAAAAAAAATTGATTCCATGTTTTGTGCCTACATTAAAAGTTTTATATTTGATTTTTAAATCAGAGTTAAGCTAATTAATTTTATCGCTTGTTTAAATTGTAAGGTTTCATTGAGATCACAACAAGGTAATTATTTTTCCATGAATTGGTTAGATAATTCAAAGAAAGGAGCGTGAGTTGTTGATGCAAAGTCACACATCACTATTAAAAATGCAGAAAGTCGTGTTTCAAAACACAAGAGCTCTGGTTAAAATTTGCATATTTTATGGTTAAAAGAAAATTGAAATGAATTCATGTCATTAAATCTTTGAATAAGTTTCTCAATAAATGCTTTTTATGAAACCAAAACCTGTGCCAGACAAAATCAGCTGCTCTCTCTTTCCAGCTAATGTTCGTTCAGATTGTTTATTGCTTTTAATGAAGTGAAGAGCCAAAGAAATTGAATGGAAGTTAACAGTGCTATAAAGCTTTCCAGTCACTAATTTGAACAGAAATCGATTAACAAATGCTTAGAATTTAATGAAGTCTTTTAACGGTGATCTTCAGAACAAAATACGTTATGGGGAAATGGATAAAGAGTCGAGTAAGTGGCATAGCAATTAGGAAAAGTAAAAGGAAAACCATTTATCTCCATTTAATGTAGGTAATTATGCTTTTGAAAAAGTATTTTGAACGTTGTCTTCACTTTTCATGCTCGGTTGTAGTATTTTATAAAATAATTAATCTTTTACGCTCTTAGCTGGTTTGAAAATCAAAAGCTTTTCAAGCAAAGAAATGCTTGTAATTGCATATAAAAAAAACCACTTAAATATGAAATGAAAGTTTTCATTCAAAAGAGAGATTGTAGGAGTTTTATTGAGATTTAGTGCATGTATCTATTTTGAATATTTTAAGTTTTAACAATGATTGATTTTATATGTTCCAAACGAGTTATGATTATAAAAAAATCGTGATAAATTGTATACTTAAATAATTAAAATGTAGATTTATTTGAAAAATGTATTTTTCATTAGGAAGGAAAAAATAAACTTTCTTAAAAATGTTTGAATTTAGTTTGAAGTCAAGTGCGTTGGCACACATGTATCTTCAAAATTCCTATTAGTCGAAAGCAAAATTAAGGATTTTATCATCCACCACGGATTTTGTGAAAGGTATTATTAAAAGTGTATTTTTTATGAAGGAAAAAATAATTTTTCTTAAAAATTTCTAAATTGAATTTTGAGTCAAGTACGTTGGCAACACATAGTTCTTCAACAGATCCTATTAGTCAAATGTATAAGCCAGTATTTTATCATTCACAGCTGATTTTCTGAAAGGTGTTATTAATAAAAAGACGGCCTTATTTACATGTCATATTAAAAGAAAGCAAGTAAATTCTAAAATATTTTTATATGCAAGTAAAAAATGGAAAATGAATACGCATTTCCCTTGTTCAATAGAGATTTGAATCAAATCTGAAGTTTCCAAACTGAAGAACCTGATTTTTTTGGTAGACTAAGTTATTTCAGACAAATATGTTTGATATACTTGACTTTGGTAATAAAACAAGACATTTTTATTTTTTCCATCTCAAAACTTAAGATCTTGTTCCTTTATTTCGGACTAGTATTGCAACATTAGCTATTCGCTGCTATTGGCAAAATTTAAAGAAATAATTTAAAAAAAAGGCAATTTTGATCACACAAACAATATTTTTCTCTAAAATCCGAGAACCCAATTAAACTGTATAACAAAATAAAACTTTAATTTTTACACTTTATTCACAATAGGTATGTTATGATATTTTTAAAATGCTCTGTAATATTTAATAATATTTTTTTCATTCCGAAGAAGTATATTAAAATTATTTATGTTTTCGCAATATGACTCGGGTCCAGATCTAGCAATTGAATGAGTAAAATGCAATTAACTTTATAAGGGCTGCCAATATTTTAGATATTAATAATAATAAAACTACTAAAAATCTTCAGAGAAATTATCAATTGATAATGAATTTAATGAAACAGAAAACCTCTATTATTAACTAAGAAAGAATTTCAACTTCCATTAACGAGTTTTGACAGAATACTCTTATGAAATATGATATTGAAAATTTTCTTTCTTTCTTTTGTAAAGATAATGAAAAGCTAGACTTGTACTTTTATTTCAGAAAAAAAACTATCTGTAAAATATTTCAATATAAATAGACGGTAAAAAAAAAATTTACCATATAATGATAGAATTTTGTTCTTTCGTAAAGCGGAAAACGTAAAATATTTCACAAATTATTTTTTTTATATTAACGTAAATTTAAAGTTTGAGTCAATGAAAAATTGGTATAAGACTCTACATTTATATCCTGAACTGTTTTTAGAATCAGCAAAACATTGGAACTTATAAGATGGTATTTTTTCTAGTGTCGTGACATTTACATGAATCACAATATTTAAATGAAATAATACATTTTTCGTAATTACATTGAATGTTTTTTCCTGTATTTAAGGAATCAATTCAAAACAAATTCTTTATACTTTTAAGAAAGAGGTACATGAAGAGTTTGAGAAAAATACCTGCTCAGAAAATATTAATTCACATTATTAATTATGAATTTAAAATTTAAATGTAACTAAATATTTTCATACAGTATATTTAATATAAGAAAATAATAAAATACAGTAATATTTGTTACAGTAAGAGTATTTAATACTTTTTTACACAATGTTGCATTATTTACTTAAAAAGCTTAATGTTAAATATTATCATCCGTGATAGAAAAGTTTAAACTATACAATTAGGTTAATGTATATTTATATATTATCAAAAACTGATAAGAAAATTTATACCATTATAAACCAAAATAATAAAATCAACACAAAATCCTTATCACTATATAATTACTTGACTTTATTTGAATATTTAAATTTAAGAATGTATTGGAAAACTCTATAAAATATGTTGTTAAATGAATTTTCTTACTATCAAAACTATTATCTAAATATCGTTCACACAAATTCTGATTAATTTAATAACTTTTTTTATAAAAAAAGTTACTATTGATGTATTGGCTTTCATATCTTATCGATGCAAAGAGTTATAAATAAAATACAATGATAAACATAAGAGCTTTTCTATGATTGCATATCCAAAATATTTGTATTTTTTGCTTTTTAAATATATTTTTTTTCAAATCTTTCTCTGGAACATAAATACACAACGTAGTTTTCTTCGATATTCTAAATACAGCCATTTATAACTGTCTCAGCGTGAGTCAAATGTCTTATGCGTTTCCAAATGTCGGTGAAATCAAATGGGTGATAAGCATGTTGGAGAATAAGCAATGGCTTTGTGTTCCGATCAGTTCAGTTCGTCGAATTCGTTCGCTTTCCAGACTTCGAGGAATAAGAGCCTTTTTTTTCAGCGATTTCTTTCTTTGAAGTCAGACTTTCATCTTTTGATAGCTACTTAACACATTTACCAATTGCAATGGCGATTTACGATTTAAACAAAACCGACGTGAATCGAACTATTCACTTTCTCATCTTTGTTCCTTAAAGACGTCATCCACCCAATTTAGCATCGCAATACAATATGAAAAAAGGTCATATGTTGTTCAGTCAAGAACATTATGTGTCTGTTTTTTAGTTAAGCAATTTGTCAACAGTGATTTAGAAATGATAAAAATGGAAGTTGCCAAATAATTTATACTTTTTTATATAGATGACATAAACAATGGTAATGGTCACAAATATATTTTTGAAGTCATTATGAATTATTGTTTTTTATTGAAGAATATTATTTATGGGAAAAGGTTATTAATTTTAGGATTAAAAAAGGCTGTCATTAAATGTTGCTTGCTCTAATTTAAAGTATAGCTTATAAAAAATTCTTTAAATTAAATCGGAAAATGGGATTTTGAAGCGTAATCAACCAGTCAGATATTTGACATCTAGTAGCGGATTACTTAGTACCAGAAAATTGTTGTAAATCTTCCGTATGTCATTCCTATGTAGTCTCCTGAAAAGATTTTGTCATAAATAGTGCGTCGTATTCACATTTTGCTGAGAAAGAAACCGAGAAAACTTATAAAAATTCGCTATTTTTTGCACTGTTTAAAAATTGCTGGAATCAAATCCGAGACCTCCTACTCTGAAAAGAGTGAGTCCCTCCATCGGCTATGGTGAACAAAATTCATTAAATATTACAGAATTTGTTAACTATTTGATCTATAGTACAATCAACAAATTCATTCTTACAAATTATCAATATAAGTAAAGTGAATAAATAATTTTCAGTGTCTAACAATAATTACGCTTAGTTTATTTCCTAACAAATATAATATTTGAAAAGCTATAATATAATAAAATGCAGTTTTCACTATAAAAACACATTAACTAAAATAGAATTTTCTATATTACATTTTGTTAAATCAATATTTGAAGATATAAAGGAAAAAATAGATAAGTTATTTCCGAGAATGTAAAATAATCGATACAAATTCTTAAAAACTTTCCAAAAAAACAGAAAAATAACTTTAAAATTAACAGTAGGATTTTTTCTAGTTGAAGCATTTTATGAAATTTTTTTTTAATATTTTCGAAGGTGTATAATTTACTTTTATTTTTCGCAAAAAAATATGAATTAAGTATTATTTTTCTACTCTCTGGAATTGATACCATAGTCGAGTTTAGAGTAATTATGGTAGTAATGATATTGGATGAGACTATAATTCCTTATTTCAAAGCATAAAAATAGATAGGATATCTTTTTTGATGTTTTTTCAAGAATGACAGAGTTGATATAGAAATATTGATACTGCATAATTTATAAATATTAATTATTGTAATTCATCTAAGATGAATATATTTAGCTTCATATGAGTGTTACTTAAATTGACATATTCAAATGAGTTTTATAAATCTACAAATGTTATGCTTTAAATACTAAATTAAAAATTAATATTAACTCGGTCGAAAATTTATATATTTTATCAAGCACTTAGAACCAAGATCAGATGGTAGTATAAATAATTTGAATAACAATAGTGTTATGAAATAAGAATTACTTTAAATCTTTCATAATATTAATTGTAAAAGAGTATACTTAGCAAATATTTTTCATCATTTTCATAAAAGATTAAAACGTAAACATACTATACACATATAACTCTCCAAAGGATATAATCAGCTCTAATAACTCAGATAATCATTAATAACTCAGGTTGTATATAGAATTCTAATACGTTGTAATAATTAATATTTTATTGTAATAAATGATTAATATTACATTGATCATCAACTATTTTATAAAAATAAATACTGAATATTATAAAATGTAAAGAAATTTTTCTATGTAATCATATTTATGATGTTCACATTTACATTAAATAATTATTTATATTACAATCATAATTGCAGTAAAAAATTTAATGTTACAAAATATTGTATATATTGATACTTTTAAATTGATACCTCTAAGGCTTGGATGGCTCTATGCTTGTAGAAACATAATTTTGCTTCTGAAATGATGCTTAATTAATATCAACTTTTTCATTCTGAAATGTGTTCACTTGCATTCAACTTTTTGTCAAAAGGAAAAAAATATTGCTTTGCTAAGGATAATTGCGATTTATCCCTTATAGGAAATATATTAAGGTATATGTTACTGAAAATTTCGGTTAAAAACAATGAAAAATATAATGCTTAGAGCAATTTTCTGTTTTCCTTACTATAATATTACCTGATTTAAAAAAACAAATTTTTAAAACTTAATTAGGAAAAATACTTGACGTATTTCAAAAATAAATATTTTGAGAAAATATAAGTAATAGAAGAAAAATTAATTTTTTTATTATTTAAAGTTAAAATTAACCTTAAAATAGCTGCTTTAATTCTATTAAATTATTTTATTTTATCATTTAAAATATTATTTAAACTTTAGTGGTGTACTTCATTTGATATTTAAACTCTTGAGTTTTGTGACCTACAAAGTTCAGACGATAGAACACGATAAAATGCAAGGAATTAAAAATATTTGATAATTCACATTACAAATTTTAACAAGTCATTTCATTGAATCTTTATTGTAATTGCAGGAGGCTTCGAATACAATAAAATTATTCTATTTCTTTTGATTGAAATATTTTCGCAACGGAAAAGAACAGATCAGTGTTTATCATTTAGGAGTAATGTATGTGTGAAATAAATAATTTCATTCCAATTTAAGAGTTAAAAAGTTTTTATATGGACTAATATTTTTCAAAATTTTAAATAATAGTTACCATTATTTTATCGAATTACTAGTACAACCATGTAGTCAAAATCTATTAATAAGAAAAGTAACTCAGAAGAATACAACTCTGAAAGAGAAGAAATTAAGAATATTGTTGAAAGATTTTTTAAAATCGTGTTTTATAATTGATTTAAAATCTAATCATTTTGCAATTATAGAGCTCGAGTGTATAGCTAGCAACAATGAATTTTTGAAAAAAAAATCCTTTTTTAGACTGTAAATTAACATATTCTGAATCTTATTCTGAATTTTGACAGACATTTAATATATTGTATAATTAGATATTTGTGGTTATGTAATTAGATGTAATCATTTTACATAAGTATACATATATATATATATACAGGGTGATTATAAAAAAACTTTGCCAACATCTGCACTTCTAGCGTCCATTCTATTTAACCGATCAAGATGATACTTCAAATATAGTTCTTTTGAGATATGCGCTCGAGATTCTGTGAATGGCAACACAGCGGCCCTCGCGGTTACAGTTATAGTGAAAGAAACTCGAAATTTTCGAATGGCAACGCCTACTTTTTACCATCGCAAAATGTTCAGCACATGCGAAAACCCTAAATAGCGTTGAAACGGTACCGATATGTCCGAAAACCGACGTGTTATACACATACAAACAGTTCTTCAAGGCGCACGGAGGAATAATGCATACGACAGAGACAAGACACTGCTCAATGATGAGAACACATAGAGAAAAAAAATCTTTATTAATTTCAAACATTTTCCACATGAGTGCCATCACAGGCAATTACGCATTGCATGCGGGAGACGGTGGACAATGTCGCTGCACGCAACATGGCACGAGGGATGTTTCCAATCTCACGCCGTATAGAATCCTTTAAGTCCGACAATGTTTGAGGATTGCAAAGATAAACTCTGGATTTGAGATAGCCCCAAAACCAGAAATCCATAGGCGTCAGATCTGGGGATCGCGCAGGCCACGGAAAAGGATAATATCGTGAGATGATGCGATCACCAAAATGCTGATCCAGGAGCCTTTTAACTGACCTCGCTATATGTGGAGGTGCGCCATCTTGCATCCAAACAATGTCATTGAGTGCATTCAGCCGACGCAACTCCGGTAAGACATAATTTTTCAGCATGGCTGCATACCGAGGGCCCGTTACAGAACATGTTGCAGGGCCAGTCGGGGTCGTTTCCTCAAAGAAGAACGGACCCAGAACAAATGTAGCTGTAATGCCGCACCACGCAGTCACTTTGGCGTCAAATAATGGTACTGGCGCCACAGCATGAGGATTCGTCTCTCCCCAGTGCACACAATTCTTTGTGTTAATGCTGCAATTTAAAGTGAAATGCGCCTCGTCCGTCCATAGTATGCGAAGTGGCCAGTCGTTATCCGCATCATATCGTAACAAAAATGCATTTGCGAAGTCCAGACGTTGTTGTGGGTCACCCGGCTCCAACATCTGGACGCGCTGGAACCGATAGGGAAACATGTGAAATACCGAGCGCAAGAGCTTGCGGACCGTTGAGTTCGGAATATCCAACACGCGCGCTATGCCTCTTGCGGTTTCTGTGTGTCCTGCAGTCACTGTATGGTGCACTTCCATGACAACGTCCTCAGAAACAGTTGGCCGTCCGGAGCGCTGTTTGTCACAGGTGCAGCCTGTATCTTCGAATTTCCGCACTAAATCACGCAGAGCTTGCAGAGTACATGGGCCGCGTCGTTGTCGATGATTGCGGCGATACACACGCAAGGCTTCCGCAGTGTTCATCCCATTTTGGTAATAGAGTTTGATCAATTCACCGCGAACTTTCCTAGGAAGACTCATATCGTCGGCATGTGCGAGTTCCCGAATGACGACTTCGCATACCCGCTTGGTATTTTATAGGTTTCCTACGCTAAATATCTGGCGACCGGCGTTCTGTGATTGGTTTCTTGACTCTGTCACATGCAAATTTATTGCGTGCGCCCAGATCGTGTTTTATTGGCCGGTTTTCAGAACTCTTTTTTGTGTTTGCAGAACACGTCCGTTTTTAGACATATCGGTACCGTTTCAACGCTATTTAGGGTTTTCGCATGTGCTGAACATTTTGCGATGGTAAAAAGTCGACGTTGCCATTCGAAAATTTCGAGTTTCTGTCACTATAACTGTAACCGCGAGGGCCACTGTGTTGCCATTCACAGAATCTCGAGCGCATATCTCAAAAGAACTATATTTGAAATATCATCTTGATCGGTTAAATAGAATGGACGCTAGAAGTGCAGATGTTGGCAAAGTTTTTTTTATAATCACCCTGTATATATAATGAGATATACTCACATATTTATATTGAGTCGTAATATTTTTAAACGAACAATTCGTGTAAATTATCAATTTATAAGCAAAATATCGCTTAAAATAAGATGAATAACAAGTTTGTTCAAATTTACTCGAATTTATAATTGACTTAAGTAAATTTTATTTTTATAAAATGTTTTTCTTATTTTTATACTGAAAGTTAATTAAAACTGTCAATCACACTATAGATAATTTCAATACTCTTATTACAAATAATTTTTTGTACAGCTTAAGGTCAATTATTAAGTTACTAATTCTATTTTCAATACTGTAAGGGTAATTTCAATCCCTTTTTAATTAAAACTATTTATAAAATTAAAATTTTGATTCAGCTGTTTGCCAAGATTCTCTTAATTGGCTCTATGTGAGAAATTATTTCTAATTTTCCAAGTTCAGCTTCCTAAGTTCATCCTTTTGATGATAAAACAGTTGAGAATTCAAAACACTTACATTGCAAGTAGCGAAGTTTAACTAAAAAATGGAAACACATTTAAATTAATTTGTCATAGTTTAGATTTATGTAAGATAAAAAATTGTAAGAATTATTCACAAGATTTGTCTCTTTTCAGTAGCCCAACAAGCTACAAGTCGTATTTTTTTCAAAAATGTGACAAACACTTCGTCCTTTTTCACGCAAACAAAATTTTTTTGAAAATCCTTTAATATGATAAATTATGTTTTGCTAAAGTTTCGAAGTGCAGTGAAATTTTAAAACATTTTTTACTGCATAAAAATAGAGTTTTAAAATGCTACCTTCAAACAGGGCATTTGTTTTCATCAGTTTTTTTTAAATTTTATAGTCTTTTTGAATTGGAAATTACAATTTAAAATGAACTTCAAATAAATTGAAGCATCCAAATCAGAGATTCAAATTCAAGACCACAGTGGTACCATTCAGTTATCATCTAGGCATCTGTTCTTTACAAGTTAACTAATCTAATTGGTATTGTAAACATAATTCGTTACAGCAAGTGTAATACACAACACTATTAGTTCAGTTACCTTAAATGACTATAGATCTGAGAAAAGTTTTGCAGAATATATTTTTAAGCTATAATTTAAAAATTTTGATTCAAATAAATTGCTTTTTTTCCTTTATTGTAACAGTCATCAGCCATGAGCTATTAATTAACAGTACTTAATTTTTTTACCATGATAGCGAGAAATAATAGTACCCAAATATTTACATTGATTTATCTTATTAAATATGCACTTATTTATTAGGTTTGCATCCTAAGGAATCCACCATAAACTTTATTTTTCTCTTAATAACTAAAATCTAACAATTTAAATCTTGTCTTAGTATTTCTCTATTTTAAATCTAGTCTTACAATCTAGTTTCTTCATGCTTAGTTCATTTTTTTGCCAGTATCAAATATTTGTACACTAGTACAATGTATTGACAAATTATATGCATGAATAATGAATGTTTGAAAAAATTATATTTACATCAGCATCTTTAATTACTTTTGTATAGCTGCCTTATAACGTGATATGCCAAATTTTGATTTTGAGAATTTATTTGGCGGATTTACTTGTTTATCTGGCAACACAGTTTTTACTACGTCAGGGAAATCGAGACCTATTAAGAATTATGTTGAAAACTCTATTTTGGTAACCCTAATATATATGTCATCGCTAGACGTTAAAATACGTCATCTTGCCAACATTTCTTTGTCACCCGTAAAATTCTGAAATTGGTATGGTTAAATCAAAAAGTGTATAACGTTTTAATTTTAAGCAGAAAAAATGTACAAAAATGTATTTAATTCTTCAGTATTTTTTAATAATAAATTGTTTAAGTGAGAAGTCAATTATAATTTCCAAATTTTATATTACTATTGCTATAAAATAGGGTCCAGAAATTTAGGAAATTATCATTTAATTACTATAAATAAATTATTGAAGAAAATGTAAGGTATATTATCATTTAATAAAACTGCAAATAATTTAGAATCTAAAATTATTAAATCAGAGACAATATTATATTTACAAAAGTATTGTTGAAATTTTTTAATTCTAAATGCTTAAAATAAAAATGTATAAAATAATTTTAAAAATATATTAAAAAAATTAAAATTGTATAGCATGTTTATAAAATTAGTACTTATTTTAATAAAAATTTTTCGAGAACATTTACTAACTGTCCAAGTTACGAATTAGCCATAACATTTTTGTTTTGAAGCATATCACACATATATTTTTTATAAACAGCATATTTTAATGTATGCTATTTACTTTAAACCGTTAAGTTAATTTCATATACGCAAATTTATAATCATATATTACCCTATTAATTTCAATACATAAATCAATTTTATTATTATATTGCATTGATAAAAAATTAAATGTGAAAATATCACTTATATTTCAAATTAATAAATATCAGTATAATATTTCTTAGCTTAAGGAAATATTGTGCATATTTAAATCAATGAATAATAGATTAAGAGAAATTTCTTTTTATGTGATTTTTCTCATAGAAAGGTAAACCATATCGGTTTTCTCTAATAAATTGGATTTTATTGCTTTCCATCAAAAAGGTTCTTTCAATTCAAGATTTTGATTTTTTTTCCTTGGAATTTATTCGCATTGATTGTACAAAAGGAAACCAGACGAGAAAAAATTCAAATGACAATTGTTTATATAACTCAAACAAAAAGTTCCATATTTGAATTAGTCTGTCATCGAAATTGTTTCATAGATTTGGGCTGCTGTTTAAATAGATGTTAAGGATATGCATTTTTGAATAATTTTGAAAATAAATATAAAGATATGACTTAAAATTTCAAAAGTAATCCACTAAAATTTCTTTTAAAATTTTGCTTTTATTTTATCATAATGCATGTACATTCAATAAATAGAAATGTACAAATTGAGATTAGTTCCTTGAAAATGCATTCCGACTGTGTTTTGTTGAATAGGTTTCAAAATACATTAGATATTTCACAATGGAATCAGCATAATTTAAATAAATTTCTTTAAAATTAAACTTTTTCATATTGGAAATAATATATATATTGGAAATAAAACTCTGCTCTTTACGAATAGGTATTTTTTTATTATTTTAAATAACACCATTTAGATTTTTGTGATTTTCAACATTTCTTCTAACGACATTTTTTAAGAAATTTATATTCCTTAAGTATATATTATGCGCATATAAGAAAATATTCAACTTTTGGGTAGAAACTATCATTAAAGGTAATAATAGTATATTCTGTCTTTTGTTATTGAATATAAAATTTATATGATATCAATTTATTTTGCATTGATAATCAAAGACTCTGTTTTAAAAGAATAAAATTATTATGTTATGCGATTTTTTCTTTCAAATAAGTGTCTTAACTTTTCTTTGGTATATAATCATTAATTTGGTTTTTCTGTATAGAAATTCGTATCTTAATTGTTCGTACAAAGTGTCTTTTAAGAATATAGATTTTGAAGTTAAAATGAAGGAATAATGCAATTATTTGAAATATCAGTAAAAAAACTTAGTATATATTTAATAAAAAATCTTTCAGCAAGATTTCAAAACATTTTAAGCTATTTAACATTAATAATTGATAAAATTAAAAACCAGAAGGGCATAAGAATTAGGATTAAATAACTATGTGATACTTGTTTATGGTTCCTTATCCCATAGTAGATTAAAAAAAGAAATTAACTATATTTTGAAAAGCCCTTAAATAAAATGTACCAATTGATACATGTATCAACTATTGGTACATGTATACATAACTGAAACAAATTTATCAATTAAAGTAATAAAAAGAGTAATGTTTAATAGTTGTTAAAAATGCAAAAATTGAATCCTTACTTTTAAGGAATAAGCGCAAAATTTATAAAAAAATTTAAATTATCAGAATAATTTGAATAAGAATAAAATTGGAAATAAGATAATTTTATGGTAGATTCTCGGAAGATCGGTGGCTTAGTGGTATCGTTTCACGCTCCCAAGAACAGAGGTCCGAGGTTCAATCCTTGGGCTGAGAAAGGTCGACTCAGCCTTTCAACCCTCAAGTAGGTCGATAAACTGAGTACCAAGCATGTTTGGGAACTGGGGGTTTTGCATTAGGCTGACGACCTAATCGGGACATATGCTTCGCACCCCAGGGCCTCTCGATCAGGAGAACAAAAACTGGCACTATAAGCCTTGGCCCACACACGTTTTCGTGCCACAGAGTTTAGTTTATTATAGATTTTAAAGTTTTAATTAATAAAAACAATGTTATAATATAAAAAATTCAAACTTAAATAAGAAAATGGTTTGAAAATGCAATTTTTTAAAATGTACTCAATATTATTTAGCATTATTTTTTTTATAAATAATCAAAATTCAGATTATTTAGTAGTTACTTTCATATCTTTGAAAGAAAGTTTGTAAAAGTACAAAATATCATCGCATATTATGTATAAAATATACAATTTATTTTTCAATTATTTGTGTCTGCTGGTGCCAAAACAAGCGAGATGACTTAGACGGTTGGATTGACAATCATTATTGGAAGATTAAGGCACAGCCCTCTAAGTTTCGCATTTAGTGAATGCTCCAATGACCCATTATCACGTGATTTTAATCACCCTCTTGGAATCTTCTCAATCTATAACTGTGTTTTACATTCTCTGTAAATTAAGTGAAAATGTAAATTTTGATTAATTGACATTTTGATATTATTTTTACGTTGTAAAATATTTTATCAAACATTAAATATAATAATTAATAAATATAGTTTAAAGATGAAAATGAAAAGAAAATGTACAAATTTAATTTAGAAATACAAATTTCTCCTGATATTCAAAGCATATGAAATTCGTAGGTCACATTCCCTTTTTTGTTTTCTAAAAATAGACCAACCGTTCAAAAATATGTTCAAAAATATTATTCATATTATTCGTGCTTTATTTCATACAAAGAGTGTTGAACTGATTTTGGAATGATTACATGTTAAATACATAATACTATTCTCATTCTCATTTTTCTTTATTCATTTTATCTTTATTTTGAATGAACAATTTTGATAGGATGCCAATCATAATGGACTATTTTATTGGATTGTATAAATGTATGTTATTTTTAAATTATCTTCCATCAGCAGGAGAATTTTGTGTTGTTTTTGAGCAACTTAAGCAATACAAATACAAACAATTTAAGTTCATTTAAGTAATGTACAAAATAATCAGCAATGGAAAAACATGAAAATATGTTGAAAATTATAGTTATCTGACAAAATAGTGGACATATTTTTGATATTCGCTTGAATTAAGAATATACTAGTGTGTAATTTAATAGTTGACATATTTAGTGAAGAATATGAAAGGAAAACAATATCTTGTTGGTTTTTTCCAAGGGTTTCTTCTAATTTGCTATGAAATATTAGTGAATTAACTTTTAAAATTAAAATTAACTTAAGTAATTTTTTAATAATAATGTCGGTTATATAAATAGTTTTTTTCTATAATTTTGCATACTGGAAAATATTATAATTTTTAATAATTGAGCAGTAAAAAGATAAATATTTTTTGGCTTTTATAGACGTATTTTGCATTATGATAGTTTTATTTTATTAAAAATGTATTAGAAATAAATGAAATGACTTAATGATGTAAAAATATGTAAAAGAAAACATATTATGCAAATATTTTCTTTATTGAAAATTCAAATCACATATTGAAAGAAAACTCTTAAGCATTTTCTTCCAATATTACTTCAATTAAATAATAAGTAATCATGTTAGGAGTTTTTATAAAAAATTTGAATATTTTTAAATAAAAAGCACTATGTGGAGAAATATTATTTAAAAAAATATATAAAAAGAAAAAAAAATTCAATACTAAAAAATCATCTTCACACTTCTCCTCTCAAGTGAATGAAGTCCAAACTTAAGATAGAATATTTATAATTCTTTCATTTCTGATTTCTTATAATACAAATATGAAGCATTAGAAATAAATATAATATTTGCAATACGATTGACTCTATTATTACAGTTAATATCAAGTATTTTAAGAAATTAGGAACATTATTCCACTCTAGTAAAGTTGTTGTTTGCTTTATAAAAATTATTTTCTTAGCCAATGTATTAAGAAAAAGCTTATGCAGTAGGTAAAAAAATAACTTTGAACATATTAACTTTCATTGAAGATATAGTTAAATACGCAATTAAGCATATATGTAACAGATTACTTTACTTTTCCATTAAATCTGATTAATTGAAATTTAGCCGAAATCATATGATTTTATTTCTTCCACTTTGTCCCCTGAACATTTCAACTTGAGTATAAATCTTATTCTTATGCAAAGAGTCATTAAAAACCAAATGTGTGATTCACAATTAAGATTTATTGGAATGGATACTATAGTTTCGCTATCCACAAAAGTAAATTCTTATACTGAGATGTTTTCTTTTCTTGATGAAGTAAATTTAAATTTTAACAAAATAAACATATGTCCATATATTAAAGATAATCCAAATGCTCAGGAAGTCGAGCGTGAAAGAAAAAAAGGCTACCGGTTGATATATCACCCACATGGTCAAGCATTATATGGAAATTACAGAAAGGGATCTGATGACCCCAAGCGAACGCCACAATGACGAAAGCGTAAGAGAGGGGTGTATAAGAACTTTTGGTAATGAAGGAAACGAGTTGACAACCAATCCATATTACGCCCAGTGCCACGTCCGCATAGGAATAACACAGAAGATGCATGTGGATGATGTTTTACGTGGTAGAATTATCACCCTTTGAGAATGTGGGCGTATGCAAATGGCAATAGCGATGGAACGTAAAATTGCCCAAAGTGTCATCTCTTGCTTATGGCAACGATTCCAAGATGATAGAAATGTCAGTAGATGTTACAGTACAGGTCTCCTCTGAGTGACAATGACGAATGACGACTGGTATGTGGTGATAACCATGAAAAAAACAAATGAAGCACAGCAAAAAACCTGTTGCATCTGCTATTTTCACCTACGGGTACGACAATTTCAAGGCAAACCGTGTAGAGATGCTTGGGACAGTATGTTTTATATGCTCGCATGCCTACAGATATATTCTGCTCACGGCAACTCACTGTTTACAGTGGTTAGCTTGAAGTAGAAGGCATGCAATGTAGACAACTTCATAGTTGATATGTGTTATTTTGCCGGCGAGTCGAGATATAGCTTGTAGTCCTTTCCAAGACGGATGGTTCATATAGAGAACACCAGGTATCCAGTATCACCTAGACAACATCACTGGACGACAACGTTAAGGTATTTGAGAAAGCCATTATATTGGGCTACTGAATAGATCCGCATGTTCAAATCGAAACCATAATAGGCCAAATGTATCAGGACATCATTCTGGAAAAACAAGTCCTGTTGTTTAGGGATGTCATGGGGGTTGAACTTTCGTTTATGAATGACAACACTAGTCCTCACCATTCGAAAATCGATAACGACTGCTTTCAATTGGAAAATATCACTTGTGAAGACTAGCATTCTCACCACACTTAAATATGTTAGAGCATGTGTGGGACATGCTTGACCGAATCACAGCCCGTCAACCACTTTCTACATCTGTACCGGAGCTTCGGAGAGCACAGCTTGCTAAGAAGAGTTCTTTGCCCCAAATGCAACTTGATTATATGATTCTCAGCAGGCCTCGGCATTGTATTTACTGTATTTTCTCGTATGGGAGACATACGATGTATTAACCAACATATCAATAGCTTTGTGTTCAGTTGTTGTATAGGCGATATGTAGTGTAAAAACTCCAGAGAGTTATAATCGTGGTTTGTGTATCCTTGGTATCATATATACTCTATCTCAATGCTCTTTCTCGTTTGTTTGATGCATGGCCTTTATGAATAAATTACGCGCGTTTCTTTAATTTTTGTATCTTTAGTTGCCAGTTCCTGTATTATCCTTACTTTATGGAAATGTGTGTATAGTGATAAGAGATTTGCATGCTATATAGCATTCTGCGGATATTTCATTTATATCGAAATAATTTTAGAGTTAAATTTATGAGAAACATACAAAAATAATGTCCATTCATTGATTATACATTAGTCATATCAATTTATTACTTATTAAATATCACATTAAAACAATATTACATTAAATGATATTATATATTAATTCTAGAATAATTCAATTAGAAAATGCGCTTCATTTTTTTATAAGTCTTACGAATTATAAAATTGAAGATAAAAGCTTGTGGCAAGTAATGTAATTTTGACCAAAAAATTTAATTTCAGAAATTAATATGAAAGTTAACATTCTATACAACTGCTCTTTATTAATAAAAAAAGTATATCCTACTCCTATTTGTTTGCTTCAGAATAGTTTAAAAATGCAATATTTGTTAATGCATTGGAGAAAAATTTCAGGTTTCATCGTATAAAGAAATTCTTTTTGCCTTTTTTCATCTTCATTAAAAAAATATTTGTTTGTATTTACGTTTATTAGTTGAAATATAAAATATGCTTATAGTATCAAATTTTAAATAACTATTTCAAATTAAATTTGATACTTAAAATTTTGAAAGTAAAATAGCGTCTACAAAAAATGCACTTAAAATATTTTATTTTTCAAGCAATATTGTCTTATATGTGACTGATGTTTCCATTCTTTTTACAATTATATATTTATGAAGAGAAAAAACATTTCTTTGATAACTGGTTGCTGCCCTTGTTTTATAAAATACTTATTGAGACTTATTTTATGTGAATATGTATATCTGATTTTAAGGAAATACAAGATGGTTACTATTCACTTTAATAATTATTTATGTTAAAAATATATTTTAGTTAAAAACAAAAAATTTTAAGCATGTCCAATAAATCAAATTTCGAAATGCTGAAAATTTATCAATGACCCCCTCTTTTGTTTTATGCATATACTAATGATTTAATTAAGTTAGTTTCATAAAAAAGATACTTGTCACATAAGGTGAACAATTATTATTATATAAATATAATTATTCTTATTCGGAATCTATAGTATTCATGCAAAAAGTTACATAAAAGTGTTAAGGTATACCTGACTATCTCTTATATCACTTTTCCCTTGAATGTTTAATTAAGTAACAAATTAATGAAAAATTTATAATTTAGATAAAATTTCAAAACTGATGACAAGTAATTTATTTTAATTTTTTTAAAAGAAATAAATTTAAAAAATTCAAAATATTTCTTATATTTTTCTAAGTACTTTGAGTAATTTTATATCAATAATCTGTATTTTAAATTTTCAAAATGAAAGAAATATTTTTATTATGTTCATTCAAAAATTCTTGAAATTTTTATAAAATTCAGTTCAAAAGTCGGTTGTATTTTGTATTTTACTTTTTAATGAGAATATGACAAGAAAAACTTGAATTATTTCCTCTTCTTGCGTTTTTTCTTGCTTTCAAATAATAAATTGTTTGAAAAATATAAATGTACTTGTAGAAAAAAAGATTGTAAGAGAATGTCTTTCAAGAATAATGACTTCAAAATAACTTAAGTAAAAAGTAAACTGAAATGCTTAGTGGATAACATTGCATAAGACAAATGCATGTATTATAAAAACTATGAAGGCTAGATAAAATTTTCTCCATCTTCTTTATAATAACAAGAATTTCCGAAGTTTTCCGGAAATTTCACCGAATAAAGTCAAATTACCAAAAAAAGTTTTCATAAAATAATATATTTTTGCCTTTATTGAAAAGAGAAGGGTTATTGAAAATAAAAATAAAAAGTATGAGACAGTCTGTTTTTAGACTATTAAATAAAATGGTTAATTATTTTTTTAAAATTATATTCGTTTGTATAACTCCTATTTACTAAAATAATTTAATAAATTGTTTTTGATATTTAGTCTGATATATTAGGAGAACGAAAATAAAAAATGTTATTTACCTGCAAAATAAATTATTACTTGTTCTTCGTATTAATAAATGAAATAAAAAAATTGTTTTCGTATTTTTACAATATTTTCTAACACTGCAATAATTTAAAATAAATCTTTTAAACATACCGCTTTATATATATATATATATATATATATATATATATATATATATAAGTATCCAAATTACAAAGTAAGCTTTAGCGACTTATTATTAGTGTAAACTTCAATATTTTTGAAATATGCTCACATAATGGATTCAGATATATTATTTAGGATTGAATTCGCTGAGTTGGGTTATGTTTGGAAAAAGGATGTATTAGAGCTGACAAACAAAGCAATTTGAAAGTAATTTTTGTAATATATGTTATTATGTATTGTTAAATCTATTTAAGTTTGAAACTGTTTTTGAAAAGGGTATTATTTGAAACATTTTGCAATGATTGAAAAAGATTCTTATTTTTCCTATTTTTCTAGAATGTCACGATACTAAAAATGATTTATTTCTCTTTGATCATAGTAACGATTTTTAATGCTTTTTAGAAAATTTAGCTATGGGATTTGAATAATGTTAATTTGTATCGCTCATTTGAACTGCAATATATTTAAAATATTCTTTTCACTACTGCTTTATTACAAGAAAACTTTTTTTTTAAAGAATTTTTTTAACAATATAATTCATTCATTATATTGTTAAAAAAATGACAGAATTTCTTTTTTCTTATATACTGGTAAAATATATTGTTATACTATCAAATAAAATAAAATTTGTTACATAAAAATTTTTTCTTAAATTAATAGAACAATTTTACGAAATAATTAGAAATTAGCAAAAAAAATATTTAAGAAATATTACTTATTACTTTTGTATATTCATATATTCTTACTCAAAATTTTATAAAGTGAATTTATTGTTATTATTTACTTTTAAGTTAAATTTCTTTCCCGTGCAAGGGCAAAAATTAATTTTTTCTATTTAACCGAATATTATTCTTTTTCCTTAAAAAAATTAGAATGTATATAAATTTTAGATCATTTTTAATTTCTTTGAAATTAATTTGTTAGTGATTTAAAACTTTTTTTGCTAACTTTCCCTTAATTAATTTATTATACTTATTTTAAGAACTTCAAATACTTCCTTTAAAATTTCTTTTCCAATACATTTACTTTTTACTTTTCAATGATGTGTTGAAGTTTAGGATATAAGATAGGAGAATAATGGTATGCATTACATGTATTCTAAAGTGTATTATTTGTATGTAAAATAACTTTCTAAAAATTTCATAATTTATTGAGATATTTTTGAATATATAATTAACTTAATTTTGAATATTTTTTATTACACATAATTTTGTATATTTTTTAAAAGATATTTTTTCATGAAAGTAATTAGTGAATAAGTCATTTAAGTTTTGATATTATAATAAGCTTTTATTATAGCTTTTACGTTTTGAACAGAAAATTAACTGGTAAATATATATATATATATATATATATATATATATATATATATATATATATATATATATATATATATATATATATATATATATATATATATATATATATATATATATATATATATATATATATATATATATATATATATATATATATATATATATATATATATATATATATATATATATATATATATATATATATATATATATATATATATTTAAGCAGTGCGAATGGGTTTTCAGTTACTTGCTAATATTTAGACATAAGTAAATAATTTAACAATTTGCTTATATGAAATAATATTTTCGCATAGAAAGAATAAAATACGTATAATGATATCAACAGTATGATACTTACACAAGGAATATGGTGAAAATACTTAAAATTAAATTATATTTTCGAAATAAAATTAAAGAACTTTTCTTTCTTTCACATATTTTAAGGTCTGATACACTGGATAATTTTAAAACCCAATATTCTACCTTGATTTGAAGTAACCGGTAAAAATTATTTTTTTATAAGAAAAGGTAAGATAGTTTTAATGAATAGAAGTATAAAATGAAAGAAATATGTTTACTTGAATATACGTTACGATATGAAAAAGCATTCTTTTTAATAATGTTTAATTTTTCTTAGTAAATTAATCACAAGGAAATTTTTTAAGTTTAAATCATTAAACTGCTCAATTATGATACAAAGCATACTTCAGAAATGAAGAGAATAGAAATAAATCCGGATTCTTTATGTTTTGGATTAGGATCATCATGTTAGCTATATGCTACTGACTCTGATTGAACTAAATTAAAATATTTTTGTCAACCGAAATTATGACATTTGTTTCTAAAAATTAAATACAAATGACTAATCAGCTGCTTTACTTTTCTAAGTGTTTGCATGAATTTTAAGTAATTATATAAAATACTAAAATATAAATAAATATAAATAAAAATGTAAATAAAATACCCTTCAATAGTGAAAACTCTCAAAATGTGTATAGAACTACCTTCAAATGATGAAATGAGTTGTTTGCATTACATACTATTTTATTGAAAACTTAATTGTCCTTTATTAAGTTTATAAATTTAAATTGTTCCTTCGTTAACTTTTAAACTCTTTTAATCAGGTCTTATAATTTTTATTTTCTCTTAGATTTGTGTCAACTTCCTTTCTTTAAAATTTATTTTAATAAATGTTTCTAATTTATTATATCATGTTATTAAAAGTTTCTTTTTAAAAAATTTTTTATTATTTATCTAAAATAGTTTTGTAATGCTTGCAATGGGTTATTGATTTATCAACAATAAGAATAATTTTTCATACAGTAATGATCAAACATACTTTAGCAATTTTAACTAACGTCAAACATAAAAACTGTTTAAAAGAAAATAAACAGGAATATAAATGAAATTATTTTTCTTTTTAGTATTATATAAATAATTTCTCTTTCTACAATTAAAAACTCTCGCATTTTATTTTTACAGTAAAGTTCGCAATAATATAAATTATAAAAATTAAAATCCCTTTTCAAAGAAAACCTTAAAAAGAATATAACTGTTGTATTATCATTATTTTTTTAAAAAATATTGAAATAACTTAAGATAATTTAAAAATCAAAATTTTACTTAAATTTCTAGTTATTATTGTTATACATATTTGAAATTACTAAATAAGGAATAAGTAAAATCTCATTTTAATATGGGATATTTGAATCTGTAGTAGCGTCACAATTTTAGCAGTTTCACATAATGTATTACATTTTCAAAATAAACATAATTTTTGTTTAATATTTACATTCCTTATTTTTTTAATGTGTTTACAAAAAATATAACTTACCTTTATCTTCAGTTTCATTACTTCCGAAGCTTTTCATGCATTCTTCTGGAGAATTTGGCATTAAAGTATCAGTCATCTTGATCTGTTATTTATTTTTTTAGAAATATGAAATTCTTATCTTATGCTATCTTAAACACTGAAAAAATCTGTTCTTATCAAACAAACGGAAGTTATTAAGTACTCACTTGAGTCTTTCAGTCTCTGTTTATATTAGCAAAAGTTTCCACAAAATTTCTAATTTCATATTTAGATTTTTTTCTTGATGATTAAAGATGATCTTTTATTTTCTCTAAGTACTATTTAGATTTAAATTGCTACTACGATTTGATAACATCAATCATTACTTAACCAGTCACATTTTTATATAAAATTACTATAATATTTTAATGTATTTACATTTTTAAAAGCTATCATTATTAAATATTTAGCATGAAAAGGAAAAAATGATTATTTATTTCAATTATTTCTATAGTTATTTATATTTTTCTTTTTCTTCTAAAAAACTTAAAAGTTACATGCTTATTATTTAAAAATATTTTTTATAAATTTTTATGCAATAAAATTACATTTCGTTTTCATAATTACTTCTAATTCATTATAAGTTGCATTAATTTTAAATAATTATTTTCTAATTTAATACATTTTAGTAAGCATTAACATTTTTCAAATACCAATTGAAACTATTTCTAAAATATTTTATAAATCTTAAAAAGAATTAAATTCTTTCAATAATATTTTAGCTAAAGAATGCTTTATTAAATATAAAATACACAAAATTATTTTTTACATTTTTAATATTTATTACAGAATAGAAAAGAAATTGCCTTAAGCATCAAAAGTATAGTATATAATTTTGGATTTGATAGAAGTTACTGAAACAACTAGTTTTGATAGAAAATACTCAAAAAAGTTGTTATTAAAAATATAAAAAAACAACTTAAAAATAATTGTTTTTGAATATCACCGCTTAGTTTGTGTTGAATAATGGAAAATTAACTGTAAAAAATCTATTTTCGATTAATGTTAATCGACCAAAAATATTATTTTAATTCAAAAGTATTATTTATCTATTATTGGTATTTTATTACTTATTATATTCGTTAGAAATTTTCATTTTATTTTTCCGAATTTTTTATCATTTTCTTTTTTATATAATTTTAAATTTTTATGTTTTTTAACTGTTTTATACGTAAGTTTTCCAATTCAAAAATTGTTTAAGAAACTTTAAAACTTATCTTCGGATACCAGTGTACAAGATAGCAAAAAAATCACCAAACTCTTAACAGATGATGCATGAGAATTCAGTTAAGTTCATTTTTAAGCGAAGAAAAAATTTGGGAAGAAACATAACCTTAAACTGTTTCTGAAAGAGGAGCACTGATTTTCTTCTGTTCACCTAAACAGCGCAAATAGAAAGTGGTTAGAAGGCGGGCTTTCCAGTACTACACATCATTCAGAGGAAAAACTTTGACACCGCGCATGCGCGAAAGTATCTACGTCATCTTGTTAGAGAAGAGTTTCCTTGTTACCTTTGCTGAAAGATTAAAGAGACCGAATCTCTGCATAAGATGAAAGCTACCACTTCTTTAACTTATCGGAAAGAGCTGTAATAGGATTTGCAGAAAAATGAAACCATATAGAATTTTCATAAGTATGTTAGAAGAACGTGAGTTAGTTGAAGAATTAATGAGAAATTGTGAATAGAAAATGAGTAAAATGCTTTTTTTCCAACTTCGTTATAAAGAAAAACCAAATTCAGTTAAAGAATTCTTTATGAATTTTAAATATTAACGAAAGTAGTAAATTTTGTGTGATACCTTTAAAATAAAAATTTCGTCAATAATTTTGACTAAAAAATAGAAAATAATTACTTGAACTCAAAATTAGATACTTTATTATTTTTCCTCTCGTATACCGATTTTACTTATTTTAAAAATGAACTGTAAAATTAACTCCTAAGATTATAAATATAAAATCAATTCGATAATACTAATTATTCAAAAATCTATTTAAAATTCCATTAAAACATATTTTTACTTATTATTGAAAAAAATCTTTAGAACATTAATTTTTTTATTAACTAACATATTTCACTTTTTATTAAATCTCAAATATAAAATGATAGTTTAATATATTTTTGTGCAATCTTATATTATTAAAAGATTAATTAGAATCATGATAAATTCTTAGAATCTCAAATATTTTACAAATTCCCGAGTATTATTTTTATTGTGATCTTCTCTTATAAGCAAGAGCAAAACAATTATATGCAACTCTTGGCATATTAGAAAATTTCCAATTTAGATATTTAATTTATTTTTAAAAAGTTATTTTATATATAGTATATTTATGATTTAGGTGAGAAGTTTACTGTGCTCATATTTATATTATGGATGCTTGTGACACACACACACACACACACACACACACACACACACACACACACACACACACACACACACACACACACACACACACACACACACACACACACACACACACACACACACACACACACACACACACACACACACACACACATGCATATGCACACACACACATACAGTCGCACTATGCGCTATGTGTATGGTGCGATCGGTTTCCATCTCTCATATTTATTTAGAAATAAACAATTTACAGCAGAGGTGCTCATACACCCACCCTTTTAGTACATGCCTCAAAAATTAAAAATACAGTATTTTCATGCACAGCGAAGTATCTATCAAAAATAATCTAAAATTATAATACATTAAAAATAATTACAAACTTGAAATTTGGAGAACGTGATACTTAGTTATAATGATTATATAGATAATATGAAACAAAGTAATATGCTATTTAGAACTTAAATGGATGCTCTCGTTAATAGTATACACCACTTACATAGAATCAGAATTATTTGCTATACGATTAAGAAGATGAGAAAATAATTGTTCGATGTGATTATAATATATGATTTTGAAATAATTTATTATTGATAATTGAATCAGATTCTTACGTGAAGTCCGAATCCAATGATTTTGACGTTTACAAATCTGCCTTGGGCTGTGACAAACATCCAATCTGTGAACAGTAAGGATTTTTGAAAATTTTAAACACTAAAATATATAAAATACTAAAAATACAAATAAATATAAATAAAATACCCTTCAATGAATGCTTGAGTGAGAAGTTCCTGATGAATTACGTCATTAGATTTGAAATTATTCGGGGTATATTGTACAGGGGTTGACATTGGGTTGGCTTAAAAAGTTTATCAGTTGAAAATTTTTTGCAATATACTAAAATCGCTATTGTTATTTGTACAAAACTTCATATAGCTTGATAATTTTGCCTTCAGAATTTTTTTGTAAGAAATAGTTGCTTTTTGCAATATAAGTATAATCTGATGCGTTCTGTATTTTCTGAAATGCTTTTCAGTTCTTGTTCTAAGAGCATTGAATTTTTTGATCATTGTACATAATAATGAGTTTCACCAACTATAATCTTCTTTGTTTTGGTTGGGCTTTGAATTTTAAGTTGCTATTCAGCAGTAAATGAATAACAGACACAGAAGCAGTGACAAGTAGAAGACTCCAAAACTTGTTCTACTATTCTCAAATATATCAATGGGATTGATATAAATCCCACTTCTTTTTGCTTTCAAGAACGACTCCTTTACCAAACAATCTACTTAGGTTATAGTTGCCGAATGCCGTAAAATTATATTTGAGATGTAGATTAAAATCTAAATATTTTAAAAACTCACAATAAGCAAATTAAATTTTTCACTTAAAACTATTTTGCAATTTAAGTTGCTGTAAAATATAAATTTAGTATATATAATTGTCCAATTTTAAAAATCATTAATTAAAATTGAAAAACTTTTATTGTTAAAAGTGCAATGAATATAGGGGTAATTGTAATGATAAATCATACATATTGCCTATATAACTGAAATACATAAAGATTCTAAACATTGTTTTACAGAAATAATATATTTGATATTTGTGTTGCAATGATTTTGTTAAATATTACAATTTTAATCAATCAAGAACTTTTTTGCTGGTTTGTAATGAAATTTCATTTGGCAAGATATTGAGTGATTAGGAAAGGTACATGATTTGATTTCTTCATCTTGTGCTCTTTAAGGCTATATAAAGTATACTTAAATTTTTATTATAAGTAATTTATAAGTAATAATAGTTATAAATAAAATTCTAACAAAAGATGAAATTATAAAATATTCATATAATTTAATAAAGTATAGAGAATTAATATAGGAATAAGAGAATACCATATATTATATTTGTCATAGTTGAAATTGCAGTAAACCACAATAAGCGTAACATTTCAATATTCTATAAATTTCAAAAATTTATTGTAACAATTAATTAATCTAAATAAGTATTTATATAAATTTCTCAAAATTAATATAATCAATTTAGTTTAAGTATCATTTCATTATAATAAACACTAAAATTCAAAAATATAAATCTGATGTGCAATCCGCATTATTGAAATATACTTTAATATCAAATTTGTATAAAGAAGATTTTCACTACATTTTCCACGTCATTTATTATTCTTATTCAAATTCCTCTTTTATTGATCAATCGTACTAATATTTTAGATAATATAATATATTGGCGACTTTTTAATTATGGACTACAAAACTCAAGCTATCTTTAATTATCCTTTTAAGAAAACGTTGAGCAGATTTTATTTTAAATTTTAATCATAGAAAGTGTTTGTAAATTCAAATAAAAAATGATAAATTGTATTTGTATTTGAAATTATTGTTACTTTTTAACTTGACTTAGTTTCAGCATAATTTTTCTTCCAAAATCGTCAATTAGAAATATAGGTTTGATACTGAAGTTTTAAATTTGGTTTCTAATTTGAAAATTTTTTACTTTCAACACTATTTTTTTAAAATTTTAAATCAGAAAAATATTTCTATTTACATTATAATCATTGTATTTAAATAAACTTGTAATTTAGTCAGCAAAAACTCATGCAAAGTTATAAGAATACGTACTTAGAATGTAACAGAAATATGCAAGTCAGTTGCTTAAGACAATAAACTTCTGATAAAAGTAAAATATAATTAATAAAATATTTTCACATCAAGAAGAAAACTTCAAAGAAGACACAATAACATGCTCATTCATATCCAAAAATAAATGGGTGATTCCTTAATAATGTATTTTCTGGTGCATTCGGTAATATATTATAGATATCGATATGCAGTACCTAAAAAATCGAATTTATTTACATCAAATATATTCTTTGTAGGATTTCTTATTAAGAGTTATACTTCTTTATAATTTAACACAATATGATTCCTAAACATCATATATTACATTTAATAAACATTTTACTTTCTGTTTCCTTACGAAACCTAAATAATCATTTTCGCATTTAGCTTCTGACGTCAAATCGAAATACACGATTGAAGTCAAATTATCATAATTTACTCAGCTGTAGTATGCTTGATAAATTTAAAATAAATTGTTGTCTAAAGCAGAGAAAATCGGCTTTAGTTAGGATATAATTATATACTTTTTAAATGAAACTGTTTGTTACAAAATAAGAAATACATAAAACTGTTATTCAAAACACATTTGTAATCAACAAAATGTTTAAATATTAAGTTAAATTATTGTAGGTTAAACTTTACTAAAAATCCAACGCATAATTACGTTATTCCTATTATATTCCAATTAAAATTGAAGAAGAGATTATGAAAAATGTGTAATTTCTTAAGGATTTGAAGTTACGATTTTTTAATACTTCAAAACTTTTTATCAATTTTGAATATTTTGGAGAAAATAAAATTTTTTGGTCTGTTGGTGTAGCACCAGAGCGGGATGATCTCAAATTATTTTCTTAATTTTGGAAATATATCGTGTTACTTAAAAGTTTCTCCCAGTAAAATTTTTATAGAAACCTAAATACTTTATTTGAAGAAATGCGAATGTATGATGTTGAAAAATGTATAAGGGAAAAATTCATAACTCCAGCATATAATTATAACATTACAATAGGAACTTCAAAGAAACTTAAAAATTAATTTCTTCTAAAATCATCTAATATTTCGGTGACAGAAATCTAATAAACAAAAAATGTGGTAATTGTAAATTAAAGATAGCAAAAAAAAATACAGTATTGTTTGAATAATTGCAATTAATAATGTCTAAAACACGAAAGTTTGTTCTTTGTACTTATAGTGAAATTCATGTCTGAAGTAAAAAAGTTAAATTGAGTTAAATGTCATTACAATGGCATGAATTTCATATTTCACACAAATTCTTTTTATCCCAGCTAGAGGCAAGTTTTTCGTAAATTGGTATTTTGGATGATTGCCAAATACTGCATAACACTGAATTCCTTCCATAAAAAATTAGTATTCGTAGACAGGATTTTTAAGCCATTTCTTACTGATAATGAGAACAAAGAAAAAATTATTTAATTAGATTTATAAATTTGATCAGAACTTGTTCAAAATATTTGCCAGTCTCTAATCTTCTTTTCTAAAACTGATTTATTTTTATCAAATATAAGACTCTTCAGTTACACACAAAATTTTAATAATATCAAAATTTTATTATAAATGGTTTAAAAATACAAAAGTAATATTCTTAACTATTCTTTATTCACATATATTGAGGGTCTTCTAAAAATCAAATTGATCCCTTCTTAATTAATTGAATTATGAAAAGTAATTTTCTTAATGAGTTATTCCAAAAGTATCTTTTTTTTGGAAAAATAAAATTTATTTAAAATTTCTTAACCTATCTATAACTAGGCTTCTGATCATAAATGGTATTCAAACGTTTTGCTTATGGTTTTAAATAATATTAGAAAAGGAGAATTTTAATTGATTGTATGAAATATAGTTTATTAAATATTTTATATGAACCTATAAAGAATGAAAGTTCAATAAAAATTATATACTTGTGTGTATGTATGCATTATTATATATATCCATATGTATTATTATAAAATGTTTGAAAAGGACAACAACATTTTTGAATATTATGAATTTTTACATTTTTGAGAAAACATACAAGTTTTATTACAAAATTTATATAGAATATTCTATCTGTAAAAATAAATATTTTTGTTTTCGCATTTTTTTCTTTACCATATAGCTAAAAGACAATGATATATCAAACTAAACAAATTTGTTAAGTGAGAAAAAGAATCAAGTTTTATAAAAAAATTAATTTCTTATGAATAAATTATTTTAATTTTTCATAAAAATGGGATATGTGTACTATCATTAAATGAGAAAAAAATATTTGTTAATTATGTAGCTTATGTTTATTTACGCTATTGTTAACAATGAATTTAGTTTTGTTAGTAATGTTCATTCTAACCGAGATATTTTTGGTCAAAAAAGTTAATTAAATTTTGTTTCTTAAAGTATTACATTCATTAATAGTTTTTCTTTTATGGAAATAAATCAAGGAATATCAATTAGTATTGAAACGAAACTTATAATTTATTTTTCTTTCTTTTCTAGAAAGTGTATAATTAATAAACTTGTAGGAAACTCATTTTTGTGTTCAAAATGAATGTCGTGATATGTGACATTTTAATTGAAAATTTTAAATAATATTTTGAATAATGTAATAATATTTAATTATAACATTTTCATTGATAAGCAGCAACTGCATTTTAATCCTATTTTGATAAAAACACCTTTTTATAATGATAAAAACACCTGATTGATTTGGGAAATTTAATAAAGATTTAATTCATAGTTGTTTTATCCATCGTTTTAACTTATTCTTCTCTAAATAGGTGAAAATAGAATATAAATAATATCAAGTATATAGGATTAAAATTTACGTGATCTAGGATTTTAATTCATTTTTCTACTTATAAATTCCATTATTTATAGAAAACACAGAATTTCAGTAGTTTGGCTGATTGTTGATGTACCCTTTTCAGCTAGAAGGTGATTTCAAATTAACCATTTAGAAATTCATGTCAACAAAAAACATAAAAAATTTAAAAAAATTTCTTTTTAAAATGAAAATGATATTGGAAAATGCATAGGCACCTGTGCCAATGCGGCAAAGGTACCGTATAATCCATGATTCCAAATTCTGAATATTTTTGGGGATGAAGAAGTTGCCAAGATGACATATCGTGACGTGCGCAATGACGTATATACTAGGGTTACCAAAATAGAATTTTCTGCATAATTCCTATAGGTCTCCATATGTATGATGTAATAAAAACGAGGTTGCTAGATACATAAGAAAATCCGCCAAAAAATACTGTTTTTATTTATCAAATTTAATAATAGAAAAAATCTCGTTCTCGAATGTTTTTATTTTAAAATGCCGACCTATGGCGGAGTAGTTAGTGTCCCTAACTTTAAAGCAGTAGATCCCGTGTTCGAATCCTGGTTCGGACATATATGTTCCTTTCTCTTTCCGTGTTTGCTTAATCCTTTAATTTTTGGGGGCTAAGATGGCACACCCACTGCATGCCCCGGTGTTTAAGATGGAGATTCCGGGGCTCGCTTGCACAGATATATATGTATAAGAACCCTAATATTTCACCTGTTACCACAGAGATATCATTACACTTGCAGGACATCGCGACCAACACCGATTTAACGTATCCCAGCTGTCTTTGTGAACACGAATGACTTTCAAGCCAAGGATCAAACTCGCTGCTTTCGAATAAGGAGAATGACATTCTACGCAAACAGGCCATCGAGGTCTGCGGGGATAATTCCTTTTTATGGTGCACACTAAAATTTATATTCCCACATAGTTGCAGTATGTCCTTTTTGGCTTTTGTGCCAGGAAAAGACACTCACTCACTCCCACACAGTTGATGTAACTATAGAGCAACGCCGTCTTAGTATGAAACCCAACGGTTGTAATAACTCTCTTTTTATTAGCTTATTACTAGCAAAAAAAAAAAAACATGATCAGAGTTTAAAGGCACATTTTTTTGACAAATAAATTTTTTAAATGTTTTAATCAATAAATTTATAAAGGTTTGATACTTCCAGATTTGTACTTCCAGTTTTTATACTTCCAAAAAAAACTTGGTTACGTACTAAAATATTAGTGCTTTGCATTAATGAAATTAATAGATAATTCTATGGTCATGTTCTTTTAAATAATTAATTATCTGTATAACACCACTAAAATCTATTTTAATTTATTTTGCAAAATCAAACATGTTAATGTCCTATATATTGCTTAAAGATGTTGAACGATTTATAAATGCATGAGAAAGTCTTAACTAGAAATTCAAGTTATGTCCTAACTTTTGGGTAAAATATTAAAGGAAATATAGAATAATGTTTTGTAATTTGTTCTTTTCAACCATAACCACATTTTTGAAAACGTAATTTTTTGAAATTTTACATTTTTTCTCATATGTGAAATTCATTGATTTAAATGTTTCAAGTTATTTTGAATATTTTATTTGAATCTCAGCCAATATACAGTGAACTGATCTCAATAAGAAAAATTTGACTGAGGAAAATAAGCATACGATTGTATATTAAATTAACTATATTATTCTGAAAGAATAAAGAATTTATATAATTAATTAAATGTAATAGAGTTATATTATAATAATATTTCCGAATAAAATGTTACAAATAAAATAGGTTATGTAATACAAACTTAAAATTTTCTAAATCTTAGTTTTGAAATAACAAATTCTAGTAAATATTTTTTATTAAAAATAGTTATTTAAAAGAATAAATTCGCATTTCATTGAAATTATAATTTTTTTCATTTAAAAATAAAATGTTCAAGTAAATTTTTAAAACATTTCATGTTTCAAACTTTTTATGGATTTTGAAATATAATGAATATATATTTTAAAAATAACAAGCTACTTTGTAGGAATTAATCAGAATTTCTATAGCTATGAATTCTGTAAACATCCCATTTAGAATATTTTTCTCTCCAAATCAAAAATGTCATATCCGTTTTAAAAGCCTTTATTTCTTTATTTAAAAATTAGAATTATTCTTTTATTAATCTAAATAGTCTAAATATATGATATGCTTGACGCAAGTACAGCTTGTGTCCTTAAGTTATGCTGTGAAAGTATTTTTATAAATTCAGCTTTTAAGGGGTTTTAGAGAAGCTAATAGCAGCCTCAGGATAAAATATATTTTCTGCAAACTTGCACAGACAATAAACAGAAATGTGAAGCATGATATGCAAGCTTAATTTGAACCCCGAAGATGCTATAGAAGGACTTTCTAATATTTTGTAAATACATGGCTTTTATGTAGCCTAAAGCTGAAATGAGGCCAAAAACACCTTTTTCCTTTATTTCCAGAAGCAAAATACTTAAAGATACATCATTTGGAATACATATTTATCTTGGATACTAGAGATAAGGTAAAGAAGATTTTTCAAAAGTTCATTTTTTGTGTGTTAAAAATCCACGACTAAATTCTATTGCTTCATTCTAGCAGATTAAAAATACTTTGACACGAAATTAATTTAATTATCAAATTTTGAAATTGATAAAGCAATATATTTAAGTGCAAATCATGTTTTGCATACCAAACTTATAATTATAACCTAATTAACTTTAGGTTGTTATATTTTTTCATTTTCTGTTATTAAAAAATATTCTACTAATTATCCAAACTTTGGAAATTTTTTTTACCTAATTAACTTATAGTTAATATTTAGATAATAGTTTAGTATTCCAAGCAATGTTCCTCCTCTTCTCGAAGCGGAATTCTATTGTTTAATATCGTTAATTAAATGAAATTCTGTTGCAAAATACTCTGTTGCAAAATACTTACTTTATCATTCTACACATACATCAAAACAAACAAACATTATCAATTGATGCATTATCAATGTTTATTTCAGAGCTTTCCCAAATTCATTCTTAAATAATTATGTTTCAAGTAAAAATTTTAATAAAAAGCAAATTTAATTTTCTCTATATTATTCTGTATTTATTTTAAATGTTTTCTGGGTGGGAAATATGTTCATTTGTATGCAATAATATAAATTTTGTCTTACACATATGAATGCGGAAATTAAAAATTATAGAATTAAGTTACATCATTTATATGCTCTGAAATGATATCAAATTGCTCCATCATTGTATAAAGTTATACAATAATAAATTCAAAGTACTGTATGTATTACTGCATGATTGTAAAATGTTATTGTAATAATTTAATTTAATAAAATTGTAATAATTCATGTGTAGATATATTACAATTACATTTAAAAATTGTTTTGGAATAAAGTAGAGTAGTAAACAGTACGGAAAGGTTGGTTGGTTGGTTTTAATGGCGCAAGGTCCAAGTAAGGACAAGCTGCGCCACAGTACGGAAAGGATATTTATTTTGAAAATGTTTAATATGAAACAAAAGTCTATGAAAATTAGGAAGTATTTTAGAGTATTCTGGTATAAATACTATTTCTCTTTATAATGAAAGTAATTAACGGAAATATTTTTAGAAAAAGTGATTATCCTTACTATAAAAAAACTGCTTTGACGGCATTTGTATACTTCTGATTTTTTTTTCATTTTATGTGACATATTTAACTGTATAGTATGTTGTTACAGCATAATGGATAAGCAACATTATGAGGCTATAACACTCTTTAAAGAGAATAACATGTATTTAATTTCAGAATAAATATCACACAAGAAAGAAAATTAGAGTACTGGGCCAAAATATTGAATGCATTCTCTGCTTATTATATCTGTATAGAATTAGTAACATCTTGTTTGAGAAGAGCATTATCTTAATAACACAGTCATTAGTTTTATATTAAAAAATAAATTAGGCATCGAATTTATTACTTCGATTCTTTTTATCTGTCAAGACACTCACATGAAATGAAAGATGCTTATAATAAAGTGTATTTTTTATTATTTGAAGTACTCATTTTGTATAGATGTGTTTGAACAAATATTATTGGATATACAGAGGGTGATCGGTTAACGAACAATTCGGACTGCGAACAAATTAAAAAGGAACACTTTCACGAAAGATTTTTGTGTTCGGACATCAAACACATATTTGGATAACGAACTAAAACGAATTCTAACGAACACTTCTCGGCTCTTTTAGCATAATGTGCAAATTTGCGAAAGCCAACGGACCAAAAATCGTTTCTTATCTCTCTTGAATTATGTTGCTTGTCTATTAAACTTCAAAGCTCTATGCTGGAAATTTTGTTTCCACTAGAATATTTATAACCAAAATAGACCGTTAGTTTCGACTTCGATTTTATTTAAAGCCGAAACTGATTTTATTTTGAGTTAAAAAGTATTTTCTTTTTATGTGTAAGACTAGATAAGAAAAAAGCAAATATGAATAATCTCACTGTAGAAATATAATTGTGATTTATATTTGGAACAAGCTTTTGAAAATGTATTAACATCAACAGTTTGGTTGGGAACATTTCTGCCTATCTAATTGTGATTCATATAAAGATACTAATCATATCATTCTTTTGAAATGTAATCAACTAACAAAGTCGATATTTAGGCTAGTTGAAAGGACATTAAGCGACTGAAATGTTAAATTGATTATTCGTTATCAGCCCAACGAACAGTAGTTAAGAGTTTACAAAGATCGTTTTTTTAACAATGGATGGAAGTATTTTTTATTTGCTATGAGCAGGAATATATCTTAAATGATGTCTGTAAAGGACTTTTCCAATAAGAAACTTAATTTTAATCATTTTTTTATAAATTATATCAGATTTATATGAAGTTAAATGATTTAAAAATAATAAAAGCTATATTTTTAACGAAAAATCTTAAAATTATTAAAATTATTCATAAAGTTGCATCATTATTATGTTCGAAAATGAATAAAATATCTTTCATTTGTGCAAACCATGCGTAATAATATTAGTTAGCAATTAATAGAGATTCCAAATATAATCACTTGTGTCTGCATGGATTATTTGATAAAGTATTTCCCACAATTAAATGTTCAAATATGTATTCTAAAATAAATAACCAGTTTCGAATAAATATTTATTTGTAGTAAAATGAAATATGTTTTCAGTTATTGTTTATTTTTTCTGATTGAAAGATTTTAAAATTTTTTATGTTTAATGAAAATTAATAGAATTAATTGCATAGAATAACAAATGATTGTAATCAAAAGGTGAAAAAAACGGTTTGAACACACCTGGGTTATTATACTTTTTCATAGCATAAAAAACTTGAGATTTGAGATTTCTTAATGAAACATTTTAATAATAATTTAATGCAGATCAATAAGAAACTGGACCACATCTGATGAGTATACGCATTTTATGAATATTATGCGTACACATTTGCCTATGTTTGCATACAAAATTGACTTTGTAAAAAATACGAATTGCTTCTTTCAATATCAGGCTCTTCATACTGAAACATCAAACCTGTTTTAACACTGCTTTGAGAGAATAAAACACTTTAAAGTTGTTTTGATCATGAACACTTTTCAGAATTCGTCTTTCCTGCATTTTTAAGCTTTTATGTTCCTTATACGGCTTTTTGGACCTAAAAATTGCCTGCTTTTTATAATATGTAAAAGTTCTTTGCAATTAAAAAAAACTATTCTTAAATTGACATTTTTAGTGATAGGATAAAGAATATACTAGACCTAAATTTTAGTTATAAAACAAAATTTTCAAAAAGCATTTAAAGAAAATGGTTTTATTCATCTTCAAACATATATCTGGCACTAGTGTATTAAGTTTTTGGCATTAAATAAATTACAATGTAATTACTTCTTACATAGGAAAATATGTTTTCACCATCATTTTACAATTCAATGATACGTTAACAAATTCACTTTTGAATAAAAGGAATTCATTTTACTTTCTTGAATTTGCCAGAGATACTTCCTCAGAGTCCCTTGGAAATTTTGAATCGTACAAAATACTGTATGAAATAAATTTGTAACGATCAGAGAATTTAAGGAGGAGAAAAAAGAGGAAGGAGTCAAGGAAGAGAAAAAAAAACGATGATGAGAAAATCAAATTTTAGCAGTTATCTTTAATTTATCATTTCTTTTATAATATTAAATGTTATAAAATTTTATTAATGAAATTAGTTTGAATTAGTCTCTAAAATTTTATTACAGAAATTAGTTTGAAATATTTTTTGATTTCATACAAACATTTGAAATATTTGTATAGGATATAATAAGAAAAATAATGTGTCTAAAACTAATGAGTTATGCACGTTAGCTCTTAGAATATAAATTGTAGTTTTTAAAAATACATAATAATTATCGTTATTTGGTACAGTTTAATTAAAGATTGTTTTTCATAAGTATTCTGAATAATATTATTCAGGTAAAGTTAAATAAAAAATTTTCTAGATGATTCTTAGTTTTTATTTCACCAAATATATTGCAAATGTTTTGTATATAAAAAAAATAAAATTTTATCTTGGAAATGGTTGATCAAAATAATTCTGCAAAAGCTCGTTTCCTTTCGATGAAATAATTAGAAAGACCCAACAGAAATTAGTAATATATAATTATTCTCGTTGAAATTGAGTTTTCCAAGAATCCTCGCAGTTTCTAACATTTCTTCTCATTGAATAATGATCTATGATTACATTAAGATAAGAAAGTCAGAAATCAAGATTAAAAGTTTGTATATCAAACTGATTTTCCAAGCCTCCACATTTTTTTAGCTAACCTCAAGCATCATAATGGACAGAAAAGAGGGAATAAAATCAGTCTCAAAAATTCAAACCACGCTAACAATGAAAATGAGTATTCTCTATAATTTTGATATTCCTTTATTTATTACCTTACAAAACTCTAAAATTTAAAAAATATTGTACTAAAACTATCAAAATTTTTTTAGCGATGACTGAAATTTTTAGTTGCAAAATTTGAATATTTCAGATTTGAAATCACATAATTTTATTGGTGTTAGTGTTTTATGTTAAATCCTTTTATATACTTTTGTAATTAAAAATAACTTCGTTTAAAAGAGATGTTTCTAATTTATGAATAAAGAAAATAAATTTTAATTTAACGGTTTTAGACAAACTTATGAATTGGCTTACTCGTATATCCCATTCATAAGTCATATAAGTAAGGTAATATCAATCATTTCTATCTTACATTATGTCTGCAAAGCGCAGTTTGAGCTATTAATTGAATTAAAATCACGTCTCATAGAAGCACCAGAATAGTGCACTGTTGATTTGTTGTATGTTGATGTTTTTTTCTCATATTTTAATTTTCTGAGTTCTTTCCTCTTCTTTCAGTTCTCTCTATTTAAATTTGAGTTTTCTCAATCTAAAAATGAAGTTTTCACAAATTCAAAGCCGAAACTCATGTTTTATAAAAACAAGGAAAATCCTTGTTTCTACAGCTCGTGCTAGCTGAGGTTGTAGAAAATTAATTAGTACAAGAATCTCAATTGTTCTTCATAGATTAAGTTATAGATTACCATGTTAAAAGTCTCCTTACAAGCAAATGAAATTTTTACTAGCAAAATAGTGAAAATCTATTACTCTTCTCTGTTGTGGTGGATAAATTTAGGAAGAAAGCTCAAATTCTATAGTATCTCTTGGCTTTTGTCAAAAAATATAAGGTATTTTGAAATGTTAAATGATTCCAATTTGCAAAATTAGCCTAGAAATTAAATAAATTAAAAATAAGCCCTTAAATAAAAAATTGATAAATTTTATGATTACTATTTTTAAAAATCTTAGCAATATGTTTTTTGTAAAATTATTTTAATATATATATATATATATATATATATATATATATATATATATATATATATACTAAAAAATTTCTAACTGTATATATATATATATATATATATATATATATATATATATATATATACAGTTAGAAATTTTTTTAAAAATTTTCTAAGTCTGTTTAATTTGATGTATCTTTTTTCTCATCTACAATCAACGTCATTTTTGCCAAAATATTAAAAATATTTTCAAATTACAATATATAGATAATTAACCTATTAATTTTTTGTCAAGTATTTCAATACTTCACTTTTGACATCCATGACGTACACTTTTGCTTATGATGGAAGTTAATTTTTTAATTTCATAAAAAATGCTTATAAGAAACTATATCAACACAAAAAAGTTTGTAAAATATTTTTTGAAACTCTATGTCTTCATTTAAGATATCATGATATAAAAATAAAAGGAAAACATCCCCAGTATGAGAACAGAGATTACGATCAGATGAATGCTAAGAAAAGAAAATTCTGCTTGAAAGTTCCACTAATGATATGCGCAAGAATATCAAGAATAGAGAAACCAATATTTTAAATGGAAACTCAATTTTTAAAGAAAAATTAAAATTTTTAATTTCAAATTAAAGTAAATTAATTAAATTAATTAATTGGATCATATTAAATTATTTAATTCAACTAATTAAAAATAAATTGCAATCAAAATTTTTGAGATAGTTTAGTTTATAATTTTTTGAGCACAAATGTTGATCAAATGTATTAACCATAAAGTAAGAAAATAAATATATTTCAATCACATTAATTTTAAATTTACAAAAGAATTCTTTCTTCATGTTAAAGGATTTAATTTGTGTCTGATTTTCTGAAATTCGAAGTTCTTCTAGTTTGTTTATTTCATTTGAATATTTTATTCATTTTTATAAATAAAAATAGCATTCATTTACAGTTTTTATGACATTTAAATATGTTATATTTATTTAAATATATTTTATTGATGTCGGTAGATGTTAAGAAATTCCCTGAAATCATTATTTTCAAGAAAATTATAATCAGAATTTTATACATTCAAATCACATTTCCTTAAAAAAATCAACGTAATATTATTTAATGAAGGACATCACATATATTCCATTTATTGTATTTTTTGAAAAAAACTTTTTAGAAAACGTTCGAGAGTAAATGATTTCATAAAATTTGTTTTTTTTTTATGTCATTGAAATCAATGTATTTATCTCTTAATTCACATGCAAAAACAAATGAAATCATCCACGAAAGATGATTACAGAAATATGTAAATTTATACAGCAGAAGTATCTAAATTTTTACTTTGAACTATTTTATTTATTAGCAATATGCCATTTTTGTTTATTTTTCTAGATGTATTTCTGGGTAACAATAACTTTTATCCACAAGCTTTATTTGTAAAATTATATCACTATTGTTTGGAGTGAAACATTATTATTATAATAAAAAACTCCAATCACTGCAAGTTTTATTTCGAGAAAAAATTTGAGGTTCAAAAAAAGTGGAAGAAATTCATTTTCTATTCAAAAGTTTTTCTTAAAATTATACGTTTATGTTTTAGTAAATTCCTTTGAAAAAGAGTGTGATTTCAACAACAATAAATATTAATATCTCATAGGGAAAAATTTGTTTTGGTGTTAAATCTAAGAGACAAAAACATATCTGCATTTCTTATAAGTCATAGTGTTGAGAAAGATTTAAAAAAATTCTTTACATAAATCATAACATTTTGTATAAAATAAATTAATTGAAATTAAATAGTTTTTTAAATAATTAAATTAATAAGTATACAATAAAATATCCATAATAATCTTGAAAGGAATAATCTATTTCTCATAAAAGCTTAAGTATCACAAATTTTATTACAGACATAAAAACTTCACTTTATGTACCATATACTAGGATAGTTATAATTCAATTTAAAGTTAATATTAAATCATATATATAAGAATATAATTTAACATAATTTAGTGGATTTAAGTTTTTTAACTGAAAAATTCAATAAATACCAATGCAACTGCAATATATTTTACAAATAAAGTACAATCTTTTTATTTGTAAATAATGAAAATAATCAAAATATTAGTTAATGAATAATAATATTATTGTAAAAATAAACTTTAACATTTTCATCTTTTTAAAATATATTTTCAGAAATTGTAACAAACCACTAAACGAATAAATTACACCTTTAAGTGATAAAAGAATCTGCCTTGAGTATGAAGAGTAACGTAAGTTTTTTAATAAGTGACTTTATGCTTCATAATTGTTTATTAGAATATATTTGCTTTCTTTATCGAGGAACAAAACAATATGTGGTTTCCAAAATAATATGAAAAGATAATAGTCCAAGAAAATTACATTTAAGTTAATCGGATATTTAAATTTTTTTAAATTATAATAAAATTGCTATTCCTCCCATTCTTGCTTTAAAACACTTCGAGATATTTTTGAAAATTATTCCTTTTGCACACTTTTCCTTACCTTAGATTCTTTTTTCCCTTTTCTTTGTACATTCTTAAATGTTTTTTTCAACATAAATGGTTCTTTTAAAGTAATCATTATTGTCTCAACATTATAATCTCTCTCTAATAAGAGAAAATGGTACAAACATGTTACCAAATTCCGTATTAATATCTTGGATTTTAGTCTAAACTAATGCTTTAAAATATCTAAGAACGGTTCTGATTTTTAAAAAATGTCTAATATTATTAGTAAGAAGCAAAAAAAAAATCACTAAATTATTTAACACCTCCGTCACTTGAGTCATGAATTTATTCATTTGGGTCCAAAAAATAAAAGTAAAACAGAACTCGTTTAAAAATTAACGATCTAACTAAAGATCAGGAAATATACTGATCAAGAGAACTGAATAAATGCTCGATATGCAAATTAGATATGTGTATGAAATTAATAAAAATTTGATCATATTTTTAGTATTAAATTAATTAACTAAGTTATTGAGCAAGAATTTTTTAAATATGACTTTCTTTAGGAAGTGTAAGAACTTTTATTTAAAAACATGGTTATTAGTATTAGGTACCAAATGAAGAAAATTAGTTTCGTCAATTTATAATAATGATCTATACTCATGAGATACTGAGTAACTAAATGCAAGTTAATCAGAGTTGTCAGTAGCTAAATATCTGGTTGTAATTCATGAAACAACCTTAAGCCATGGACTCTGTATCAAATGCATCAACAAAAAATAATTAACTGTTATCAGGCATATATAGTTTATTACAAAGATATAACTAGTGCATGACGATTATAAAATAATGTTTCCCTGTTATGCGGACGATAAAAATAGAATAGTAAATATAAGTTCAAATAATTTTGATTAAAATATTTGATTTGTGTTAAATTAATTTAACATCTGTCTTGTGTAGACAAATTTACAAAGATTGTTTCTCGATAACGGGACCACACACATATACAGCAGTTTGATTGCCTTTTCTACAGTCTACTAGAAAAGATTGAAAAGATATGTCCTCTTATCATCTCCTTAGTTAGTTATAAATGGAGAACTGTTTTTTTTTTTGGCAAAATAGGTATGGAAATGGTAATATAAATTAATTACCATAAGAATGATAGCATAGTGTTTAGTGCACCACTTTACAATTCAAGGTCAAATTTGAAAAGTGTTTTAAATGTACATTTTGATAGCAATTCAAGTAGGCATAGTAATTTATATTGTCTGTCTACAAATAGTTATCAATATGGAATTGGTATCTACTCCAAGTAGCATAGTATTATTTTCTTTCAACAAATTCCTTTTTCATAGTATTTGAAATATTTGTGGAGCATCATTCTACTTTGGACTCTACTTTTTGTTTCCTGAAAATAAAACGAATCTTAAAAAAGTCTACTTTTCGATTTACTTTCTTTATGTTAAATCAAATAAAACAAAAATGCATGTTAAAATGAAGAAAAAAAACTTTTTATGACAACTGAAATTGATTGTCTGCTTAATAAAGCTAAAAAAAGAAAAAAATCAAGTAAAGTTTAAAGCAATTTTATTTTATATTTCCTCCCATTAGGTAAATATCCATCATGTACGCTTTTATCTGAAAAAAGAAAAAGAAGTAAAAAATTTATAAATACTATCGAATTCCTGAATATTGCTTAAGTTTTTTTTAAGAAACCACAAAGTTGCTTTGTATAGTGGGGGTCATTAATGTCAAGTCTTACATCTTTCGAAGGCATTTAATAATTGCCTTGTCATTTCTTCTACAAATTACAATTGAAATATTTTTATTTTTCCTTTATTATTTTTTACAAAATGTTAAAAATTATTTATTTATACTTTTTTGTTAGACAGCAAGTAAAAACATATGCTTCTTTCAAAAAATATTTAATAATTACTTTTCTTTTAATTGCAAAAAAATAAAATGTTTTTAATTATTTAAGAAAGGAAAATATTTGGATAGAACAGGAATCATTAAATCTGTTTTTAACTATACTTTATTTTCGTTTTACATTTAATTAACTTTTTCATTTATATGAAAAATTATTTTTAAATCAAGTAAGTGAATCAGGGAAGAATAAATGAAAAAGTAGTATGTACAGAAAGAGACCTAAAATGTGTATAGAAACAAAATATGTTAACCCTTACGAAATATCTCCAAAACTAAGAAAATTAGATTGATTTTGGAAAGAAAATAGAAACCCAACATCCATCTACAGTTTTTTAACAAGAGCCCTGAAATATTAGAATAAAAAGATAAATTAACATTACTTTTTCTTATTTATTTATTTTAAAAAAATGTAAAAAAATTATTTCCATTTATTATTTATTTTTAATATTTTATATTTCATTTCTAAAATAGCATATTAAATATGAATGTTTTTAAGTAATTATGTATTGTATAGTGTTCTACTGTGACATAGACACCAAATAATCTAATATATAAAATGAATTTTAGATTGTGTCTAGAAATTTTTGAGAAAAATTGCTAGTTATCAGTAAATGTTTATCGAAATCATTAAAAATATACTCATAATGAATTACATTAAACAATAATATTTATTTTAATGTTATGCAATATTTAAATTATAGAAAACGACATAAAATATTTATCGCCATTGAAATGTTGCAAAATTTTAATAATAAAATAAATATTTAAAAAAGGAAAAGTATTTTTAAGTACTTTTTATTTTAATAAAGAAATATATGTTTAAGTTTTTATTCTTTTGACATTTAGATTTTATTTAATTCTAAAATATTTGATTAAAAAAGTAAATATAAATCTGTTAGAATTCATTATTCTTATTAAACTGTCGATTTTATGGAGTTTTGCCTGAACGTAATAAAAATTTTTAATTATCTTCATTATGAATCTTTAATTTGCAATTTATTTCATTATAAAATTTCTTAAAATATTATAACAGTAAAAAGTGACTATGCAATTTCTTTTTTTATTTATTCTATTCTACTTTGTATTAAGTAAAGAATGTATATAAACTTTTTTAAAAAAAGTCAGTTTGTTTTTTACAATTAAAAACAGAACAAATATGCTAATATTTTAATTAATAAATAAATTTTCTAAATTTTCCAAATATATATCTCACTCAAAAATATATCAAATACCAATTCTTCTTTAAAGGGCCGATGTGAATCAAATTTGGATTTTTGCTTATGAAAAAAATAGTTTAATTGATTACAGAATAAAATTATTACGAAATTTAAAAATATAGTATCTACTTTAAAGGAAAAATATAGACATCGTATTCTTTAGAAAGTATTTTTAAGCTTTTGATGTTAGTTGAACTGCAATTTTATTTTTCTTTCTGTCTGAAAAGACATTTTAGCTTTGCAAAGATGCCATGAAAAAATCGATATGTTCAAGAAAATTACTCTCATCGAAGCTAACTACCCACAATACAAGAAAGTTTTACAAAAAGTTCTTCCTTTGCGTAGAAAACGTTCTTTTAAGGATTTTTTGAAAGATATCTATTGTACCGTTTGGTTTCTATATCATGCATTTACGGTTCTTTTATATTTTGCTTAGTCTGCAGAGTTATTCCATTTTCTTTTTTGTTTCATCAAAAAAGTTCTTTAAGTTCTTTTAAAGTTAGCTTATATAGTATATCAAGAGTTTTTTTATATACATTTGATATTATGATATTCGTAACTTTTGAATTAATGTTTTCTTTTAATACACACACACAAGTAAAATGATAACCAACTGACGGAATTCATATTCAATATTCTTTGAAGTATTTCAAACTTCAAAACATCTGATCTAAGTATTTTAAAGTGATTTAGTTTAAAATACTTATTTAATAATTTATATAAAATTCTCTTCAGACCTCAATGATAATGTTTTCTTTATAAAAATACACGCAGATGAAATAGTAATAATAGTTTGCATACACATTATAAATAAATAGTATTAATGATTTAAAAATAAAATAATTCTTAAAAAAGGACATTGGTAAATGTTAATCAATAATTACGAATCACAAGGAAATTAATATTTTACACTGAAAATGCAAAGCCAAGAAGGTTTGGCTAGAAAAAATGAAACCTCAAGATAAATGCCTTTTTCCGAGTAATACAAATCATGGTAAATGTTTGTAGCTCTCTAGCTACGTAACATAAGATATAAGGTGAATAACTAGCAGTGTGGGCAATATATTCGCGCTGTTATTGCTGCTTAGAAAATAAAGATCAAAGAGCAAAGGAAGCAGCGGTGAATGAGAACTTATTAGAAATCGATCTACCACTTCCACGAACCCACCTTTTGCAGTTCCTTAAGCAAAGACTCAAACATCAATGGCAAACCAGCTGGGACGACTCATTAACTGGCCGCCTCACACACAGTATTATACCCCATGTTACAACGGACAGGCTCATTTCAAATCCAATGATCATCTTTCTTATAACAAATCATGGACCCTTCCCAGTGTACTTTCACCGATTCGGTAAAGCCTCAACCCCACTTTGCAGCTGCGCGAACGGCAGTGAAGGTTATGCTTTGCATTATGTGGAATACTGTAGCTATACGGTGGGCCTCCACCTAATTCGCCATTCCTCACAATCTGACATCGCTTTCATCAAGTTTATTATTGGTGATAAATTTAGAGTTAAAAGAGTGATGAATATTATGTCCATGCTGGTTACAAAAGGACTGGATTTATGCGCCTCGCCAGTACAAACCACATCACAAACACAAAATGACTCTGAACTTAACCTCTCAGATGATGATTAAAGCAAGGACAATTGCAGCACACTTCCTTAATTTTGTAAATTTTTGCTTTATTTTTCATATTGTCTGTTACACATCTTACTGTATTTAGCCTAGAATTTTGTTTTTCATGTTTTTTCTCTTATAAGTAAGAATCATTATATCTTTTCTAAGCTGGATTTCTCAAATTAACGAGACTTGTTATGTCAATTCTGTACTTGTTAAATTTTTATGAATGATTCACTCTATCTCTAGTATATCTAACTATTTCGTCGCCTACTCTATCTTTTTTTTCTTTAATGTTTACCTTTGCCGATTTTCTTTTTCATGGAATTATTGTATCTTATTCCTGTAATATGTGACCAAATGTTTTTTTTTTTTTTTAAATATTTCACTTTAATGCAAATTTGTTAACCAAATTTAAACTAAAATAGATGCTGCGGTTAATAGTAATCTCAACCACCTTTTATACTTATTTAATCTCCTCTGCTTTAATTTACACATTACTTATGTTTTCATCTTTAATTTTAAATTTTTCCTCTCTTATGTACTGAAATGTAATTTGTTCCAATGAGCCTCTTTCTCTGACATGTGTCACAGATATAGGCTTGAAAGTCCAACATTGTTTTCATTTTTAGTCCTCAACTACGTAGTCAAGTTCTGGATCTCAGCGGGCACCTGGCACTTCGTGCGAGGTATTTATTCCTCTAATTTGAAGAGGGGTGGAACCTGATAACCGATAGGTACAGACCAGGGCCTCCTCTTCTCGTTGTTGTTGTTGCTTAGAAAATAATCGTTGAAAGTTTGTTCTTGTCACAAAGGATGCCATTATTTCAAAGAAAGTCAGGCCATCGTCGATGGAGCCCGTTCTAGAAGAAAGACGAGTTTACGAGGGGCATGGTGATCGGACAGAGAAGGGCAGGTTGGACCTTATGGCAAATCACAGCTGACAGTGCACCGGCTGTGGAGAAGATGATTGGAACAAGGGACTGCGGAACATTTGTGGTGTGCCAATGTAGCCAGAGTGACGTCAGTACGCATGGATCGAAACGTCCAACTGGAGGCGGTGGTGGCTCGCAAAGCACGTCTACCGAAATTCTCAGCATGTGCAAGGCACCCTGTAGCAATTGTGGAACTCCCCACCACCATGGCTTAGGGTGTCATTGCGTATGATTCCAGGTCACCACTAGTTCGTATTCACAGCACGATAAGCAACCCAATAATACGTGGATGATGTGCTGCGGCAGGTGACACTCTCTGACCTTCACATGTGCCCAATGCCTTTATCAGCAGCATAACACATGACCACATATAAATTAGATACAGCCAACATGCCCAGCAAGGTGTACAGCTGCTTCTGTGGCCACAGTGCTACCCAAATCTCACATCAATTGAATATTTTTGGGATATGATTGGATTCCATTTGCAGATCCCACCATTGCTTCCTCCAGAAGACACACTTTGTCAATTGTTTTTCAGAGAATGGTGAGCCATTCCTCAGCACGCCATCCGTACTATTTCTGATTTTGTGCCCAGATGTGTTGGATCGATTGTCACCGTCACGATGGTCCCACATCATACTGATTCGGCCCTGTTCTAGGTATGTATTATGCATGTCATTTCAAAATTCAGATCACTGTTTTTGAAATGACAATCATTCGTTGAAATCGTTTTTGAAACGAAATCAGTTCGTTGATGTCTCTCTCTGCTTGTCAAGTTTCGTCACTTTCTGGCAACTCCTTCTTATTGTTGCATTTTCAATATCGGCGAATGTATTATGGATTGTAGTTCAAATGAAAAATGTATCACGTTAATTTATAGAAAGTGTCATAATTTAAATTTTAATATGATCCTCACTCATACTTCTAACAGTCATAATAATTTATTCTGCGAAATAGTTATTTTAATATAGATGGCTGTAACTAATGAAGGACGGTTATTCGCGTGTGAATTATATACATTGGACAAGCCATTTCTATTATTCCATTAAATATGAAGACTTTATCTTAGTAAAAAAAGTTATTTAAAAGAAAAAGCGTTGATCATTCAGCTACCAGCTCGGCTAGAGAAAATAAAAAATTAAGTTTGCAAACCTTTTTGAGGTTTTTATACTTAATAAGAAAATAGAAAGAAAATAAAATATTTGGAGAGTTTCAGGGATTTATTATGGCACTAAATTTAAAAATTTTTAATTGACATATTTCCGCTTCATTTTCTAATTTCTATTAAGATATAACTTTTTAATTTAATTTGATAACAGCTAGATTATTTTGAAATTCAAAATAAATTTCACGAAAACCAATTTACTGGTTTGAAATCTGATATAATTTTTTTAAACATATTTTCTTCCTTCTCATATCATTATGATAAGGAATATGATAAAACTTTTTATTAAGAAATAAGCAAAATAAATATTGATTGGATATCTTCCAGATATAAAATACTAAGAAAGTATGAAAATTATTTTTATTAACTAACAAATGAGAAAAAATGAATTTTCCATTAAAATTCTTACATTTTATTTTGTTTGAAATAGATACAGAGAAAAGTCTATTGAACCATCTATGTATTTCTCAAATGGAATTTCATTAGTTTAAAATGTGATTGTAATATTTTCCACTAATCTCAATTATTTGACAAGCAGTCAAGAATATAAATGCGTCTCAGATAAATATCCAGAAAAAGAAAATGGAATTTTCAGGTTTTTATTTTTTAGCAATTGAAGCACTAAACTAATTACATATTTTTTCAGAAAAATTACTTTCAAAAATTATTTTCAAGTAATTTTTAGCCTTAAATTTAAGAAAATTAAGATCTTTTTATTTGCATTGATTTTTTAAAGATGAATTACGTTCTCATGTATGAATCGGAATACAATTTGAGTAATTTAATAATGATGGAAGCTTATGTTTGTCATTAATATTAATGAGCAATTAAAAACACATTATTTTAAGAATAATCAGTTTTTTAAACAGTTAGTATGTTAAATTTCTTATTTAAATATTTTTATTTATTTTGATGAAAAAGGTCTGATTTATTGTTATGAAAATAGCAGTTTATTTACATTAGTTTTATACTATTATGTACCATAAATACTTTATTAAAATAAGCTGAGAAATTTCATTCGATGGAAATTTACAATTATTGTTATTTTGGAACAGTTAGGCTTGCAATTTGGGATGCGCTGCTCCACTTTTCCGACGAAACCATAATTTGGTGTGGAATCCGATTTCCTCAGTACACACATGCTATAGGTACCCATTTATAGGGTAGGCAACCATTTGATACCCATTCATTGAAGAAAAAGACAAATGCAGGAGAGAGTGCGAAAGTTCATCCATGCCCGTACTGGATTCGAACCCAGGACCTCACTATCCGTAGTCAGTCACGCTGACTACAAGACAGAGTAGAGGCCATTATGTACAATAAATACTTTATTTAAATCCTTTGTAGGGTAGTTTATTAATAATTATTAGGTACTTAATTCACGGTAATGGTCATTTACTTCACAACCATGATCTTTTAATTTTTGAAGGCAATTCATAGAATATTTAAAATAATACTGGTGGCAGTTGAAATCAAGTATTCGAGAAAATGAATTCATGGGTTTAAGCATTGCATTCAGTTAAAAATCTCTTTTACAAAGAAGGTTTTTGAGCGTATTCCAATACATTTGAATCCTTTTTCACTACACCATTCAGATTTAATTTATGAGGTAAAGATGGATAATTTAGATAATTAATTATATTTTAAAATTTTATTGAAATAAAATCCCCGAGTTTCCATTTATAAATTTACAGTTTGCACATTTCATAAGTTCGTTTTTAAACTAAAATATCTTCATTTGCAATCATTCTTTATCTATTGCTAAAAAGTTTCTATCATTAAAGCATTTTATTCGTGGTTAAATATTTATCCTTGGCTGCATTTATTTTACTGAATGTTAAAATTTGCATGCAATATAAATTTTATGAGCAGAGATTTTTTTTTACCATTTTCTCTTTTTTGATACCTAATTTTTATGCAAATTTTATAACGCATTTTAAGCTAGAATTATAAGTTAGACTAATTTCAGTACGAGTTTTATCTTCTATATTCTATAGCCTTATCAATTTTTTAAATCTAAAAATAAATTAAGCAACTGTTAATAATTAGCTATTTAATAAAAGCACCTTAATTACAAGAGATATAAAAAATTACGTGTAGATATATGCATACAAGTTTCTATAATAAAGCTATTTACAAAGTCATTAATTGAACAGGAAACTGCAAAATACTTGAGTCAAAACTAAACAAAGTTATAAATTAATTACAATTCTTAATATTACTCATTGAATATAAACATAATAAGGAAATTATTAAGAAAATACTAAACTAAGATAATGATATTCTTTAATGTTACACGAAAAGCACATTTCCAGCAAATTTTAAGGAAAATATTTTTTAACCGTAAAATGTTTTCAGTTTTAGCAAATTACCATATTTTGATTAATATCCAGTTTTCATAAACTAATTATGTCGTAAGATATAATTATCTTCGCTAATAGTTCAGCTTTATGGATGACTGATTCGAATAGTTTAGAAATTCTATGACATGTTGCATTAATTTTTCTTTTCCAAAAATATTATCTGCTGAGATTGAATTTTTTTTGAAAAGTAATTGTATCATTAATGATATAAAAGCACATTTGTAGTGTAGTAAAGAATAAATTTTAATGATAAAGTATCTTTCATAAAAAGTTTTTTTTTTATCAATAATGCCTTTAAGAGTTATTTACTTTCTGTTATTCTAAAAAATTCCTCTAGATAATATGTATAACTAAAACAAATACACAAGTTTTGTATATAAATTATCACTTTACTCCAATAAAAAATTCCTTGACTACAAAAAAAAGAAAAAAAATTCATTAGTTAGATTTATGTTTGGTTTCGTATTAGATTATTCCTTCAATGTTGATAGACAATGAAACGAATGTAGCCTGGGGAGAAGTACTATTTATTTGACAATTATTAAAAGACAAAAGAATCCATGGAAACAAATGTTGTGTTACTTTATTTGAAAATCCTCCATGTATAGATATTATACATATACATACATATATTAGATAGCGATGTATTTTATTTAAATATATATATATATATATATATATATACATACATATATATACATACATATCTAAATACATTATTACATATTATATTATTATATATATATATATATATATATATTATATATATATATATATATATATATATAAAATATAAATATATATATATATATATATATATATATATATATATATATATATATATATATATATATATATATATATACAGGGTGTCCCGAAAGGTCGTTGCCAAACTTAACGTGGTGGTCTGTCATACCATGACAAACAAGATTTACATAGGAACTTGTGTCCGAAAATGTGAACAGCGACCGCTAGAGGGCAATGTTTGCAAGCGTAGAAGGGGAGAAAGAAATGATGCCAAAAGAGGTTTCAATATGTTTTTTATTAAATATATGGTTAAATTACAGAAAATGTTCAAAATTCCTTCCATTCGCAACAATGCAAACTTCACAACGTCGACGCATGGATTGACGGAGCCGTTCAAAATGCGCAGGTGTGTCACGGATACGTGCTGCCGCTTCCACGATCCTGGCGACGATATCGGTGTCCGATGTCACGGGAATCTCGTATATCAAGGATTTCATGTATCCCCAAAGGTAAAAATCCAGGGGAGTCAGGTCAGGGGACCGCGGTGGCCATGGGACTGGTCCGCGTCTGCCAATCCAGCGATCAGGGTATGTCCTATCGAGATATTCCCGTACACTGTGGCTAAAATGCGCAGGCGCTCCATCATGTTGAAACCACATGTTTCGTCGTGTAGCTGCTGGAAGGTTAACCAACAGATCCGGCAACACACTTTCTAGAAAAGTATGGTAGTTATTCCCATCGAGGCGTTCAGGAAGTAGGTAAGGGCCAATTAGCATGTCACCGATAATACCAGCCCAAACGTTTATGCTGAAGCGTCGTTGATTTGCATGAGCATGTGTACATCTTGGGTTTTAATGCAACCACACGTGCATGTTCTCCAGGTTCAGAACACCGTTCCATGTAAAAGATGCTTCGTCAGTAAACAAAATCCGTGATGGAAAATCCATCTGTGGAATCCATTTTTGCAAATACCAGCGTGCGAATGCAACGCGTTGGGAATAATCATCATCGCACAGTGACTGTACTCTTTGGATGTGGTAGGGGTGTTGCCTGTCCTCGTGCAGTATGCGCTGAATGATGGAACAAGGTACACCCAATACGCGTTCGATAGCTCGGAGGCTTGTTCTCGGGTTCCTTTCAAATTCCCGTAAAACAGCTTCCTCTGCGACAGTTGTGCGTGTAGTGCGTTCTCGACCGATGTGGCTACCTGTCTGGAAAGCTCCTGCCTCTGCGCAATCTGCGAAACAGTTGCCCAAACAAAGCACGACTTGGCTGACATCTGTTTGGGAAGCGCTCAAGGTAGATCCTTCCCGCGGCTCGTCCATTTCCATCCGCAGCACCATACGCATAAATCATATCGGCCAATTCTTCATTAGAAAACCGATTCATCGTTCTCCTGCAGCGTCGTCGCCTGATATAATCGCACTTCCCACTCTCCCATCTGCCTGCGAGCATTGCCCTCTGGCGGTCCCTATTTGCATTTTAGAACACAAGTTCCTATGTAAATCTTTTTTGCCATGGTATGACAGACCAGCTCGTTATATATATATATATATATATATATATATATATATATATATATATATATATATATATATATATATATATATATATATATATATATATATATATATATATATATATATATATATATATATATATATATATATATATATATATATATATACTGCTCAAAACAATTAAAGGATAATGCGGTTTTTGGTGGATCTTGTGGCTGGGAAACTTTTTAGCTGATTGATACGTTGTCGACAGATGTGGTAGGTTATATGAGAATAAATTACACATGTTTGGCAGAAAAAAATGCATTTTATTGCGCATTTGTGTACAAAAAGAAAAATCACAATTCGTGCATATGAGAAAAAAGAATAAGAAAAGGTGTTGTCTTCAAAGTAAGTCATTTTCAGTAGGGGGTATGGTTTTCACGGACGGCCAGCAACGTTGAACACCTTTGAGGCATGAAGTCAATGAGGCTATTAATCACGAGTTGGGATATTCTGTCCCTCTCTTCCAGAACAGTTCTTTCCAGTTCTTGGAGAGTTTGTGGGGGTGGTTGATGGCCAGCAACTCGTCTTCCTAGAGCGTCCCAAACGTGCTCTATTGGATTCATGTCTGAAGAACAAGCTGGCCATTCCATTCGTACGATTTCTTCCTTGAAAAGGAAATCCTCCACCAGGTTAGCACGATGTGGTCTGCTGTTATCATCCCTTAAAATGAAATCATCTCCAATTGCTGCAGCGTAAGGGACTACAATAGGTCTGAGGATCTCGTCCCTATATCGGTGACCAGTCAGAGGTCCATCTCGAATGATATAGAGGTCTTTGCGCCCGTCAATGGAGATGCCACCATACACCAACACTCCCCCAACGCCAAATCTGACACTTTCGTGCACGAACGCTGGATTATTCCTACTGCCACGGTCCCTTCAGATGAAAATACGCCTATTATCAGGATGAACAGAAAAATGGGACTTGTCAGAAAAAAGAACTTTGCTTCATTCATTTCTCCTCCAGTTCACATGCTCTGTTGCCCACTCCCTGCGGTCGCGACGATGCCTTGATGTCAGTTTAACACATTCCATAGGTCGGCGAGCATACAGACCTAGACCATGAAGCCGGTTTCGGACAGTTTGAGTTGAAACCGTGGTGTCAGTAGTCGAGCGAAGGTGTGGTTGGAGAAGAATAGCGTTCATATTTCGGTGTCTCCGAGCCGTTAACACTAAATAATGGTCTTCATTGGGCATTGTTGCCCATCTACAATCTTGCCCTGGTCTTCAGCCTGCACTTCCAGTCTCCAAAAAACGGTTCCTGATACTGGAAATCACACTTTGTGATGCTCCAATAGCTTGTGCTACTCCAGCTTGATTTTGGCCCCCTTCTAACCTACCAACAACTCTCCAAGCTTCTGAATCGGTTAAATGACTTCGCTGAGACATCGTACTCATCGAAACAAAGCAGTCACTGAATACCGATCATCCTTGTATTCATTGTCTTTTATTCAGTTGAAAGTCAAATTTCATTCACTGCCACTGAAGTGACGTTTTTGAAGTCGAACTCAAAATCAGCATACTCCACAGTTTGAAAATCAGAAAAATTTTCATTTGTGATTCTCTTCTTCTATTTTCAGCAAAAAAAATTTCGTTTATATATTTATTTTATGTAAAACTTACAATATCCTTTAATTGTTTTGAGCAGTGTATATATATATATATGTATATATATATATATATATATATATATATATATATATATATATATATATATATATATATATATATGTGTGTGTGTGTGTGTGTGTGTGTGTGTGTGTGTGTGTGTATATATGAATGTATATATATATATATATATATGTATATATATATATATATTACTTAAAGATATTTCTATTCGATTGGCAAAATTAAAAAAATGCTTAGATCGCCTTAATTTAATTTTGTTTGCTTTTAATGTAAATTGTTTCATAATTGGTATCTTGAGCATTTCTACAATCGATGTTATTCTAATGGAATAAAAATCAATAAATCATTGCTTTATTGTGTTTCAATTACTCAAATAAGTATATTCTATAAATTATTAATTATTAGAATTTTTAAGACACAGAATATTTTTTTTTGTAAAGCAGACTTAGTGTTTGAGAAATGAGTTGAAAGTCCAGACACCTTTAAGATTATAATAATTTGCCGCAGAGAATCATCACTTTTAAGGTTAATTCATATTGCTACGATTGAACGGCTACCAATATAATATTTTTTTTCTTAAAGTTTAAAATGTTATTTTATATTATTATGTATAAAATGAAGGATAGTTTTGTTATTAACTTAAGAAACTCTTATGTACAAAATGTTCTGCATTGAAATATATTTAAAATAAAACTATACAGGCTCTAATTTTGTACTTGATTTACATATATATAAAAGCTGAAATTCCAAATATTTGTAGGTTTTTCTAATTTTTGTTTTATTACTGATACATTCCATAAACCAATATGGAAAATAAATTTTATATTCTTAATGGCAGTACATTTTCTCTCATGACTCATTTATAAAAACTTCCTCCAATTATATAAGAGGATATTTTGCCCAGAAATCCTCAGGAATCTCAATTAAAGATATCTTAATAAAATAAAAGAATTTGTTAAATAAGCTTAAATAAACTCTTTTAAGGACTTGACACACAATTTTGGAATAAATAAATAAAAATAAGAAAAAGTACTCTCTCTCATAAGCAAAATTTTGTGTATCATAAATTTCATATGAAGTTTTGTAAACAACTAAGAAAATTATTAATTTTTTAATGCCAAAGTAATGTTATCCTTTTGTATGATTAGGTCCAGTTTTCAATCAAATAATTCCAGGCTTGCTACAACTTTCATATTTAGGGACATAACGATATAAAACGTCTTCCTTGATTAGTAATTCATTATATCATTCCTAAAAGGAAAATATCTGAAACAGTTTTAGCCATCAGAATCAGTCATTCCAAAGAGTCATAGATTTGTTGCAACATTCGATGAATGCTTTGCAGAATGTTATGGAGGATATATAACATTGGATTCTTCATCATTTCGTCTACTGAGCCAAAAATTGCTGTGAAAGTCGGTTTGATCATTTCTGAGTTGAATTTTCAATTCGCAAATTGTTCGCCTTTGAAGGACCCTTCTCTTTGAAATTTTAATAATTATTTTAATGGTACATTATAGCTATATATATATATTTAGTTTCAAGAAGTTTATTTTAAGGTGTTTTATCTTTTGGCAGGAATTTATCTAAACATTATATTTAATCTTTTTATAAAAATGTTAACTGGTTTTATTAGATAGTTAAAAAAGTTCTTTTAATATAGCATGTAGATTGTTACTGTCAAACTGAGACAATTCATCTAATATTATTACATGATATTTTTATGCTTTTACACCTTAAGCGATATCTTTATTTTATAATTTTTTCATAGTTATAACACATAACTGTATTTTGTTTTTTTTACAAATAAATGTGCTCCTTTGTTGACGATATCCTCCTTTGACACGATATCTTAATGATGTAAAATGCAGAGTGAGATTTATTGTCAATCGCTTGTTTCAAGAATTTTTTCAATATGTTTGCTTATTAAAAATTATCTTGGTATTCACTTTTAAAGTAATCTATGCTAATATAAAATAAATGATGCGTAATATTATTAATTTTTTTAAAATTTAAATAATATTGTTTAATAACTGAGTTATATATTTTGGATTTCAACCATTTTTTTCATATGTATGACACTTGATAATAATATACAATTTTATTTGAAGGCAATATAGTTCTTAATATAATAATGGATTAGGGGCCGTGGTAGCCTAGTGGTTAGGGTATCGACCTTCCATGCGGAAGGACGGGGTTCTATTCCCAATGCCTCCAAAGACCCACCGAGTACATGCGATATACGTGCTCGTTAAATCTGTGGAATCGAAAGTCCTGTGGTTGGTCTCGTTGAGCAGTTACCATGGGTGCAATTGCTTGAAGAAAATTTCCTCCTTCAGATCAATGTCAAAATTGAGGACGTGGATCCTCTGGTGGTGCCATCTATCGGAGGATTTAAAAAAAGAGCAAAGACGTACTTTCACCTTCATGGTGCTCTGCATAAAACGACTATTGACTTTAAATTCGCATTGCCAAGGCATAGCGAGCTTGGCTTGTCCAAGTGTCATAAGTAACAACAACAACATGGTTGGAGTACACAATGCATAAAATTATATGACTTTTTTCTTACTCTGAGCTCAAATTGTTGATGAATTGCTCGATTTATCCATATTATCCATACATTTTTGCAAAAAATTTCAGATATCGTTCCATCAACGAATGATATTAAATAGTTTATAATTACAACTTCAATATCTGTTATGTTGTTAAATTTTTTTTATCTAGAATAACCAGTATCACAGTCCAAAGTTTGTTTAAATCTTATGATGTGGAACTGAAATTTCAAATTTATTACAAAAATTATAAACATTAATTTTACATTAAATTTAATGCCATCTAACAATAATTCTTATTGCTACACATAATTTTTATGGTTAATCAATTGAATATTATTTAGCTTTAATAAATTAAATTTAAAAAAAAAACTTTGGGGTTTTTTATTAAGAAAAAGAAATATGTGTTCAATTTATATTTACTATTTGAAAATATGCCAATGGAATTTCTTGAGCAAATATTTTATTCCTTAAATTTTCAAAGAAAATACAAATGTTAAATAAAAACAACAGCAATTTGGATGTGTGATTTTTCACCAAAAATAAATTTTAAGAAATAAATTTAAAATGATTTTTATAAGCGAAATGTTTTGGCACTAGATCTAAAATCATAAAATGTTATTAATAAACATCAAATAAATAAGTTTCAAAATTAAAAAAATTAAAATCTATCAATCATAACTAAAATTATTTTAATTGATTGCTTTTTGGTCAAACACATGTTTACTTATATAAAACTTACTTTAAAATTTGTGTTCTCCAAAATCTATCTTTCATATACTTCTAATCTGCAAAAATTCTAATTTTTGCATATTTTGCTAAAACTCAACAACAAGATCTTTTATTTTTATTTCTTTAAATGAACTTAATCACGTATTTCCCACACATAATATAATAGCAAAACATTTAAAATAATTGCTTATTATAAATGTTTTAGATTAAATGACTTTTTAGTTGATAGAAATTATAATACATTTTTCATTTTGAAAGAAAAATTTTTCCCAATGAAATTTATTGTAAATATAGCTCGAACAAAAATTTTAGCGTATTCTTCAAAACATCAGGTTTTGATTTATTTTTTTCTTAATGAAAAATTAAAATAATGTAAATTAAAAAATGAAGAATTATTAAAGGTTTTTATTTACTTTTTTCTTAATGAAAAATTAAAATAATGTAAATTAAAAAATGAAGAATGATATTAATGCTAATTTTTATGCCTTATCTCCTTTTTTGTATGCTTAGTTTTGACAATTTTTAAATAAAATCTTTGAAAACTGCATTAATAATAATATATCAGGCTGTAACATAAAAAGCAATTTTATAAAAGTAATCTTAAGTTTAATGTGATATAAAAAATAAATTTTATAATCGGATTTTAAGCACATTCTTTAAGATTTCTTATTAATTATTAAAAAATAGAGATAAGAATTTATCTAATTATGAAATAAGATTATCTGGCTTTTTGGTATCTAAAAGTTTTGGTCAAATTGTTTCTAAGTGAAACATCAATATTACATATTATGATGAAAGGAATGTCTCATAACAAGTTTTATTTATTATATTTATTTAACAATATTATTTTCATTACTTTCAAAAATTTGCATTTCCAAATATCTGATTGAAGGCACCTTCGGAATTCAGTATAAAGCTTTATATGACGGAGAAAATGATTCAATTAGTATATATATTAAGAAAATCAGACTTCATTCAGTAGAAATGAATTAAGATGTGTGTGAATTTGATGTGGGGGAAAAATATCTGTCGAGATTCATTAGCAGTTTATTTATGTCCAGGAACACCAGAAAATGTATTTAACTTCAAATATCTCTTTCATTTTATTCGGCATCAATTTTTACTATTGTATGAATAATTTGCAAATAATGGAAACAAAACTTTTCATTCAACAAATGTCATTATTTTACTAAATATTATATGTGATATATAGATATGTATAATATTACTTAAATGAAAATAATAAAATTAAAATATTTAGATAAATAATAAATGTATGTAAAAAGGAAGGAATGCATTTCTGACAGATGAACATAAAATTTTTTTAGGATCATTTTGGTTTGGTAATTATACGATCATTTTTGTTTTTGAGGGTAAACAAGACAGTATAAAGCAGATACGTACAGCTCAAAGTACATTACAAACACCTAAAGGTGGGACTCAAACATTCAAACTCTTGTTCTAAAGCGATGACTATCCAGCTGCCAATTCAAGCCAAATAATATGAGGGAAATGTTACTTAAAGTGCTTAAAGGTTTAAAAAACCCAAATAAAATGTTTTTTTTAGAATATAAGATATTTTTATTCTAGAAATTTCTCATCATACATTTATTTACATAAATTTAGAATGATAAAAAGATTATTTCATTCCACTGTATTTAAATAAAATTTTAATGTGCACAATTGTTTGAAATATCAGCTTTAAGACTAAATCTGATCTTGCGCATTCTTTTCTTCAGCTTCAATTTTTGTTTCTAATATTGAAAAATGCTTTTGTATTTTTTTCACTTATCATTAATCTTTAAACAGACAAACATAGCTTTTTTTAATGAGTAATGATTGTTTCAAGGTTGAAAAACGTTTCAAATAGTTTTTTAAATGTCAAATTTTTGTATTTTAAAATTTTTAAAAAGAAAAATTTATAAAGATAATCATATAATATTAAATAATTTTTTTGCAAATTTTGAGAAATTAAAAATATTTTAACATAACATTTGTAATTTTATATTACTATAATAAAAATAGCACTTTTAATTACAATGTAAAAATATTAAATATTTCGAGGTTATAAAGCTCTATTTAAAACACAAGGAAAGCTTCGAGATCAGATATTTATTTAAGAAATATCTGGAATTATTAGAAACCAAACCATCAAAATAAAATACTTAGCTTGGGATAATACTGATTTTAAAAGAAACTTTCTCACATATAAAGTAAATTAACATGTTATAACACGTCAACACACTCCATTTTCCTTATAAGTTTCTCTGAAAATTAATATAAATTCATTTATTTTTATTAAGGTCTGAGTTGATCTTATCAGAAAAAGAATTTGAGTTTATTTTAAAATAAATAACTCATCATATTATCAAAGAGTTGTTTAAATAAAAGGTTTTTTAATGTCTTTATTAGAAACAGTGTTTAAAATTATTAGCAGCAATGTGATTTTAAAATGATAGAGTAAAATGATAAAACAATAGTTCAAAAAAATTCCAGATTCAATAGTACAAAAATTACTAAATAAGAATGGTAATAAAAGGAAATAAAATTTTGAAGCAATTTTAATTCTATTTAAAAATTTACAAAATGTAAGCTTAATGTATTACAAATGTATATCCATAAACCTTTCTTGATATAAATGTTGAAACAAGAGTTTGGTAACATATATTTTTGCGACATTAACCACGGTTATTTTACATAAGTTTTTTTTCTAATGTCCGGCTACCCTAAGGATTTTTTTATTCAGCACTACATGGGGCGAAGGTGATGATATCTTGGATGCCCAGTAGATTTGCTGTCTTCATCCCGAAAATGAAAGGATATAGAAATACAAAGAGAGAAACAAGAACATTCATACTCGAACCAGGATTCGAACACCGGGTTTAATGCTTCGAAGTTATGGAAGTTAACTATTCCAACATCGATCGGCTGATTTTCTAAAATTAAGTAATTATTAAGGTAATATATATTACGGTTTTGAATGCGTGGAAATTGAATGCCATTTTAATTATGTATCATTCTATTCATATCAACAGTGAAGGAGTTTTCAGCAGAAAGTTACATACGATTTTTTTTTGAAAGTGAATTGTTTATTCCTTGTAAGATCACACCCAAAATTTAGAGATTTACATAATTTAAATGGAAAATTATAGAATGAGTGTAATGAAAAAATTGTTTTCAATAAGTTTAAAAAAATCATACTTTTCATTTCTTATTTTATATCCCCTTTATTAATTAATTGTAAGAACAATAATTCTTAATTGATAATAAATTTATATTACTAATTATGTGTTGAAACGAATAATATCCATAACTTTAACTTGTTGTGAGTGTTATTAAAATGAACTGTTAAAATATTTTGTGAATATTTTTTAATGTCATTTATTACCCATTTATTTAATTATAGGGGAGATGGTAATGAAATAACAGTGGAAAATGTAAAGATAAATAACTATTTTCAAATCAAAATGAACAAGACCGTGTACTGCAATGAGATTTTACAGTCGGTTTTACTTCCTTGGGCCCAAAAACATTTTAAAAGCAGCATCTGGAGACTTCAACAAGATTCTGCCTCTTATCATAGAGTAAAAGCAACACAAGACTCGTGTCAAGCAAATCTACCAGATTTCATAGCCGTGGGAATGTGGCCTCCCTATTCACCTGACCTAAACCCAAGTTAGTGTTTGGTCTATTCTGCAATCAAGAGTATGCTTTATGCCACATCGTAGTTTGAAATGCCTAAAGAAGAAATGGGCTAAATTAAAGCTGAATGAATTGCAGCCCATTGCAGAAAATGTTACGCGACGTTTAAGGTTCTGTATCGATGACCAAGGGAGTCATTTAAAAAATACTTAAATATGTTCTATCTAAGTAACAAATGACTTAAGTAAAGTTAGATTTTTTGAAAATAAGTTCCATGTTTTTAGGTCAATACAATATTTTTTTGTCAACCGGATAAAGTTGACACTCTGTATCTATATAAAAAGTTTCAATAAAAAGTAAAGATTAGAACAAGAAATAATTCTCTTAAAAATTAATTCTGATGCTTTTTAAATTTTAAAATCATCTACTACTTAATATATTTTGACTTGGACCTAAATCTTTCTCCGGTTTCAAAACACATTGTTGAAGCTCTGATGTATAAAAAAATGGGTCCATTCGGTACATGTGACTTGCAAATCTAAAATGGCTTATCTATATGAATGTATCTCTATTTCTGCCCAATTAAAATGCTTGTTATATATTTTGAATAAATAAAATATTCTACAAATAGAATTGTAGTTACATTTCTGCTCTTTCAAAATAATTTTAAATAAACAGAATCTTAATAATACTTATGTTTTCAAAAATTTTCTCAATCAAAATTTTTAAAATAAATTTTTATTTTTTCACAATAAAAATGTAGATAGCAAAAAATAAGTTTAGGCAGTAATTTTATGTCTCGTACACTGTGCTGGTTTTGAAAAAAAAAGGAATGAGATTTATAAGAATCCACAATCAATTTTAGAATAACTTGTTTTAGAAAACAATTTATAATATTTGATCTCTAAACATTTAAAATAATGTAATCGCTTGCTTTTTAAAGAAATGTTTTTTCTACAAAACAAAAACATTTCCTCACTAAAAAACTTAAAAAAAGTTGATAAAAGCAGTATAATATGAGACAAAGAGAGAAAATGATTTTCATACAAATATTGGAACATTCTTTAAAAATACCCTCTGATTTTATTGGAAAAGTAATTAATAGAACCCTGTGACATTTATAAGAGGAAATGACTCCTGCCATGATAAAAATAAATTCTAAAACACTTCTATTGTTATTTTTGTTCCGTCTACACAAGGCTTAAATATTTTAATTTTATCGTTTCATATGACATTTTTAATGTGTATATTTTAAATGGCATATGAGGATACACTAACAGCACTATACAATTTTAGCATCATAAAGAAATTTTATCTTTCTGAAATACAAATAGAAATGTTTTCATTCATAGGTTTTTAATGCTATCAAGATTGAGCCTCTAACCTTCCATTCTTTGGGCTACTCTTTTATTTATTCAGCCACCATATTCAGTTAAAATATTTTTTTAAGAAGTAAAAAATGTCTTTGGAATGACTGATTGAAAGAATTACAAATAAGCATTTTTGATATTATATTTTGAAATATCAAACGTTCATAATAAATCATTTTTAGTGTCATTTTCTTTCAAATATCTGAAATTAGCAAACACAAGTTCAAATTATTTTTAGATTTCTTAATATGAAAGATTTGTGTTCCACATAGCAATGTTAATTCATTATTTGCATTTTAAGAATTAAAACATGGTAAGTGTTGTGGAAAAATATATATCATGCCTGAGTGCTTAGAATGAATATACAAAAATAAAAAATAATGATTTTTAGAGGAATTATTGAAAGAGGGATGCTTTTTTTTAGCAAAACTATTTTGTAATAGGAAAGAATTTCAGTAATATTTTAATTAATACGCATTACGATATACTTGATAATTTTTTCGGGAATCATTCATTACCAAATAAAAAAAAAATGTAAAATTTCGCAAAATATTCAAAACCATTACAACTTTTCTGTCTTTGATTTTTATTTGGTATTCTTTAATCCAAAGAAAAGGGCAAGACATGAACCGGATTTTTCTAGCAATCTGTAAGAGGTGCTTTAAGTTTAATTTATAAAATTTCTTCAATAGAAAGTACAGATGAAGCTTTTTGATAAAAAGCACTTTTAGGAGTAGAATAGTTGATTGTTATACATTACCGTATTCTGTACAAGATAGGATAATCTATAACAATCAACTGTTCCTATACAGGATAGAATAAGATATGATAGAATAAGATTGTGTTATGATATGTATAAACTCCCTTAAACTCATTATTGATTCTTTTCATTTAAATTCTTATAATTCTCGTTAACGATTATAATTCAGATTCATATTCTTGAAGTATAATTCAAATTTTTATATTCTTTGAATTATAATTCAAATTCTTATAATTAATTAAATTGATAAATTTCTTATAATATTTCGGATTTTCTTAGCAATAAATTTATATTTATTCCTAAAATACAACAAATTTAACTATCCTGACAAACGTGATTGGAACTGAGAATAGAAAGAAGTAGATTCGTTTACAGTAATTAAGTATTACACTCATTAAACCTTGATATCATTATTAATGATTTCACTTTGATTTACTAAAATAGCAAATGTAAAAAATCTCCTAAAAGAATAAACCTAATAAAAATTTAAATTTCTAAAGTTGGCTTAAGCACGGCAATAAACCTCAGATTTAAAGGATATTGTTTACAAATATTGAAATTATTAATTTAAAATTCTATTAATTAATGAAATTTTATAAAAAAATTTAGTCGTCATTGCCGATTTTATCAAACCATGAAGTGATGTTTTGTCTTGTCCCTTTCATTTTGCTTCTTCTTCTGTTCTATTGACAACGTGTTAATAGCTTGAATCAATAAAAAATGGCTTCTCAAACCAATACTTTGTTCTTTATATAGGAAATTGTTTTATTAACAACATGAACTTTGACAATACTCTCAGACATTCGATGAGAAACTTTCACTTGTTTTCTGCAACTCGAAGAAGGCAGAAGTATGGTAGTAAATTTTTCGAGAAGTCAGATTTAAGATGCCCTTCTCAATAAGATGTGATAATTAATTATGTGTGACGTAAATGAAATACACTGCTGAGCAATTGCTAAGGACGGATAATACTATCATCCATAGCAACCACAAAATGAAATGAAGCAAAATGTGGAAAATTAGAAAAAGTGCGGAAGATAGTAAGAAGAAGTATGCGTATGCAAATTTTTTTTCCGTGTGTGCTCATTACGTGATAGCGTTCATAAGAGCTTTACAGGTTTTGACGCCGCGTGTAGACAGTTGCTGTTTCAAGTCAAAGTTTTACAGGAAAGATTTAATAGACGAACTTGAAATTTTTGGCATGTCTTCCCGACATCACTTAGATGATTTTATGCGTGGCCGAATTATTGGAAATATCGAAGAAGGGCGAAAAATAACAGATGTTGTCAGGAAGTTTGACATCGCTCACAGCGTTGTTTCACGGCTGTGGAAATCATTTAAAACTACTGGAATGTGTAGTAGGCGGAATGTGGGAGGTCGTGTTAGAAGTACGACGCCTGCAGAAGACAGATATATCGTCCTATCAGCAAAAAGAAACAGGCACACCACAGTGCTGCAGGTGGCAAATCAGTTTCTTTCTGCCTCAGGAAAGCAAATCTCCCGAAAAACTGTTATCAGACGTTTGAGGGGAGGAGGACTATATTCCCGCAGACATGTTGTGTGTGTTCCATTGACCAGACAGCTACTGTACTGTCCGTTTGCAATGGTGTCGTGAGTATCGCAGTTGGACTGAACAGGACTGGGCATGCGTACTATTCTCAGATGAGAGTAGGTTCAGTCTGTCATACGGATTGTAGACGCCAACTGATCTGGTGCGAGAGTGGTACTGCTTATCGTCCAGAAAATATCCAGGAATGGGACCTATATCCGACATGCAGAGTCATGGCGTGAGCCGGCATCATGATGAATGGCCGCACGCCCCTACATGTGGTTGCGATTGGGACTATGACGGGCCAACGATACATTAATGAAGTTCTACTTCCTAATGTTCGTCTTTCCCGTGGTGCTGTCGGTGATAAATTTGTTTTTATGGGCGACAACGCAACATGTCATCGAACACTCGCTGTTCAGGATTGTCTAGACAGCGAGGGTACTCAACACCTCGTATGGCCATCAAGTTCTCCAGATCTAAACCCCATTGAAAATTTGTGGGATGCTTTGGGGAGGCAAGTTGCTGGTCAAAACTATCCTTCGACAAACAAGAACACCCTTGTCCATGCACTCCCAGAGGAATGGGATAAATTGCCTCAACAGCTGCTGGATAATGTTAGTGCAAAGTATGATACGACGTGTGGAATGTTGCATCACACTCCACGGTGGACATATCCCGTACTGATACCTTTCTTCAAGGTGCCTGCTGACTTTTAGGTGCATTGTTCCATTTTTCCGTATGCAGCATCAAATGAACATTTTTTTTCTTTCAGATGCATCACAGCTTATGTACTTTCCGGAAAAATAAATATTCTTTATTCTGATGTCTGAACAGTGGGGCAACTATAATTTATCCTACTAGGCCTCATGTGTCTCGCTTAATGTTATGCTACATTGCAATTTGTGATCCGTCCTTAGCAATTGTCCAGCAGTGTATCATCGAACGTCATTGATATTTTAAGCCAATCAAAATTGGAATAAAGAGGCATAGTCATGTTCTCAACTGGAACGAAGGAAACTACCATATATGATTAAAAATATCTTTTTAGATTTATATATGATCATCTTGAATAGAAATAAATAATTCTATACCTGAACCAATTAAATATTGTCTCGCTTAGTTTGATAATGCCAGCAGAAAGTTCATAGGATTCAATATCGCTATAATTGTGTGACGTGGGGAGAATTGAACCAGCTCCCTAGACACACACACACACACACACACACACACACACACACACACACACACACACACACACACACACACACACACACACACACACACACACACACACACACACACACACACACACACACACACACACACACACACACACACACACACACACACACACACACACACACACACACACACTTACTTCACCATTATTAAAAATGTTTTAAAACCTTTTTTAATAGGCAAAAATATTCGGGCAGAGCTGTAATACATATCAGTATAAATAACCTGAGTTTTGACAGTCAATTTATCATCTTCATTTTATTAATATTATAATAATGAGATAAAATTTGATGTATTTGATGTTTATAATTTTGTTGAAATTATAATTTGAAGACTTATGTATGTTGTTAAATAATTACAATTTAACTTATATAAATAAATGAAAATAAGTACTTTTGCAAATTTGTAATGAGTCTATTTAGACATAAATTGTAATGTATTTTTAATTTTTCGCAGCTTTTTATCAAGAATTGTTTTCCTTTTTTAAGAAATATTTTAAATATAAATTGCTTTATATTAACTATTTGATATCTTTTACTGCAATATTTATTTTATATTTATTTCTTAACTGAATTTAAAGTTACCTATCATCAAAGTCGCATTCTATGCTAATTTTTTTATTTTTAACAAAAAAACTTTTGTAAACTGCTTTATAATAAAAATATTTATGACTTGGTAAAATGCGAGCTTAATAAAAACGTAGTTCTATTTAATTCGAGAAAAAGAGGCTTCAAAATAGATTGTTTCAAATTACTTTCGTTATAATAAAGTTTCTAAGAGACTTTTCCTTTTCTTTAGTATTTCTATCCGTCATGAGACAATCTCTGATTATTTCTGGAAAAGAAGATCGAATGAGACCAATTTGCTCACCATCCTCAAGCCACGTGTTAGTACTCGTACAAAAAAGAATGGACAGTTATCAACCGAAAGTCTAATCAATCTAATCATCATCGGAAGTCTAATCATTGAGTATGAGTTTTTATATAATTTTATATTTTTATTATTTTCTTGATACCATCTTGCAATCTTAAATTGGAGAAGATGTTTATTATTCAATATGGAATAAATGCAAAATAAAACAGAAAAAATTTATGTATCCTTGATTTATAAGATTTGATTCGTTTTATGTTATCTCTCTGTGAGTGTATTAGTTTATTCCTTGCAAAACTACTTAATTTTTAATCAAAAATGTGATTTTTGAGAACTATATTTATCTGAATCAGGAATGTTAAAATACAATTTAATTTTCTGGAGGATTATTAATTGTTATATGAGATAAAACATAAATCTTTGACAATGCGTTGTCAAATAGCTGAACTAAGTTATTGCTTACATTTAGCATGCATCATTGTGGAAGTATTATTCATAGACTGTAAGTTGTATTCACACGTTACATGGGAAAACAATTTCAAGCATTCATCATGCGCATGTTGCATTAGTATGATAATGGGTAATGTGTACATTAGAGTGCCCCTCAATTTCTAATCATTTTGGCACCGTATTGTTAGCGATGTTAGTTTTCTTATGGTTAGTCCATAGCGATTTCAGCGCTATCTAGTTCTTTCAAACATGCACGAAAACAAGCTTGGCGAAAAGAAAAATCACCAATTTTGGCCAAGTATATTTTAATTACAAATTTAATTTTCAATTATTCGAGAGTAACTTTCATCACATCCAGAAGCATAAAATTCGATGGATGGCGTGCGCAATTTAACTCATTGAAATCGACAGTTGTTAATGCTCGGCACCACTTGTCACAAGACCATAAAAATGACTCATTTTTGGCTAGAGTCACATTTTTTTTTTGTATTTTAATCGTATATTTTCTTTTTTGAATGATACAGTGGGGGATAGGTTTATGAACAGTTCGGAACAATTCAAACAACGAACACTTTCACGAAAAATTTTTATGTTCGGTCAACGAACACATATTCGGATAACGAATTGAAACGAATTCTAACGAATATGTTTTAGCTCTTGGAATATAATGTACAAGGTTACCAAACGCAAAGAACCAAAAATTGTTTTGTATCTCTCTTGAATTATGGTGCTTGCCTATTGAACTTCAAGGTTCTATATGGAAAAAAAATGCTCAATAGAATGTTTATAGCCAATGTGGACCATCAGTTTCTGTTTTAATTTCATTCTGAGCCGAAAGTGTTTTCATTTTGAGCAATCCCCCCCCCCTCTTGCTCATTCACTGTCTCATACGTAGTCTTGAATAACCAATTCTAGACGACAACACCGTTATTAATCACTTTACAGTGATAATAATATTAATTACTTCCGGAAAATCCTGAAAAAGAGACAAAAGAATCCACATTCGACACGCTCTTTAACGCCCTATAAACAAGAAATTGAAAGGATGATTAATATGCAAGTCTATATGTATGTATTACTTATTTATAAACTTAACAAGAAATTATACAACCTTTATTTAATTTAATTTTTAAGGTCTCCAGAACAAATTAATTGATTTCACAAAAAATGTATGGTAAAACGATGATCAGTTAACGAACAATTTGGACAACGAACATAATCTTGTAACAGATTATGTCCGTTAACCCAGCACCTACGGTAATTTGTATTTTGTATTTTGAAAGTTTATTTTACCTTGTGTAATTATCAATAACGGGATATAACCAGCTTGACCGAGAATATCTATTCTATTTCTTTGATTCAACCCCAGATTACAAATTAAATGGCGATGAACAATCAACTAATTAAACATGAATTAAATATCCTATGCTAATATAGTGTTTAAATTTAAATAGAACATTCATAGCTCACTATAAAATTCTTTTTATTTATATTACAGGGTTTAAATATAACAAAATAATTCGCTGATCATAAAATGATAAATTTTTATTAATAAAAAAATAATCTTGAACTTAATTAAATAGAACAGGAAATATGTACTTAAGTAATTTAAGATCTTCGTAATTAATTTTTATCACTTGTATTAGTAATATTTATTTTAAATGTTGCTTGTCTTAAATTTTAAGAAATTTGGTTTGGAATTGAAATTGGAAGGAGTAGAATAAAATATTTTCTTTATTTTTAAAAGCTACCATAATTTCAAAGACAGCTCTAGACAACCTTTGCTTAGAACTTTTCATATATTCCATTAATTTACTGCAAGCACAGATATCGTATGCATTTGCTTGCAAATAAATGTACTTCTTAATTTAATAAAAAAGACTACAGGAAACATTACTTACATATTTTAAATCATACAAAGTGGTGAAATATCAATATGTGTTATCTGACCAGAAAAGTAAATTTAAAGTTTAATTTTTCAGTATTAAGAAACTAACTTTCAATGATTTCATAGCAAAAATTTATTTTGCAGCAATTTTCTTTTAAAAATCAGCATTCTAGTCTAAGATAAGTGCACAAAACATTAGTTATTCTGATGTCTTTATATTTGAAAATATTTTTAAAGAGGCTGGAGAATTTCTAAGGTATTTTAAATATTAATTGCTCATATAAATAAATTTCTGTTTCGAATCTTTTAAAATTATTTTTGTATATTCTTGAAATCATAATGAAAGGAAAATTTTGGAGAGAATTTTATTACATTGTGGAACAATTATATATATCCTAAAGTTTCTAACTGCAATGGAAAGTTTCTGTAAATTAATTCAGGTATATAATTAAAAACAAAATTGTTCATTAAAATCTCATGAGAAAAATTATTATTTTCTATTTGAATTCTTAAATTAAAAAATCATATTGCACCCAAAATAATACATATATTGCAAATATCGAAGTTTATAAACACAGCTACAGCGAAGTTTATAAACACAGGTACTTCTATTTAATCAACAATTAAAATTAATTTTTGCGGTTAAAAATATCATGAAGAAGAAATGAAAAAAAATTTAGAAATAGATTTTTAAGCTGAGTATATTTAAAATGTGAACAATTAATTAAATATACTAAAAATATTATTTAAAAGTAAAAATAATAATATTAAACATCAAATTTACTATAATATTTTAAAAAACATTTTGAAGTGAAATCGGAATGATTGATTCTAAGATATGTAGCTTCTTTTAGAACTAAAAAGCAAATGTACCTTTCAATAAAAACTTAAAGCACTTGACTTTAACTTCTCTATATCATAAATTTTATTTTACCTTCTGAATAAACAGACATTTTAGGCTTTGCAAAATTACCAGAAATGGATTACGTATCCAATAAAATAGCATTCATAGAAGTTAACTGCTTGCAAATATCGAAAAGTTAGAAAAAATTACCCCATTTATAACCTGAAAAGTTTTTTGGGGATATTTGGAGCTATCCCTTTTGCTCAGTCATCCTTATCGTAAGCTACGATTCCCTCTGTTTTTTCTTTTGCTTATTTTTTTGAGTTTTGTTTTTATTTTACTTTCTTTTTCTGAGAGATATATTATTTGGAACTACTTTAAAGTTACAACTTTGCAAAATATTTTAAGGAATTACTTAAGGAAAGATTGAAGATGTGTTTAAAACTCTTAACTTCCATGTTTAATTTTTCAAAATATCTACAGTTTTCTTAGCTACAAAATTAGTTAACGTTTTTCGAAAAACTCAAAAAGTTCTTTTGTTTGTTGAGAAATAGTTTTTTCTTTTATTTACTTCAGTAAAAAAATTACATTTTCATATTCCTAAATTAAAAAAATAAATTCATAAATTTTATCAAACATAAATTTCAAGAGCACAAGAGACAAGATTACAATTTTAATTATGATACTGACAGCTTCAGGCAATTACCTATGCACTAAAGGATGTCTAAAATTTTACAATAAACCCCATTTTGTACAAGTTTTTTTTTTAAATAACAGCGGGTATTTGGGTCAGTAACCTTCGCCACAACAAGGCCAGAAACTGCAACTCATTTCTCTTTACCTAGTGGGCACCTGTGAACCAAGTCATGGTGGCAAGTGGCATTACCCATGGCATACTACCACAAACCCGTTTATAGGGTGGGCCACATACATACATCATCTCAAAAGAAACTAATGCATTAGTTATATAGAATTAATTTTGGAAAAATATTTTTCTTATGACTGTTTATTTAGTAATCAACCAATTTTATGTGAAAATAATATCTTCAAATCTTGAAAAAATGTTTTATAATACTTTAAAGTCTTAAACTGTAACTGGTTAGTTTGATGTAAAAAATTTTGAAAACTTTTTTGTATAATTTTTATTGTTTCTAAGCTTACAGGTTAAAAATTTATTTTAAAATGTTTATTTTTTGTAAAAACAAATTTAAATTTATTGTTTCTTGAATCAAGCGATTTTTTTATAATGTTAGCATTAAGAATATTTAATTTTTCTAGCTGTAACAAAATATCCTCGATTTATCTGTATGGGATTTAAAAAAGATAAGAAATAATGAATGACATTGAAATATTCCACATTTTTTTCTTATTCCAATAATCGACAATTTACTTTGCTTTATAGATATCTAACAAAATTTATTCAAGAAAATATTTTGTAAAGCATTTGGAAAGAAAATCAAGAACGTAACATCTATCGTTATAACCTCCAAAAAAAAAGATGATATTGATTCTAAAATATTTTCTAGAAAATACTCAGAAGTTTAATTTTCTACTAATAAAGCTATGTATGTTCTTTCAATATAGTACTATGTACTATCTCACATATTTTCATTGATGCTATGCATGGTCTTTCAATATATTACTATATACTATCCCACATATTTTCATTGATGCATAAAATATTTATGGAATGTTTTCTTTATATTTTAATTTCAAAAGTATACTCACAATGAAAGGTAAATTTTAGAAGGTAAATACATCATTATCTACTATATTGAGACTGTAAAAACTTTATAGAAAAAGCAGAAGACAGATTCTGCTTATATTTTGTGTGTAGGATGTAAAGAATAAATTTTTTTTCGAGAAAGGAAATGATTATAAGAGATTAAATAATTGAAAAAAAATGCATTTGGAGCAGAATCATTAATTTTTTAAAAAATTTTATTTAGTTTCTTTATAATTTATTTCTATATAGAATTTCTTTGAATTTTTAAATTGCTTTAACATTTTAATATTCAGTAAGAGGAATTAAAGCTTTAAATGCGAAAAGAACCATTTTTTTTTCAGTTTAACCTTCTAGCTAAAAAAATACGAACCTTAAAATACTAGATAAAATTAATGAGATAAAAATCATAAATCTATTACATAAAAATGCAAGTATTCCTGAAAATATTAGTTGCAATATTTTGTATTTATAATTAAGGAACATATTTGTTTAAAGGACAAAATAATTCTAAAATTCGTAGATTCAATATCTATTTTATCCAAACAAATATCAAAGAAATATTGTCTTCTATGAAAGTTTTATCAGAGTTTTATCTCACTTTAATGTAAAAAGACATTTTGAGTTTTAGAAAGTTGCGTTAAATGTCAATACACTTCAGAAAAGAACACTCATCAAAGTTAAATGCCAGCAAGTACAAAAAGTTTGTAAGAAACTGGTCTATTACTAGAAAAATCTTTCTAAGAATATTAGAAAGAATAGCTTTTGTACACCTTATTTTTATATGCATTACTGTTATTTTAAATTTTTTTCACTTAGTTTTTTTATATAAATTATTCTTTTATCTATTCCTCGCATACAAAAGCTTTTAAATAGCTTTAAAATAACCTCAGAATAAATTCTTCACCATTTATATGCTTTGAAGTTATACTAGAAAAAAGATTTCTCTTTATCAAGAAAAGTAATAAACACTAGAATTAAGTTCTTTTTGATAGTCATTTCATATGCTGAATTTAAGAAACTCGTTTAGTTTCACCGTTTTAAATCTTTTATTGTCATCTATTCATGTCTACAATATTTTTTAAGGTTAGGAGCTACACGAATTTAAATACTTTCTTCAAAAGTGATATAAGAGTAATACGAATGTTAGCATGAGTAAAATATTTAGTTTCGCTAAATATTCAACGCAAACTAAATGCAGCTATTGACACATTAGGAAATATTAAAATATAAAAACGACATGTAAAGTAACATTCTAAAAATTTTGATTGAAATAAAATAATGAAAGAATTATGTCAAAATAATTTAAACAACTGAGATTTTTATATTATACTTTATTAGTACAATGTAGAGCCACTTTTGGTATGTAATAAAGCTTGTATGTCCGTAAGCATTGATTCATACAAGTGCTATTGTTTAAGGTAATATCGTATAATCCTTCATAGAGGTATCGGGTCACGACTTTCTGGTTGAACACTTGCACTGCGCATTGACATCTTAAATTCACCAGATTATCTGTTCTGCAACTTGGCAGAGCCCATGAATAGGACCCACCTCCACTTCTGTGCTGCACTGTATGGCAGCTCTGAATAATCACCTTATTGGCAAGCCAGAGAACTTTTGGGGCAATGACTCCGGTCATTTCGTTTACGTTTATGTACTGTATTCACCTGTCCTGTCTTCCTCTTATGTCTATTTTGTGATTTTTCATATGTTTTATTTGTGTTATTCCTTGTATTTTCCCTGCCACTGGAAATAAAATTTAAAAAAAAACCTTCATAGAGGTGTTGTAAAAATTTTAAGAAGTGCAGTCGGAGAATACTGGGTCTGTGTTGTATTCTCTAAAAAAGACCATAATGGCTAAATTATATTGAGCTGGAAAGACTGCTGTCAAAGGTAAGCATTTAACTTCTTTTTTATGTTCATGAAACAATGATTTAACAAGTTCCACTGCATGCATAGGTGCATCATCATCGTGGAAAATTTCATCTCCAACAGAAAACAATGTTTACATCATTGGATGAATCTGGTCAGAGAAAGTTTTCTCTACTATTTGTTCTCCCCAGAGATTCTTCCTTTCAAGGTTGCAACTGGTCTCGCAAAAAACCACGATATGACTTTCTATATTATGACAAATCCACCTCTATGCTGGACAGCTGGAAAAGGACAATCACAATCATGTGCTTGTGCAAGTATTCTCTAGACATGCAGACGTCTTGTTGTAGAGAAATATGTGAAAGATGATTCATCAGACCGTATTATTTCTTTCTTTATTAATCGACTAGGTGTTGCGAGTTTATTACCACTGAAGACTATGTTTATCGTCAACATCTGTGACAAGTAGCTTAGGAATTGCTTCTCTACTATAAATAGTTGGTTACATAGGTGCTTTTCGAAATGTAATCATTGACACTGGAGAATCCAGATGCCAATTTAGCTTTCTGATAACTTCCGCAGCTGTTATTCCCTTTTCACAGGCGTTACAATATATTCAATACCTATCGCTCTCTTTCATTAAGCATTTTCCATCCATTATTTTGCTTTGGAGATTAGAGCTTGCCTTGCCACTCTGTTTACATGCTGTTCTTAGACACCGTACTTTTAAAATTCCTAAAAGTTATAATGTTTTGATTACAGTTGTTCAATTCATACGGACTATTGTAGTTTGGTTTCTTAAAATCTGGAAAGTCCGTCATTTTATGCTTTTGTAAAAAAATCCAGGATTTATAAAACTTCTATAAAATTTGTAACTTGTAGAAATCTGAGTGCCAGCTAAATAATAGCTTTCCTTCATTCGTCTTTAATTGCTTGGAATGCCTCAAGTGTTAAAGTTCATTAATGGAGGGAAAGGAAAATTTTCAATTGTATTAAAAAAAAGTCACATTGACCCGTTGGATGCAGTACGAGTCTGCATTTATTCAGTTAAGATAATCATCTGATGTGAAGGAGGCTGCCATAGGTCTTATTTTCCTTTCTTCAGTTAGCATTTCATTATTTAAAAGGTCAGTGAAGTTTTTAATTTTACCATTTCTTTCTTTATTGTAGAAATTTCCATTCAAAATTGCAATGTATTCATTTAAAAGTTTCATTTTGAGCTCTCTGTAAATGGAGTTATTTCGAATAAAGAAACTTTAATTTGTTTAAATGCGTAATGTTTAGTTTGGCAGACATAAAGTCCTATCATATCAGAATTATTAATGTTAACTCAAGTCTATATAAGAATAGATCTTTCATTGGAAGTGTAAATTACTTTTTTCGATTTTATGCTAAGTTTTGAATATTTTCCAAGAACTCTGTAAAGTTTTTAGAATGCTGCATAAGCTTTAGAAATTGCTTTAGTGATATGATCTTTCCAAGTAAGTTTATTATTAATTATAACGCCAAGATAGATTAGATTAGATTTAAAATTAGGGTGGTCCAAAAGAACCTAGCACCGCGACCATAGGTCTATTGTACTATACCCCTCAGAAAGCCCTATTTAAAGAGACCAGTTGCTGAAGCAAAGTTCAGCAGACATTTTACAGGAATTTCCTGTAACCTCCTAGGTTCAATCAAGTGCTGACCCAGGTGTTCAAATCTATGTGCAGAAAAGGTTTCACATTCACATAAGATGTGCATCGAAGTTTCTTCCATATAATGACAACCTCTACAAGTGGGATCATCTGAAACTCCCATTATCGTGAGATGTCTTTTAAGGTGGCAGTGTCCTGTAAGTAGTCCCACTGCTTTCCTTAGACTGTCTCTATTGAGCTTTAATAATTCTTGTTGCCTTTCGCTAGGGCACGTGCTATTTAATAGCCTTGCTTGTCTTTGATCATTGGCATTGTGCCAGTTCATAAACTGTTGTTTTCTGAAGAGATCAAAGACATTTTTTCTGATCAATTCTTTTGAAATACCTAGCACTGGTTCAGGACCAAAAAGTCAGTTGTTGATCCAGTCCTTGCTAGCTCATCAGCTAATTCATTGCCAGGAACACCAGAGTGCCCAGGCACCCACATTAAAGTGGTGGGGTTATTATTAGCTAATTTACACAGAGTGATATAACATTCCCAGACAAGAACAGAAGTTATAGTAGACTTCTGTAGAGCTAGTAATGCAGCTTGACTGTCAGAGCAGATGATTATTCTTTTACGAGAATAGTTTCTGTCCAAGCATATTCTACTGCACATAAGAATGGCAAAGACTTCTGCTTGAAATACAGTTGTATATTTACCCAAAGGGAATGATAACTTAGTGCCATCAGCTGGACAACAAATACCAGCCCCAGTATTGGAATTCATTTTTGAGCCATCAGTGTACCAGTAAATACAGCTTTCACTGATAGCAACATTATTCCAGTCTTCTCTCAAGGGAAATTTGATTGTATAAGGCTTATCAAAAGCATGCTTAACAATCGTGTAATCAGTAGGCATACTTATAAAAGGATGACTAGTTACGTCAGCATTGAGGTTTCCCCATGATAAAAATCTAGAGTATTCCTTCCACTGACCTGTATTTTTAAGCCTCTTCATGCTAAGTATTGCTTCTGCTTCAATACGCATATAAAGAGGATGCATACCAAGCAGAAGCTCCAGTGTAGATGTGGGAGTTGTACGAATACACCCAGAGATAGCTACACAAAGCATCCTTTGAAGTTTTGTTTGTTCTGCTTTGGCAGTTTCATTTCTGATTTTAAACCACCAGACCACTGAACCATAGGTAATGATGGGACAAATAATCATAGTGTAAATCCAATGAATAACTTTGGGATTTAGGCCCCAAGTTTTTCCAAATGCATTTCTACAAGACCAGAAAGCTTTTTTGCTCTTTCAATACAAAAGTTGAAGTGCTTGTTCCAACTTAAGTTCATGTCAAAAAATACTCCTAAGAATTTAACTTCTTTGGAGCAAGTTAATTCTTGACCAAAAAAAGTGATCTTTTTCAGATTAAGATTCTTTTTCTTTGTGAAGGCTACCATAGTGGTTTTTTGAGGATTTACAGAAAGGCCTTCTTTTTTACACCAAGTCTCAACTTGTTTGAGGGTGCTGGACATGATGCTGGAGATTGTTTCACCAAACTTACCCCTGACGATTATAACTAAATCATCTGCATATCCAATGGTGGTTATGCCTGGTTTTTTTAACACCTCTAGAAGGGAGTCTACAACATAACACCATAAGATGGGTGAAAGAACCCCTCCCTGTGGACAACCAGCTTTGGCTTGGATCATCATGTTTTCACCTAAAAATGAGGCAGTGACAAATCTGTTATTGAGCAGATTTTCTATCCAAGAACAGATTGTGTCATTAACTCCCTTTCTAGCAAGAGATTGTAAAATGGTTTCAATGGGTACCTTATCAAAGGCACCTTCTATATCTAAGAAAACAGCTAAAGCAAGTTCCTTAGCCTTAAAGTTCTTTTCCAAAATGAAGGATAGATTGTAGATCGCACTATCAGTGGATCTACCAGGTTGATATGCATATTGAGAGTCAGAAAGTGGTTTTTCCACTAAGTAAACTTCTCTAATATATCTGTCTATCAGCTTTTCAATTGCCTTTAGAAGAAAGGATGTTAAGCTGATAGGTCTAAAAGATTTAGCATCATAGTAATTATCTTTCCCTATTTTAGGAATAAAAATAACTTTTGTATGCCTCCAGGCAATAGGTATATGTCCGAAGGCTATACTTGCCCTAAAGATTCTACACAGAATTGGAGCAATGCACTGGACTCCCTCAATAAGCAGAGCCGGTACAATCCCATCCATTCCTGGTGATTTATAAGGTTTAAAGGACATTATTGCCCATCTTGTTCGATCATAAGTTATGATTCTTTTGGCAACATCCCATTTACTTCTACCACAATTTGAAGTAGGGAGTGTAAAATTAGGAGTACCCTTTATTTCGTTAGAACCTGGAAAGTGAACTCTGAACAGTTCAGACAGAGTCTCTCTCCCAGAATCTGAAAACTTACCATTTGGCAATTTAAGAGTATTTAGACAGCAGTTCCTGTCTTTAGACATTATTTTAACGAGTCTTGCAGTAGCAGACACAGTTTTAATGTCAGTGCAATAATTTCGCCAGGAATTCTTTTAGAATTCCTGATAGCTTTATTATACGTGGTAAGTGCCAGTTTATATTTCTGCCACTCACCATTCTTTTTGGCTCTATTAAAGAGCTTTCTACATTGTCTTCGCAATTTACTTAACTCTTTAGACCACCAAGGAACTAACCTTGGAGAGCAAGTATTGCTGACATCACAATTTTGATAGTAAGCTTGGAGAATGGCATGTTGCATTTGATCAACGGCCAACTCCAAATCTGCTACCGAAGATAACTTACCGAAGTCACCTTCCTTGATAAGATCTTCTAGATCTTTTTTGTAGGAACCCCAATTGGTATTTTTGGGTTCCTACCTACCACCTCTAGTCTGTTTGCCCCTAAAACAGAAAAGCTAATGTATTGGTGGTCAGATAAACTTATTTCATCAGACACTTTCCAATCTTTAATAAAGTCAGCACACTTACTATTACATAAAGTGATGTCAATGACTTCTCTTCTATTTATAGTAATAAAGGTGGGTTCATTACCTCTATTAAGAATAAATAGATTATAATACAAAATGTATTCTAAAAGATCCTCACCACGTTTGTTGCAATCACTACTTCCCCACATAGTGTGGTGAGCATTAGCATCACATCCTATGATGAGTTTCTTGCTCAAATTGTTATAATCTAAAAGATTAACAATTTGCTCATTGAATGTGTCTTTATCTTCAAAGGGAAGATATGAAGACATAAAGATAATTTCATCTTTGATTCCTTGCAGTAAACAGGATACTTTTACAGCAACATTATCCCCATTTAGGTAATTGACCAGAATGAGGGCATTTAATTTGTTGCTAATAGCAATACATGCTCTTGGTCTCAAACAACATTTATCATAAAATATGTTAAAACCCTGAACATGTAGGCCCAACACAGAACCATTGGAAGTCCATGGTTCTTGAATTAAAACAATATCAACCTCCCCCTAGTCATCTTCTTGCTAAGAATAGCTGAAGCTGATCGACTATGATGAAGGTTGATCTGTGCTACTTTGATGATACATACCATTATGGCACCCAAAGAAGCTAAGAAGAAGCACTGCCTTCCAAGTCTCCATAAGTAGGGGACTTACTTACTTGAGTTTCCTGCAAAACCTTTTCAATCTCACTCTCAGATAGAGGAGAGCTGGGTTGCAGGGTTATATCAGAACCAGAATCTAAATCTAGTTCTTCAAGGTTGGGTAATTCACTTTCCTTACTAGAAGTAGGAGAGGATTTACTTACTTGAGAGGAAGTTGCACCTTCTTGTTCAACTTCCATCTCTTCAATGCTCTGTATATCTTTCTGGTTTGGGTTCCGGAGAATTTTGAAAGTTCCCCAATCCAAACCAGTATAGGCACCATAATTAGCCTTTTTGATGGCTTCTGAGGCTTCCTTATCAACCTCGAAGATCCATCTAATAGAATGTGTCTCTACAGATTTCTGCAGAGTACGCCATTCTAAAGACTTCAACTCCGGGTTGAGTCTATTTAGCCGTTTCAGAAATATGGCAGGATCTTTGGTATGTGTGTCCCTTGTCTTAAAGGCCACCTTTACCGGTTTAGGTAGATCACTGGGATCCAGAACACTGAGCCCCTCACCACCAAACAGACTCTTGTTACCATGGAAGGATTTTTTAATCCATTCCACAGTTTCAAGGTCATCACATTGGAGAATTAGTGCCCCAGATACTAAGCTTAAGCCTCGAATCCTAGGCAGATGATTTCCTATGGGGACCTCATCTGTCCTGGTGAGAATCTCCAGCTGTATAGGGTCAATATCCTCCTTGTTAAGTTTGATGGTTGGGAAACCATCCTTCACAATAGCTGCTTTATGGCTTTTAACAGCCTGAGCAAAAGTCCCAGGTTGATGATCATCCCTGGGCTTTTTAGAGGCAGTGTTGATGGGAGAAGGGGTTGAAACCTCGGACCTAAGTCTTTTGGTGCCACCCACCTTCTGAACAGTCTCCACCTGCTCCTTTGCTTTATTACGACGCCTTAGATTTCGTCTTTGTGTTTTTGTGAGACCTCCTGGTTCTCCAACTGTGGTGCCAGTGTGCTGCCTTGCGGCAACTCCACTTCCTCCAGCAGCCAGATTGCCAGTGTTCTCCTTTTTGCCGGGATTCTGTTCCTTAGGAACCGTTTCGCCGGCTGATTGGATAACACCAGAAGATGTATCCAATCCTTTTTTATCATTTTCACTTTTTGTTTTTTTTTATTTTTTTCATCCATATCAGATCAAGAAACTGGGAGGAAAATATACGGTCACCACCTGCATGGCCTCCCTGTACAGGTGGAAGGCAAACATACAACGAGGTTTTGCCTGGTTCCTCGAGGGGCCCGTTAGCGACACCATAACCCTGGTGCCATTCATCCATCAGCACGGAGCCTAACACCTTGGATTGGGTTACCTTTCTGTATTAGCCAGGTGTATTAGCACAGCCTTCTCGCCATGGGTGACCCTACCAGGAACCCAAACTGAGTTTAGGTTCCAGACGTACATCACCTGTGCTACCTGTTTACACCCTCACACCACTTTGAGGTTACAGAATAGGATTTGTGAGGGAACGCCAAGATAAGTAGCACTATTGACAATACGAATTTCTTCATCAAATAGGATGATTGATAATTCTTTTTCTTATCTTATTATTAAAAATAATAAGGATTTGAGATTTTTGCATATCAATTTTGACTTTACAGTTTTCACATCAGTTTTCAATATCTTCCATTTTATTTTGCAGTTTATGAAGAGCAAAGTTAACAAATTTTGACTTTGTAATAATTACAGTGTTATCAGCATAAAATCCGTATTAAAGTTAGGATCATTTCTGTCGATGGGAAAGTCAATAGCATAGAGGAGGTATAGAACAGAATCTAAAAGGCTTTCTTGAGGGATTCCTGCTTGAATATTTCTTTCAGATTAGTAGACATTATCATAGTTGATTTCGAAAGTTCTTCTTTCAAAGTAGGATTTTTATAAGTAAAATAATATTGGTAGGAAAATTAAGTCTCATTAGTTTATTTAGAAGTCCAGCTTGCCCTATTCTGTTGAGGTCTTTTCCCATTTCTATAAAAGTAAGGCAAAGGGTTTCTTTTTATGTAAACCTTTACCAACAAATTGTAAGATTCTCAGTAATTATTTAGAGTCGGAATGATTACTGCATACTATCGGAATATATACATTTGTGTTAATAGTGCGAGAAAAATTAAAGTCGTTATTCTATATGAATGCTTGGGAATTTCTTTCAAGAATGTCACTTTTATTCACTGGTGCTTCCCTTATTTTGATAATCCAATATATATATATATATATATATATATATATATATATATATATATATATATATATATATATATATATATATATATATCCCGTTTCATTTAAAATATTTAATATTAGTCATTTTAAATCTCAAAGTGTTTTGCAAGATTTACAGATAATAGGTGTTATCATTGTAAGAAAACAGCATTTTAATTTTTCTAATAATAATAAAAAATAATTTTTTGATTAAAACTGAAATAAATTAGAATAAACAATAAATAAGTACCAAAAGTACCTGCTTAAATTAAGAGGTTTTCTTATTATGTTGGCAATGATAATTATATGATATGTATGATTTTTAGAAGAGTCTTTTCAATATGTTTTTCTCAACTTTGATTTATTTTATCACATTGTCCACATTTTTTGAGGTCATTAAATATGTTTAAATTTTTTATTGTAATAGAAAAATACTTTTCTTTAGACTGAAGACTCTGTGTTTTTACTTATGTTTGTGAAATAATCCCATCGCAGCGCTAAGAGCGGCATCTGTAAAGAAAAATAGTTGATTATTTCCATTGAATGCGTAAACATGTATTTTGATTTTGTCGATAGGAATTAATCTTTCCTAATGTCAATATGATTCGAATTCAATTAATTGTTAATTAGTGTTAATCTATAGTTGTGTATCATTTAAGTTTTATTAAAATTTTGAAATAGAAACTAAATCACGATCACTCGATTCTTTTACAATGTTATTCAATAGTCTAAATTTATAATTTTTTTAAAATAAGGTTCACTAAAATTATAAATTTTTTATAAACGTCTTATAAAAATGGATGAATTTTGAGTTATGAAAAGTACAAGTAATTTAATTACCTTGCATTATATTTCAAATTTTCTGCATTCTTGTTTATTTTTTTTAAACAGAATTCTTTATTAATCAATCCTTGCATAAATTAATTTGGAACCAGATAGTTGAAAAATAATTGCAAAGAATTATTCATTATTTTAATGAATATTTTTTCTTAAACAGTAAGATTTTTAATTTGAATATTGTAATTAAAAATAAGTGTTCTGTTAATATTTCTAAATTTATTTGGGATGTGATAAAAGAGAATTGTTTTAAATTAAAATATACTAGACGAACACAATTTTTCTGAAATGCTTTGAGAATATTAAATTTGTTGCGCCCACCAATTTATATTTTTCTTATAAAAATAATTTTAAGAATTTTGATAATTAGAGAATTCAATAAATTAAAGTATATAGTAAATGAAAAAATAATTGTTGTTTGTCTAGCATATTTAAATTTAAAATTTTTTTCTAACACATCTCAAATAAATTTTTGAAATATTAACAGAACACTTATACTTACTTTTAACTTACTTTTATAAATACAATAGTCGAATTAAAAATCGAATAATTCTGACCAAATTGAGAAAATTATATATTATTGGAAATTTGGTATTCGTTTATTAATTTTATTGAAGCTTTTAAATCTGATTATGTGAGCAAAATACCTCCATCTTCAAGAGTCATTAAAAACAAAAACATCATTGCTATATAAAATATAAATAATTTTATAAATTTATGTTTCACCTTTAATACAAATATAATTTCAAGTTATAGAAATCAATTTCAATGAAAATGATAGATACAATTGTTTAAAACAAACTTAAAAAAAGATAATAAATAAGAAATATATTTACTCGATCTGGCTAAATGCCAAAATTAATTGGTTTAAAGATAAGTATTGTAAATAGATTCAAAACATTTCTTCGGCAAACTTTCAATGTTAACAAAATTAGTACCTGTCTTAAATTAAACATCTTATTCTGCATCGTATTACCAACAAAATAAATTGTTTTTAAATCTAGTTTAGACTACTGTGAGAATAATATGTTAATATTATTACATTTTGGATTTTATTAAATTACTTGTTCATGAAATTTATTTTATTTACTTATAAGTTAGGTACTTCTTTGTGAAAGCAATACGTTTTGAACTGTAATAAGTTTTAGTACTTTCCTTTTTATATTATTATAGAGTTAAACAAATCATATAAAAAAAGTTATAATTGTTATTTTTTTATATACATACATCCCTTTTCGTGAATGATTTGGTCTGTCTTGTTATTTTTTTATTTCCTCCAGATTCAATTCAAAGTTAATATGGACATACTCTTTAACTAGAGAAATTTTTACTCTCATCCTCACAAAATACTGGATTTTTATTCATAAGAACAATCTTTGTTTTTTTCTATAAACATGTTTTAAAAAATATGTGTTCCTCTTTGAGCTCCAGTGGCTCAGTAGCTTCACATGCTCCCCGTTAATATAAGCAAAACATCATTTGCCGCGGGCAGTGATTTGAAGGGTGACGCAAACTCATTCAGTGCAAATACATACACCCTCACTGGGTTGCTGGATTAGGGACGTGGGTTAGGAATTAATTTCTGATGTCCAAAGTCCTTCCTTGGTGTGGTGTGGAAAGGAGGGTGCCAGCTCAGGTGTGATCTCGTTGCCTGACCGTTTTCAAAATTAAAAGGCGCTTGGTGATAGGCGAGTATTCCAAAGCCGTTAACCTTAAGGTTCAATCCGGGACCTGCCTCCACCTCTATGCAAGTACATGTTTCTCATAGTCCATAGGTTTTTCATGAAAGTATACTACGTTTTCTTCCAATTAATTTCTTAACCACTTCACTATATCAGATAAAATATACGCAACTTTTGAATTCCTGAACTATAGCATAGTTATTGATCTCAGATTCTGTTTATGTTTGCAATATTAAATATTTTCCGGTAAATGTCGCTAAAAGAATCTTATTTTATGAATTAGCAATCAAAATTTCCTAAAATTGTGAACAGTTACATGATTGCTATTCATCATTGTGCATAAACATAAAATCTTCATTTGTGGAATTTTATCTAAGACATGAAATTTAAATTAAATGAATTATTTTGTTTACAAAAACATCTAAAAGGCATTTTCGTATTAAAAATATCCATTAATTAATTTACAATTCCTACTAACTTGGATTATATTTCGTCTTGATAAAACACATTGATTGAATTTTTATGTAAATTATTATTATATGTCAGAAAAATATAAGAAAATAACAGATGACAATAAAAATAAAATATGATAAGAAAATAAATAATAGAAAACATAGATATTTTTTACTACTGATATCAAAATTAATGCATGGGAAATGCAATATTGCAACATGTTTACGCATTAAAAAGAATTATTTTCCACCTTTAATATCTGACTTCATCTTATTCTCTGGAACTATTATTTTACTTTCCTTTATTCTTACATAAAAACAGAATTCTTTCATTCAGTAAATTGTCTGCCAAGAAGTATTGCGGAGAATTATTATTATAGAATAAATATAGTTTTCTTCGCGTGGATCGAATAAGATGTCTGGTAACATGATAGTTTTTATTAAATAAGTTTCATTTTCGCTTTCAGAGATTTTATTGTTTCTTTTTTAAGAAAAGAATAGCAGAGAAAAGATTCCCTTTTATACTAGAGCAATGAGATATTTGCAGTTTGGATATAATAAATCAGTATCCATAGTAAATGGGCAGGGATTTCTTAAATATTATAAGCAAAATACTTTATGCTGATTTAGTCCCAGAAAAATTTAAACAGAATTTTGATCAAAATGAAATAATATAATTTGCTCTCTCTAAAATAGATTAATAAGAATGTTTCACTGAGTTTTGGAGTTAACTACACTATTTTTACTATATTTTAAATCAGTCTTTCTTACTTAGGGTAATTTTACATTGCTTTATATATAGTAATTTTGGAATTAAATAAATTAAGTGATTTCTCAAACTTAATGCATTATTTTTAATTATGGAAATTAATAATACTTTGAAATACAACTATAGTTAGTATATTGTTTCAACGGCTTTATATATGTTTCTAAAACTAGATAAAACACATACTTTACGACACCCATGAGTTAATTATTATAAAATAAACTAGTCTACTAAATCATAGCTTTGCAAGTAATGCATAAAAATGCTGTAGAATCTCATAAATCCGGATTAATAGGAGACCTAAGTCAATGAATTAATAAAGGTGCAGATTAAACAAAATAACGTATAAATTGATCTTTACGAATCAGATTTGGCGCTCTCACTGGTTGCATAAAGAAAATATTGAACTTTAGTTGTATTATTTTAGCGGTCACTTCTTAAGCAATTAATTGCAAAGACATCTCAAATATGCTTATCCAAGGTCAACAATACTCTAACTTCAACAAACATACATTATTACCTTAACTGGAATTTTATTGATACAGTATGTATTAGGCTGGGGATTAAGTTCGCAGCATTTTTATCGAAGACTTTTATTTAAAAAGAAAACAATAATTATATCAATAAGTTAATGAATTATATGTTCGCTGTTTCTGTTTACAACCTCTTCCCACCTCACGACCAATTTGTTGATGCCATTCCGCCAAAACATGCCTGGTCTGATATCAAAGTAATTGTTGAACCAGTTTTTAAGGACCTCTTTGTTATCGAAGGTAACGCCCTTCATATGGTTTGACAAGGAGCAGAAAAGATGGTAATCGGTCGGTGCAAGGTACGGAGAATACGGCGGATGCTGAGGGACCTCCCTTTCGAGCTCTTGAAGTGCAGCTTTGATGACTTGTGCAACATGGGGCCTGGCATTGTCATGAAGAAGTATCGTTTGACTATATATCGATCAGGTCTTTTTCGTCGAATAGCCTCATTCACGTGGTGTAGCTTATCAATGTAGAACTCCTTGTTGACTGAGGCATTCTTTTCGAAAATTTCCAAGTTCACCAAGATGTCCTTAAGAACTGGCTTAAAAACTTCTTTGACACTAGACTAATTGATTTTTGGAGGAACGGCATCAAGAAATTGGTCATGAGATGGGAAGAGATTGTAAATAGCAACGGCGAATATATAATTAACTAACTTATTGATATAATTATTGTTTTTTGCTTAAATAAAAATCTTTGGTAAAAACGCTACGAACTTATTCCTCAACCTAAATACATATGTATGTTTGAATGTGTACTTTTAAACGGTATCCAGATTAAACGAAGTCTAGTTTAATCGAGTATGGATTAATGAGAATTTACTGTAGTTAATTTCTTTCTGCTGTTCACACCGAAACTCCATTGATGTTTTCTACATTTTATGTGACCAAAATATTTTTTACAATCTATAAGAATCTATTGTGTTAAAGAATTATTTCCAATTTAAAGATAATTCCTTAAAAGGGCAATATAAATACATATTATCATTACATGAGCAATAAAAACAGCAGAAGTTGTCAGATTTAATATTAATTTAAGTGAGATTTAATATCAATTTAAGTTGTAACATTCTTCCTCCTCAAATAAAATTCTAAATCATCTACAAAATTTAAAAAGTTGTGCTGTAAGATTATTTTTGCTTTTTACTTATCAGTAAATGTAGTTAGAAATTTTATGATCTATTTTTGATTGTTTTTAGTGGAAAAATGAGTGAAGTACAATAGAAGTTTAGTTTGTACATATATTATTTAAATTATAAGAAATAACACAAAAGAGGGTGTAGAACTAACTGACAATTATCAAAAATAATGTTTTGACTTAATTGATGCAGCAGAAAAGTGAAAGAAGAATTGCTATTAACTTTTTGTACATAATTATAAAGCATATAGTTTCGAAATTCTTATTAACTAATTCATAAAAAAAGAAACAAAATGTTATTTACAGAAAATGTTACATACAAACCAAAAAATAAATATATTGCAATGTTTATATAGATTTAATTAATTTTTCAATAATTTGGTTAATAATTTTTCAATAATATGTTTTTTACTAAATGATGTTTTGAATACTAAACTGAATTATATTTTAACAGTTAATATATATAACAATAAAATCAATGATCTGAAAAAAATCATTTATGGGGCTAAAATAGGGAGAAAGTAAATATTAATTTTAATATACATTTAAATTTTACATTAATAAACTTGTTCTTTCATTTTTCCAAAATCGCTGTATTTTAGAAACAAAATTCTAATCAGTTAAGTAATTTAATAGTTTTTAAATATATGTTTTTGTACAAATTGAAATTAATTTGTTGCAATAATAACCATTATATTTGTTTAGTTTTTAACTCTGACAAATTAAAGTTGTCTCTAGCAATTTTTTTAAATTATGTAACCTCCATATTACTTCAGGAAGTATGATGGTTAATAGATTATATAATTATTAATTCTATACCCTACATATACTTGTCATTAAATTCTAGTATTTTAATTAATATGCACTTAATATTTTGGAAAAAAAGTCTTCATATTTTAGGCTCTAATTCTATTAATTGAATTCTTATTTTGAGGTTATTTTCTGCATGTTGACTTAGAACTAATATCAAACATCGTTGAAATACGTAAGAGCCCATCCTTAATTTAGTTAAATGGTATATGCTAGGAGATTAAAAAAATATGCACTCGTTGAAAAAAAATTATTTTATATACATAATTATTGTATTTTATCCTTCATTTTATCGAAACTTGATAATTTTATTCGTTAAAAATAATAATTTGTTTAATATAAAAACAAAATCTAACTTATTTGAAATGTTTTACACTAGTTATAAAAAGTACTATTTAGGAATAATAATACAACTTTTTCATTAAACTATTAAACAAATTTAAGCAATAATAAATTATCTCTTTCATGTTGTTGCACCAGCAAGCTTCCCTTTAACTTGCCCTCAGTTTGGTTCTACCAGTGACATAAGAGAAGCCGGGTGAACTCTTCGTGATTTTGAATCAGGGACCAAGTAGAAGACCCCTAATACTTGATCTGCCACCCAAAGTATCATTTCACTTGGAGGACATTGCAACCAAGTTTAGTTTTAACGTACCCCAGCCGCCACTATCGAATACCATGGATCTTCGGTTAGACAGGGATTCAAACTCATTACCTTTCGATAGTCAAAACCTCACCCTAACCAACCAGACCACCACGGTCTCTATCTCTTTCATTTATAATACAATGAGAATAAAAGTCCTATCTTTATTATTTGAAAATATTTGAATGTTAAAAAATGTACTAATCCATATAGTCATGCACACTCATAATTATAAAATAGTCAACAAGCTTCATAAGCTGAAATTTTAAGTTAACTGTGTAGTATTTTTTAGAAATTAACAAATCTTAAATGTATCTCACTTTAACGTTTCAAATGTAGCAGAAATAAAAACTCTTACATTCTTACTAAAACGCCCTAAATTAATTTTTTCTTTTTGTTGATTTTAGTTAATTACGTATCACGGGACATAGTATCAGCCAAACTTTTCAAGTAATTGTTCAAAGTAAGTGTTATATAATAAGAATGACATGCTTCGCTTTATTTTTTTGAATGAAATTAACGGCATTTTTAAAAACAAAGCTCGAACAAAGAAAGTTCAACTGATTGGAAATTTTATCTGTGAAATTTAATTAAATTCTTTAAGTGGCAACGAACGTTGAATAAAAAACAGAATTGATAGTGCATCTGAACTTTTATTTGCTGATACAAGAAAGTTTCTCTACGAAAAAGAAAAAGAAAATATTTGACTAATTAAATTTGAAACAGCTATTGTCCGTATTTAAGAAGTTAAGAGAAAAATAAAATTGTGATTTTTCACATCGTTAACTTCTGAAAGCACAAAATGTCTTTTTGTCTTTCAGATATGATTACTAAATCAGTATTGTATAAAAGTCCCTTGGGTTTGAATTTAATTTTTAATGACAGCCTAAGTGATTTTGAAGCCTTCTTTTTTGTATAATTAGACTAGTTTCATATTATGTGCAATAGCAAGGATGTTATAAGAAGCGACATATGAGAAATAAAGATGCGTAAGAATTTACGATGGCTTTTTAATTATATTGTATGAAATCAAAAAATAAATTAAAATTTCAGAAAAAAACTCATTAAATAATTATTTGAAAATAATCTTTAAATTACTTTAATAAGGAAAAGTGATACTTTAAACAGTTTTTCAGAAACTTACTAAATTCGGAAAAGCATTTTTATCCCTACATACTAATTGGATGATTCTTATTTTTATTCTCCTGTATAAGTGAACATAATAGTGGCATATTAAGTGCTGTGAATCAGATAAATCATGTGATTATTAAGAATTTACGAATTTATAAATGTCAGAAAAATTTCTGAGAATTTGTGATTCTTTAATCACACATGACATTTGAAAATTTTATTAATGTAAATGAAAACAATGTAATTTCAAAAATTTAAGTTTATTTTTATAAAAATAAGAAAATAAAATTCTAAAACGAATGCTTAAATTGAGTGCACATAAAGAAAAATTAACTTAACATTACCATTTTCAATAAGGTAAGTTGAAAAACAACATTTTTACTTAAACCTCTCATTCAGCACATAAATTTTTTTTTTATAAAATTAAGATAAATTCAGGTAGGACGTAGTATATATATAAATGATTTCTATTAACTTTAATCTAAAATTAATTAGAATTCATGAAATCCATTATCAATATTTGCAAGTTATTATATACATTTGACATGCAATGCAATTCAAACGCTTATAATAATATTATATCATGCATAATGATTTGATAATACTGTAATGTAAAAAGATTATATCAAAAAGACGATGCATAATTAGATATAGAATAGCATGTAGAAAAGTATTTATATTTAACAACAACTGATATTCAAAGAAATTAGTTCATTAAGTAATTACAACTAGAATTTAAAAGAAATATTGATTAAAAAAGTAATATTGGTGAATGCAATCGATATTTCACTAGTGATCCATCCAAATATAGCTTCCACTTTGGCGCAGAATAAGAATTAGTTTATAATGATTAAATATAGCAATTTTAAATACTTGTATGCTAAGACAAATTCATATTACTGAATATGAATTTATTGATAAATTAATATTATGTTCAACTCTATTAAAGTATTTATTAGTATAGTTCTCTAACATTAGTGAAAATGAGATTAAAAATTATAAATAGTGTAATGATTCTTATGACCCCGAGATGGCGCTGCAAAGGCACCGAAACGAGTTTAAACAAAATAAATAGAAAGTCAGTTGGTCTTCTGGATTTCTAAAAGTGATGAATGACAAGAATGTTGAGAATGCTAGAAATGTATGTTTTCGCATATGAAATTTCCGGGAAATTCATTTTGTGTTTTGTGCTATCCTAGAAGATAATAAATATTTTTTGTTAAGAAAATATCTAGGAATATTGACTTAAAACTGAATATAATTCTGTTTATGTAAATATCAAACCAGAGAGAATTGATCAAGTAATAATTAAAATATTCAATTTGCGTTTAAACAAAGATGATCTCTGAGATTTATTAATTATTTATTTATAAAAATTTGGAAAATTGTAATGAATTTTATGATTATAAAATATTATTTTTGAATTAACATAAGTGTTTTTCTAAATGACCATTTATTTATATGATGATGACAGTTTTTCATTTCAGTTTATTATATTAATAAATATTCTCATGCCATTTTTTGTTGTTTGGTTATTTTTGACAAATAATGTTTCATTTCTTTATATAAATCCTGAATTAATACCTGGAAGTTTCCAATTAATTTAATATTATATGGTTTAAAAAGAATGATATGATTACTTTTAAATAAATTCTTCAGGAAAAATAAACACCGTGACTTGTTAATAATTTCTCTACACAGAATATGAAACATAGCTGTAAAATATCATGAAAAGTAGTTTTAAAATTAAAAATAATAGCTTTCACATTGTCAAAAGAAACAATTCATGCTAAAAAATGAGAGAAATAAAAGTTCTTAAATTTTTTTGATAATTATCAAAATGCCATCTCTACCTTTAGATTTATGCTTGACGCTTGGATAAACGTTTATATCCCATTTTCTACATAATTTACATTAATGTAAATTTTTGTGGAGAAAATAACCATGTTTAATTAAGAAATAAAACTGTATTTAAAGTTAAAATAGCAACTTTTAAAAACAAAATAATCACACTTTGATTAAAAAATAACCTGCATTTAAAATTATAACAGTCATTAATTCGTTATTGCATAATTGTAATGGGAATGGAACTAATAAAAATATCATCAAGTTTCTTAAAAGTAATTTATCCTAGTAGAATTGCGCTTTATGGTGAGAAAGAGACTTCAGTATTTCTTTCGTATTTTGCATAACCTTACTATGAGTAAAAGTATTTTTGAACTTCATATCCAGTTAAGTACAGAAATTTATTTATAATAACTTTACATATTTTACCAGACTGAGCATCCATTCCAAATGTATATTTTTTCATCAGTCATTTCCTTTAGATTACCTTCATTTATTAAGATACTCAAGAAGAAATTTTAGAAATAACCTCCCAAAAATAATAAAAAATATTACTTTTCTTAAGTATGAGATTCTTGTATTGAATTAGAGAAAAATTTGAAATTTTATTGATAGTCTAAGTGTTACCAGATGAAGTTATAATAAAATAAAATCCCTTATATGCATTTTTATAACAATAAGTATTTTGTTATTTTATTAATTCCTTAAGTTTATTTTCAAAGAAGATTTTTTTTCAAATCTAAAGTTCAAATGCAAGGTTAAAATTTTTTCCGAAAGTAATTAATTAATTTAAAGAGCCATAAATGATCTATTATGATGAGTGTTTATAATATAGAATTCTTTGATGTAAATTCATGAAAATATTAATCACTTTTACTTGGATGATAATCGCAAATATTATCAGGATGACTTTATTATTTTAAAAGGGAAAAATGTGTTTATTTTTATACATTTTGTATATATTCTTAACAGAATTCATTAATGTTTTTATTCATTATGTTAAAAAGTTTATACAAAAATATTTAGATGATGATTATCTTTACATTTCAAACTGGAAAAACTCTGAACTCAAAAATTAAATTTAAAAAGAAACTGTAATGGAAATTATTTAAAAAACCGAATACAAAAGTGTTTTTGATATCTCTTACGAGTGTTACAATAAAGTTCATAAGTCCCTAGTAGGCTCATTATTGCAGCTTGTTTTCCATATATTATTTCTTTTAATTATTATTTTAATCTGTTCTCATGTCATATTGAATCGCAAAATTTAAAAAAATATGTATAACGTATAAATATTGGATAAAAATAACTAAAAATTCATTAAACTTGTATAAAAAGTTCTGCTTTTATGAAAAAAATTGTTAATTAAATTTTTCTTCCCATATTAAGGCCATTTTCTTCAACTTTTTATCCATCATTAACATTTACGATAATTTTATAATCTAAGAAAATCTTAACTCCTATCTTTTCTCACTCTTAAAACAATATATTTACTTAAAGGAAAAAATTGTTTAAAATTATTCAAATATTTTTATATATTGACTTACTATAAAAAATAATTTTGTGTGGTTATAGTAGAATATTTTTTTATAAAAGACTGAACTAATGCGTTTTCTTAAAACCATAACTCAGTGAATAGAATAAAGAAACAATTGTTCATAATTTCTAGGTGTTTTTAAAAATACAAATTAAAATAATTAAATAGAATTTAAGATGAAATCACTTTCTCGTGAAATGCCAATAGATGACAATAAAAATAAAACATTGGTTGTATTTATTCCACATACCTTCATTCAATCTTAAACATATAAATACAAAACTAAGTCAACTAGTTTGATATTTATATTAAAATTTCAGATTTAATTTTTTCAAGTACAAATTGAGTTAAACAAATTAAAATATTTTTAATAATTAAATATTACTACTATAAATTATCTTACGCATAATATTTATCAATTAAATAACTGATTGTTTATTTAAAGGTATCTTTGATAATTTACTTTTAGATTTTGCAATTTTCATATATAATAAAACAAAAGATTAGTATTAATTAAACTTTCATAAACTGGTATATTTGAATTATAATTTTAAAATTTGTAATTTTGTTTTTTTTATTAAAAAAATTATTATGAAGGGGATTAACTGATGTCTAAATAAAGGATAAAACAGTAAAAACATTAAATAAAACAGCTTGTCAAGGAAAATTAATTCTAGAATTAATTAGAACTTGATTTCATTAATAAAAGTAGTAGATCTTTCTTTATTTCTTTCTTACAAAGTTAATTTTCAGATTAGAATAAGGGAATAAATTGTCCTTTCTGTACAGGGTGTTCGAAAACGAACCCATAAACTCTGCACAGCTAGGTTCCTCATTAGGAGTACATAAAAACTGCTCAGAGAAACGTTCCTGTACGATTCATAGTTTACGAGAAAAATACGAAAAACAAAGTATGACGTCACTGCCGGTAGAACAAAAAACTCTTTATTGGACATATCAACCACAGTATTTGCATATCTTTTCAGACGATAATGTTTAAAACGTTTGCCGCGCATATCGCGTCATGCATGTGCGTGCAACGGATGCGCACGTAGTGTTACAGTTTATGCGATCGTTTTGGGACACCCTGTATAGTGAGGCATCATTAACATTTATTTTAAAAACATAGTTTGACTTCTCAACTATTTTATCCAATAGTTAAGATTTCAGAGTGATTTTTTAAAGATCTCGTGATTCATTTAAAATAAGGTTTATGATAAAGGATTTCATTTTTCTACTGTGAGTTGTGTATATAAATTTGTTTCCATTGTTTTGTCATAAATTTATGCATATATAGCAACAAAGAAATATCTATACCATATTATAACTTAAAAACACTGGGTCCTAAATAATATAATAGAAAAATATATAGAAATTAATGTTTTTAATATGACTTCACCAACAAAATATGAGGTAGCTAAGATGTTAATGAGAATTATTAATGATTCAAATATCAATGTTGTTTTAAATATTAAATTTTTTGGTAAATTTAGCTTGCTATATTTATTTAACGCGATTAAATTATGTCACCTTTAAATGTAATTCTTTTATTTTACACATTTATTAACAGACATTTTTATGTGAAAACATTTGTCTTGAAATCATAATTACTTTCCGTTTTAGTACCAAACAAAAATACTGAATTGAAACATAAAAATCCAAAACATTTATTACGTTTTCAGAACTATGAGACAAATGAAAAATTTATTATAATGACATTTATGATCACTTTTACCAGAATAATTTTTTTTATCAAAGTAATAAAAATACAATTTAACATAAAAATACAATTTTAATTTATGTTAAGTTAAATAAATAATTTAAGCATATAATAAAAAAAATTGTCTAACGGATTACTGATATGCAGGAAAATTTGAAGATTTTGCTCAGTATTACTTAGCATTGTTTGGAAATTCTGGAAAACTATGATTAAAAATTAGCGACAGTACTTGATATATAATTTTGTATTTGAAAATGTATTCTACGGTATATCAATAATTTATGTATTAGTATTATTAGTATTCGATATATACTGATGGTGGCTGTATTAAGAATTAAGAAAGAAAAATATGATTAATTTTCTTTTTAGTGATAATTTCATTTAATCACGCATCAATATAAATTTTTCTTAAAACACTGTTTTGTGATTTTAAAACTACAATACATTTATTATTTTAAATAATTAATTTTATTTTTAAAATTTGATGATTAATGGTGTAATAATATAGTTTATAATGTTTTAAAAGCTTTGTTTACTATATTTGTGGTACTCAACTTTTTATTATTTTAAGAAATCGAAAGATACAAAGTTGCACTTTTGTAAAGTCAAAAGAATTGAGTATAAAGATTTATAATGATGAATAGAAATTAATAATTGCGTATTCCAACACAGTATTCTATAAACTTATTTGAGTAAGTTAAAATTGAATCATTATTCAACAAAGCTCTTTACTTGAGGCTTGTGTACAATTATATATGCGCAAAACATGAGGAAAGTTTACTAGATTTTCTGACACTCTGTAGAATAATTTGCTTCCACTTACTCCTAAATTTCATCGATTCTTCGAAGTTAACGTCTTCTCGAATACTGATGCAAACTTCTCTGTTGATTGCCTTTATCATTAGATTAACTTACATATTTATTCCGTCTTTGTCTAATAAGATTCCATTCGATATATTCAAATAAGCCCTGAATCATTTTTGCAGATCTTTAATTAATTGAAATTTCTAAATTTTAATAGACAGTAATCCATTTTTGGAATCTAAAATAAGTAATTTATGAAACTAAAATATTTATTTCTGCTTCGTCATCAAATAAAAATAATATTAAATCTAAGAAATGAGATTCTGGCAACAGTATTTTAAAGATAAATAAATTTAACTGATATATCACCATTATTAATCAGTTTCTGTTTCACTTTAAGATCACAAATGTTACTGAAATTGATAATTTATTATTTCATATTTTCACGGATATCATATTTTATGACTGTCTTCCAAAATAGTTAAAGAGTATTATGTATTGCTATGCCCATGCAAAAATTTTACGCTTCAATAATTCAACTTATTACAAAAATTCTACGATTTTACTTAGTTTCTTTTATAAATAAAAATGCACATAAGCCTATTTTTTACATGATATTCTCTTAGGAACAATATAGCTGATAATCAATGGATATAATTTTAAATGTCGACTATTATATCTTGATCATGCGTATGCCCCGAAAATAAGAAATGAAACTTATTAAATATATATTATATTTATTATGTACAGAAAGATAAATTAAAAGGCAATCGATTTTTTAACTATTGATACTTAAAGATGCAACTATTGATTAATATCCTTAATGATGTCACGGGAGACAATATTCATTCATACAAACCCATTTTCCAGGAGTAAAATTATTGTTTTTCCAATAATACTTTTACAAGTACAGAAATTTCTAGAACAAGTTTACGCCTAGGGTTATACACATTTCATGAAAGGAATTTGTAACAATTCAAGTTTCAAAATTCCTATATTTCAATTCTCACCAGCAGCAGTAAGTTGATTCAATAATGTATAACTAGATACAATTGACTCTCTTTTAAGTTTCAATTTTTATTATAATTCAATAAATATATTCAGTGTTCCAAAAATAATGTATCCCACAATATTAAAATAACATATTTTTTAAAATTAGGCAACGATAGAAAATCTGTCTCGTTAAAATTTCTTTATTATAGGTACATTTACCGATGAATGTATTCGTAATAATATGTAAATATAAAAATATATCAGTTTCAAATATTTTTTCTGAGAGTCGGAACGTGGGTGACGAACTCTATGCCACAACAAGGCCAGAAACTGCTGCTCATAAATGAAAATGTATTTAAAAGTAGATATTTTTAAAGATTTAATCAAATCATACAAAGAGCTGAGATCATATTTGTTTCTTAAACTTATTGATTATTTTATTGAATTCATTTATTTTTATCATTCAAAATAAAGTTGATCTATACGATCATGAAATAAAGATGATCTTTTAATCTTGTGTACTATTTAAAGGAAAGTAATTCATTATTTTGCATTATGAAAGTGAATTTAATTTGATTATTCTTTTCTTAATTAGTATTTCTTTTTCCCATCGATTACATCAACATAAAATTGAGTACTTAACTGCATTTCTGTTACAAAATTTTATTTATATTAAGAATAATGTACGATTGCAAATTTTAATATGCAATGTTTTTTCATTGAAACAGAGAGAAAGCAATTTAACTTATAATAAATCTAATAGAATTAATATTAAAAAATCTCGTTAAGATAAATAACATTTGTTAATATCTATTTAAAGTATGTAATTTTTAATGTTTATTTTAAAATACAACTGTTTTTGGCATGAATTAAATTTAATTTTATCTTAAGTAGTTACTAAAAATATTTTCTGAAAAACATTGTCATGTTTCAGATTTTACCATTATCATTGCATGCCTTAAGATTTTACCATGTTCAGAATACAAGCTAATATGAAAAATATAGTTGTTAAATTTTTCTATCAAATGATTTGTTTTAGTATAAAAGCTCAAAATAATTAATTAAAAAGTTTTTTCACGCATAATGTTAAATATGAATGAAATCAAAAAAATTAAATATTTGTACAGAAAAAATGCTTCTAAAGAATTAAAGTAATTAAAGAACTAATGAAAGTGATAGATGTTTTTCTGTGTTAATTGCATTTGCAAATAAAGTCCACTAAAAGAAGCAATTATATTTTTATACCAAGATTTAAAAGCAAAACTACCTTATAATTTACACAAAAATTTTCATATATAATTTGAATGAAAAATTTAAGGCAATTTATCACTATCAATATAAAATTTAAGCGTTTATAACGACTCAAACATTTATTCAAAAACACGTAATGATTTAACTTGATTTTATAAATGCCATTAATTAATTCTAAAAATTCAGTTTTTCACTATAGTAAAATACTTGTATTATCCAACTAAACGTTGACTCATACATTTAGAAAATTGAAAATATTAATGTCAATGTTTGTCATTTAAAAGTTCTTATCACAAAGTAGTTTCTTTTATTTTACAATATGAATGTTTGTGTCATAAAAACTTTTTTTATCATTTATTTTAGAATATAAATGTTTGTGTCATAAAAATAATGTTTAAAAAAATCTGCAATAAATGAATAAGTTTTATACCCTTAAATTAAATTGGTTATGTGGAATCAGTTATTTTCCAAAAATATAAAATTAATTATCTTTTTGCTTAAAAACTACATTATTGATAATGCAAAAAGAATTTTAGTGTAATTTATTTTTAATACTTCTCTAATATTGAGCTCGATCACATTCAAGTTTATCGTTAAATGTCACGTTGATCTTTGATTTTAAATATGGTTTTTAGTACAAATAAATAGTTTCGTTGAATATTGTATGCTTTTTTTTATCAGATGGGTAATATTATTTTATACATGTGTATAGAGTTTTATTTTTATGTATTCCTACCACTTGTGGTTAAAATAAAGTAAAATATATTTTATTAAACTGTAAATAATACTGTAAAAAAGGATTTCAAGCAAAAATATAATTTATAAATTATAATTCTCAATTTCAATTCTAAAAAGTATGAAGTAACTCTTTAATATTTATGGTAGGATTTAAAATTATTTTTAGGCGTGTTTTTATTAAAGCTCGATATTCTTATAACATTTTTGTTAGAAATTGATTTTTATTAGAGATTTTTATTGGAATTGATCTAGTTCTAAATAAACTTAGTTTATATATCTAGAATTAAATATTTTTTACAACATTTTTATAAGAATTTATTGTTGAATTTTTATTAACGTTCATAGTAAATGGGTTTTAAAATGAAATTGCCAACAATGTTTGAAACTCATTTATAATCCCGGGAGTTCCCGTTTACTTTGAAAATTAGGTATCGGAAAATCATTTTCAAGTTTTGTATTGCTTAGTATTTCGTTAATACGCTTTTTGATAAAAAATCATTTGTATCGACTTTTCTTCCGCTTTTTATTTCTACTGTTTACAAAGTGTTATCTGAAGACGATATCAGAAATGTTATATTGTTTCTTCTTTATCCAAAGGCAGGAGTAATTTACAATGTACTTTTTTCATTATTATTCATGAGCACCATTATTTTTAAGTTTTCTTCTGCGAATGTAAAATAATTTCAATAAGTTCCTTTTGAAGTACGGAGAAGAAAAAATGATAATAAATTCTCATTTTAGATTAGTTCTTGATACTGTATATTAATTAGCATATATGAAGCAAAAAGCTTTCTGTTAATTTTGAAATTTTCTAAAAAAGTTCATTATATAAGGTGCTTTAGAAAGATTAAAATAGGTTTTCTATTTGGAATTTTGCAATAAATATAGAAATACTTTTAGTAGTGGTCTTAACTGAAAAATGCTATAAATCGTAGGAATTTTAAATCAGAAGGTGTATTAAAAATTTAAAAAATTAATGGTAATTTATTCTTTAAAATTCTAAATATCTATACGATTTATTGCCTTATAATATCGCTTATATTGTGACACTGAAACTGCAATTATCAGGGCAAAAATAAAAGATAGTGTGTGATATTGTTCTCTCTCTAAAATAATTTCTGACACCAAATATTGCAAACTGACTTTTAATTCGTTGAAAGGAAGATAAAATTAAATCTTACACTCATAATGGCCGTATAAAAGTTTCCTTTTATTGAAATATTTTTTTAATTTTTGTAATATCTTTGAGAATAACGAGGGTGAAATGTATTGTGAATAACGAAAGATTTCTGAGAATTTTGGGCAATGAAAGCTAACATAAGTAAACACAGAAAACCTTGGTTACATTTCTGAGCAGTTAATTTCTATTAAATGCTTAATATAAGTTGATTAAAAAACAAAACGAACAGCGTTATTCAGATTCAGTCATAATTCTTTATAAAAAGTTGATTTTAAGTATATAACGGTGAAAGCAACTAAATAAATACTTTAAAATACGAAAATTATGGATGTAATAGTTTAAAATGGGTTTTAAATCACTACTACATAAAATTATATTTTCCTAAGTAAGTTTGTATTCACATTTACAAAGGCTTACTTCAGTTTTGAAAACTCTCATATTTATAAGGATTTAATCCTTCATTCGTTATCTTAAAGTAGTATCTGCAAGGTTTTAAATTTTGAGTATTTGCCTACGAAATTCAAAATTCTTTGAACTTTAATTAAATTATTTGGGATTTTAAAAGTAAAAAATTAATCATGTGCTCTTTTCTGGTTTAAAATACCTCAGGGGAACACGATAATAATAAGTCTAAGGTACCTTATTACAATTTTTAAATTTTCACTAAAAGTTTATAAAAAATATTGCTCCGCCATTTTATCCAATTTTAATTCAAAACTTTAAGAGTATTTGATTTTAAATCAATAGAACACTTTCGGAAAAATAATTTCCTTCCCAAACAATTACAAACATAAGTTGTAAAGTTAATTTCAAAATGTGTTTATATAGCCACTAATGATAAAATTGCAGATATTATTATTGAATATATATGCACGTTTTCGAAATTTAGAAACAAATTTTAGCATAAAATATTTGGATGAAAATGATTGAACAAATTGGAGAAAGTACTTCTCGTAACGAATAAAACAATGCATCGATTGTAACAAAACAAATAAAATGAGATACATAAATTCTTATGTTTAAGCAAAACACGCGAAAAATATTTTGATTTTTTAAGTATTTTATTGACTTTTCTAATTTATCTTTGAAGTGCGTTTTTCTTTTATTTAGCTATCCAACAGCTATAATATGTTGCAAAATATCTAAATATCTATGGAAAGAAGGGTTATTCATAATTGTGTATAAGGATCTTATATTTATAGTCATATTTATAGAGAGAGATCGTTTTTATATTACATTTATAAGGAGGAGATAAAAAATCTCATAATTTATCCCTATTAGAAACGGATATATATAATTACCTATATTGGTTTAAAATGGTATAAATCAATTTCTGGAGTTTTCATTCAAACTGGGAGGTCTTACCATAGAGCATCTGTGGGCGAGTTATCCCTTTATAAGATCTTAAGGTCATTTTGAAATGAAATTCCAAGCACATAAATCTGTTAAATTATTTTAGTAAAATCTCTCTATATATTTAAGCACCTTTTAGGAGTCAGTATAAGTAATAGTATTATTTATATTATTAAAAATTGCGATTTATAGTGACAGGAATTCATACTCTTAAAAGAATATATTATATGCATTTCCTAAAAAATTCCTTTTCTTCAAAGTCCGCGTCTATTACATTATCTATATTTTTAAAAATCCATATATATTATATTAAGAAATTTTGTTCATTTTAACTGCAGCCATTTATATCAATGAATGTAATTTTTCTCTACAGCAGATTTATTAAAATTCCCGATTTTTTTAACAAATATTTATAAAATTAAATATTTTCTATAAAAAAAGATTTGTGAATTAATCGATGAAATTTCTCTCGAGTTTGTAATTTGTTTAACTGTTTTTTAAATAATTTAATTTAATTTGTATAGCTATTTTTATAAACAAATTAATTTTTTTAAATTAAATTTATGTTAATAAAAGAGAAAATATCTATAATACATAATTTTATTGTAAATATACCTATGAAGTAGATCCTGCTTGACAACAATTATTCATTTTTAAATCAAATTTGATACGATACACACTATATCAAGGAAAAAATTATTATGCTTAATGTAAAAAATAATGCTTAATTATTTCCAGAATTACTATAAAATATATTTATAAAATTTTGTTCATTATTAAAAATATATTTTGCCAGAAAATTGTCCAAATTTTGGGTCAAAATATAAGATATTTGCCGAAAAAATAAGACAATATATATTGAATAGATTTATTACACCCATTGTTACATAATTTTTTCGACGATGTTTCGAAAATATGATGTGATATGCAATCACGCACACACCTGCAAATAGTTTCCTATAATATTATGCAGCTAAACTATCTCCCGGGAAAATAAGTATGTAAAAATTTTAATTTTTGCACTTTTCATTCATTTTGTGAATTTTAGGAATTTGAATAATGAATAAAATTTTGGGTGTGGAGTTCATTACTAAGAACGTACGTTATTTCAGTCAAAATAACTGAAAAAATTAAAAAAATATTTAATAAAAAATTTTTCTTCTGTAGATAAATTATTTTATTGCTAAATTTGTTATTTGAGACAGAAATAGCAGAGCGTCTGTAATACTATTAGCTCTGTTACTTGAAAGACAAATTTGACATTGATTAATTTGATAAGTACATAAAATAATGGATTAATTTTTATTAGAATCACATAACCAAATGTTATATAAAGCTGTAAGCTTATTAAAATAATACTAAGTTGCAGTTACATAATATATATAACTATTACTAAACTATCAATAAGCTCACAGCTTTTGATCCCTCTCTAATTATGTCGCAAACATTATAAACATTCCATTGATTTCATTAGCTAGAAAAATTTATCATATTACTCTTCTATAACAAATTTATAACTATACATTTTAAATTAAATTCGATTAATACTTGAACTGTCTCTGATATGAGATAGTCTAGAATTTAGTTTATCATTCAATTAAAACGACATAGTTTAGAATATTTAGCAGTACAAGCTATTTAAGCGAGAAATAGTCTCCTACAAAGATTCGACTTTCTTTGAAGTGGCTTAAGTCTATATGATTAAAGTTGAGAGTTCTCGTTAATAACTAATATAAGTAGAGGAATCTTTAATCTTCGGCACTTAAGATAGGAGTGACTTCCAAACTCCTTCCCTTCCTGCTTTTTTACTTTGTAAATAGTAAGGAATTACAAAAGCGTGATAATTTTTGAAATTCTTATATTAATTTGGAAGTAATCTGATTAATACAACTGGATCATTTTAATCTGAATAATATCGCATGTTAATTTCACTCAGTCTTGTTGCATTCGAGGAAACTTCATTAATGTATGATTGTTTATAAAAACTCTTTACATATCGTTTTTAGAGAGAGTTCGTGTTTAGAAACTCTCTTAATTAATTAAATTAATTATCTCTTAATTAAAACGTAAGAACTCTAAAATGAGGATAACTTAGAATCTTGGGTTATCTTTTACACGTGAGAGGTAATTTGAATGTATTCTAAAACATCATAATATTACTGTGTGTATAGATTTTATAGTGTTAAAATATTTTATATGAATGTTTTGAATAATTTATTCTAAGAATGTAATTTATACTAAGAAAATATTTACCTCAAGTCGGGAATCGAATCCATATACTGTTAAACTGAAAAGCAGCATTTTAACCATATCTATTAGAAGGAGCAGTTTACTGATTTTCAACATTGCCATAAGCCAGAATGCCATAAGCCAGAATTTGGAAGTAATCTGATTAATACAACTGGATCATTTTAATCTGAATAATATCGCATGTTAATTTCACTCAGTCTTGTTGCATTCGAGGAAACTTCATTAATGTATGATTGCTTATAAAAACTCTTTACATATCGTTTTTAGAGAGAGTTCGTGTTTAGAAACTCTCTTAATTAATTAAATTAATTATCTCTTAATTAAAACGTAAGAACTCTAAAATGAGGATAACTCATCAAGAAAATCTATCATTAATACTCAGATTAATATCAAATATAATGATTTTAAAATTAAGAGCTAAAAATAAAATTTTCGTTAGATAAGGAGAAACACAATCCAAAATATTTCTTAAAATCTATCCAAATAATTCACAAGAAAACTTGATTTTTAAAAATTTTTTTTAAATAAAAACTAACAAATGTGGTAAAAAAATATTTCCACAAGCAATTTGAAAATATTAAAAAGAAATTCAAGAATACCTTACATAATTAAATATGTAGATTATTTTAAATTAGAATTTAAAAACATTGAAATTATATTTAGAAATAAAATTTTTTTAAAGAAAATAAAATTTTGAACTCGAATTTTAGATAAAGATTATGTATGTATATTTCATAAAGCGTTTCCGAATATCAATTGGATTAAATAAAAAAAATTATATCACTTATAATAAAAAATCAAGAAAATCATAACTGTCCTGTAATTTTGCAACGCACTGTATGTATCTTTATTTTAAAAATTGATGGAGTTATTAGAAAATCCATTTATCAAATATTAGCACATTTAGTTAAAATTTGCGACATAAAAGGGCAGAATATAAGTGGTAAAAGAATTTCAGTTTTTTTATATTCTTGAGATATAAAATAAATCAAGAATATTTTTTATCCAAACTAATGTTTAATGATTGATTCTTTCATGGATTTTCAATTGCATGTTTGCATTATATGTATTCTATATGAAAATATGAGTCAAGAACTCAAAAATACTTATTCACACTCTCATACATTTTCTCATTTCATTTTTCTACTTTATATACTCATTGACTTATGCCATCTTCTTTTCAAAAATCTTTTTAAACTTACATTATTGTCAAATATGAAAATTTATATTTAATTGAAAAAGCCATATTAAGCTTTCCAATTCTTATTGCTAAAAATGTTCTCTTTTACCGAAAAATTCTTCTTTGTAATTCTTTAAAATGATATTTCAATATTAATTTCTTTCCTAATTTCTTGTTGTATTTTATTTTGTTGTTCAATAGCTTGCTTTCCATTTCTTAAAATGCATGTGAAAAATTTCTTATGTTTCTTATTTTCTCATATGCATATATAATAAATCTATCTATTTCTTGTTTTTTATCACTAATTTTTTCGAATTACAAAGCATTCTAGGAACGAAAAAATTAACCTGATTTCTATACAATATTTTATTTGGCTTCCTGTTGTTTAAGATTATTTACTTTAAAAATGTCTTTATACATTGAGACTAGAATGTTTGACATTCAAATGAACATTGGTATGACATTTAGGTTCAGAAATGCTCGCAAATTGGTGTTTCTTATAAAATAAGTTTTTTTACATTGCTTTATTTCTCAAAGTAAAATTGTTAGTTTCTTGGCCTTTTTTGACATTATTTTCAATTATTGCTGTAATATATCGGAATACTATTAGGGTATTTGATTTATAAATATACTAATTACAAGTATGCCTATAAATAGTAAGGTTTAGTTTAGTAAAACAATATATTTTTCTAAATTTTGAAGTAAATTCTGTTGTTGTTGTTATTTATGACACTTGGACAAGCCAAAATCATTATCCGACTGGTATGCGAAATTAAGTCAGAAGGGTGCGCCTTTCGTTTAGCCAGAGCAACAAAGAAGTGAAAGTACGATTTCACTCTAAGATCCCTCCGATAGATGGCTCCACTAGAGGATATACTCTCTCAATTTTGACATTGATCTGAAGGGTCTAGAGGGAGCGGAAGTTTCGCTAGACCATTACACCATGGTAACTGCTCAACGACTGACCACAGGACCTGGGTCTTTGGTGGTACTAGAATTAAGCTCAGCCTCTCAGGACGGAAAGCTGATGCCCTAACCACTAGGCTACCACTGCCTGAAATAAATTCTAAATTATAGAAACAATGTAGAAAATTTGAATTTTCAGATTTTTTTGTATTAAAGTAATAACATTAATCTGAATGGACACTTACAAATATGAAAACAGAATAATTAAAAAAAATTATCAGATAAAAACTAAATAGAAAAAGTTTCAAATATATTTGAATATAATGCAATTTAAGTATTTACTTATTTAAGTATTAACTATTTAAGTATTTAAGTATTATTTAAGTACTTATTTAAGTATATAATACTTATTTAAGTAGTTTGGTATGCACTATTTTGGAATAATTACGTTACTTTTTAAAAACATTTAAGGCTATTTTATAACTGGATTACTTATTTAAGACTATTCATTAATTGGATTACAAATTTATTTTAAAGACTTTAATTCAAATATTTGATTACAGATGTAACAACTGAGAATTATAAATAAACTAATGTGTATGAAGAAAACTGTTGAAATAATAATTTATGCTACACTGCATGCTGTATATGATCTCCGTTTGCAGAGAATATATTATCCAGATAAATCCCTTTACACAGTATAGTTTTTTTTATCGAATATGAGTGTGTATACAGGGACATACTTCCCTGTACCTATCCCAGGCTATTGTATAAATGATGAATATTGCTTAGTACCTCTTTCAAGAATTGACAGGATAAGAGAAAACATTTTAACAATTTAAAAAGGGATTTCAGATATCGCAGGTAACATTTGAGAACGATTTGTCTTATTGAAGTTTCGTTGCAATCCACAGTGAGAAATTCTGAAAGAAGAACTTAAAATCACAGAGAAATCAAAATCACAAAGAATTTCGGTTGTTCAGTGCTCTAATAATGGTGTGATTCATCTTTGTGAAATAATAAACCACTCTGTATACGTCTTGATGATGTCTTGTTGTGTGCGTCACGTTAACTACATTCAGTGAAGATTTTTCATTGAAAATGGATTGTAAAATAGGAAAGAAACCTGGAAAACTTCCAAGACACTACCCTGGAACCTCAATGGAAGAAGCACAACATTTATCTACCATTGATTAACAGAGGCTGGTATTGAACTCAAACTTTTTGAAAAGAAAAGCGCTTCCAAAATTTAGGATTCAAGGTATAGCAGATCACAAATTATCTTTGCCATCTTTTGTGTATAATCTGATGGATTTCGAACATTCTTACCAATTAATTTGTTTGCTTTTTTGTTTTGATCGATCTCCTATATTCTCATAACCGTTACCACATCGGGATAACTATTTGATAATTTATTTTTAGATAAGGTAATATGAAGTCACTTTAGACAAACAGTTATCCTAGTTTACGTTTTGAAGTGTATTTGAATGACACTTGTTATTTTCATGATAAAAACAGCAAGTTAAAATATTTTAATTAAAAATGGTAATTTTTTGTTATATAAGCAATTGTAAAATGCTTTGCAATCACACTCTATGAGTGATCTCATTGAAAATGTATTATTTTGCTTATTTCATTGCGAAATATGATATTACAAATTCAAATTACAAATGAAATTATTGCAAATGAATTTGGACATTAATTTTTGGTGCTGCCTTTTTTAAGGACATCAATATAGCTCTGAATTTTTGTGAAAATCTACTTAATTTTTTCAAATCTATTTTGACTTTTTCTTATATTTTTGCTTGGAAAAATCGATTGCAGTGCATCTTAAACTGTGACTTAAAATATCAGCAACATTTTACTTTGCATGTACTGCATTATAAAGATATACATAAAACAGCTATAAACATCTAACTAGCTTTCTAAATACATTTTATTGGGAATTTTTTACTTAGTTTATTTATTGTAATTACTTACATTGAAGTAACATTTTATTTTCATTTTTATATACCATGAAACCTTTATATTATATTGATATAAATAATTTCTTAAAAATATTAACATAATCTTTAATAAAATATAATTTATGTTTTCCAAAAATAAAGCATCTTTGTATAAACTATAGGAAAATATTCCTTATTCTTTTTTATTCGTTGATGAGATTAAGAGAAAAAGTAATGTTGTATGGATGACTCCCTATTATTATTTTGAAACAATCAAATAAGCAGAAATTATTTCAATAGACCTTGATCACTAAAGTTACAGAGCATTATTGATGTATTTTGATAATTTTTGTTAATTGCACTTTACATCTATTGACATTTCATGTTTCATTCAGAAATGAGATTAATATTTAAATGTTTTATTTTAATGTATTTTCTTAATTTCAACCGCAGTTGAGAAAACCAATAGATGCTAATATTTTATACTTGAATAGCACTATCATACAGTAGAATTCCAATTATGGAATTTTTAGAATTTCAGAAAAATAATTTAGACTTAAGAAGAGAAGAAAAAGGAAAAGGTTCAAGAAAAGGAAAGGTAAGAGAAGGTTGAAGATGAAAGAGAGAGAGACGTGCCATTTGAAGAATTCAAAAAAAAAATTTTTGAAAATTCCAGGATATTCAAATGTTAGTGCAACATATATTGGAGAATAGATTATCAGTGTGCGTCTAGATTTTGACCGAGATGTTCAACGAGGAACGACATTCATTTATAGAGATGTACAAAGATACTTATTAATGAACAACACTTGTGATTACCTTAATATATTAAAGTTTTGTATTAATTGATTAAAAGTTCTGTTTCTTTAATAATATTTATTTTTTTCACCAATATTCAAAGTACAATAATTAATTAAAATAGACTTTGTTTTGAGAAGTGCAGTTCTAATTGATTCGGATAATTGGAGTTCCATTGTACTTAAAGAGAGTACTTTATTTCGAAAATTTGCCTTAATTATTCATTATATTTCATGAAGACAAAGATATAAACTCAAGGTACACACGCATAAATTTCTGATATAAAAAACTATGCGTTAAAGGATAATATTTGCAAGAGTCTGGGTGATAAATTATTACTAATTATCTTAAGAATACATTTCTCTTTCTGAAAAACATTTCGGTAATTAATATTATTTCTTTTATTAAATTTCTTTAATTAAAATGCATTTAACACTTAAAAAGCTGACGATTGTAAAATGTTATTCTAATAACGGTATTATTCAAAATATGTAAAATGCATATAATTGTTTTATGAAAAAGGGATGGAAATAAAAAGGAATGAGCTCTAAAAATTAATTTCAAATAATTTAATTTGTATACAATTTATTGTTAACGAACAATAAGTTAAAGCTCTGAATTAGTTAAATGAAAGAAATCCTTATAAGGTAACGGAAATCAATATAAAAAGTTTGAGATGACTAAATTTCGCTCTCCTTTTAACTTTTGAAAACAGCAGTTATGGTCATAAAAGCGAAGTCAGGTATAATAAAAGTGCTAGCGTTCTTCGATCGATGCGCAAACAGTTCCCTCTGGAGTTATTTTCACAGGAAAAATTGTGCTGAACTCAAAATTTAACTGTGATATTGAATAAAGTTCAAAACTAAGAGCATCACTGACAAAATAATACTTTACGCGTATTAATAGTTGGAAAAAGAGAGTGAGAAGTAAAGCGATAATTTATTAGATTGTGATGCCTTAAATCGAGCGCAAAAAAGGATCAGTTTGTATAAATAATCATTTGTCTGTTCTTTTTTTTCTTTTTTCTTTTCTTTTTAAAATGTGCGATAGCTGAAAATGGAAGTATTAACTATATATAATGCGATACATATTCTCTTTTCACATTTTTTTGATTTTACAGTTTTCCATATCATGATAAACACATGAGAACATTTTGCTAGTCAGAAATTTAGAAACGATTACATTAGATTTTTTTTATTTAATGTGCATGTTGTATATTTTGTAATGTGGTAAAATTATTAATTTTTCTCCCTTATTGAATAATTATTTCCAAAACTAGAATATTTTATAATTGATAACTATAAGAGATCTTCTAAAAGTCTCCAATATTTTAATATTTAGTTAAAAGATGAGAATTTAAAAATGTTAAAGAGATTTAAAGTTTAAGGCACTCCTTGTGTAATTATATTTTTATAAAAAAATCTAGTCTTGTTAAATAATATGCTTTGTTAATTACCTCCCTTATCCATTTTTAGTTAAAATAACACTCGAGAGAGAGAAATAACGTGTTTCATTAAATTTACACTTTTTCCTAAAAATTTCTTTTTGAACAACATGAATTATTTTTAAAAAGCATTTATTGAAAGTATGAATTATTCAACAAATGTTTTCTAAAATAATTCAGAAATATTGCATATTTCTGATTTGATTGATATTTATTGAATTATTTTAAAAGACATTTATTGAAATGTATTTTCTACATATTTTTTTGTAGTCGAAATAAGCAAACATAGTTTTGATAGTTCATTAGTGTTGTATTAGATTTCATTTTTCTCATTTAAAACTAGAAAATCCAATCTTTAATTCGCAAACAAAATTTTCCTTGTGCTAATTTTAAATCAGACTAAGGTGAGAAAGAAGGCTTTTAATACTGGTGTCTAATTCTTCGCATGAATTCGAATGAAATTGAAAGTTATCATCAGTCTCAATCATAATTCCAATACGAAAAATGTGACAAATCATAATTAAAAAAAACATAAATTGAATGGCAAAAAAATTCAAATTACGTAATCTATAGCAATAAATTCTTGTAAAAAATATTTTCATGATAAATTATTGTATTTAAAATTGTATTCATGGTTATTATTTATAATTATCACTGAAATAATGTGTTATATATTATCCTTACTTATATAAATATAAATATACACACATTCCATCGATACTTATTCATGTAATTAAATATGATTTGTAACTATATCACTTCTCTTATTGTGTTAAAGTTTCAAAATTAGCAATTTAAAAAAAAGTAAATTTTGTATTTTTTGAGTCACAACAGAAATCATTAAATAAATAATATTATGGTTGATAAAAGATTATACGAATTATTGTAATATATTATACAACACTATAAACAAGTGATGTTAATTCAATAATTCAAAACACATCTTTTAAAAATGCCAGACATTTGTGTTTAGAGAGATAAAAATTTAGTTTTAGTTATCGGTTTCCCTTTAATGGAATAAAAAAAATTTATTTTAACTTTCGAAGTATTTGTCTTATTTATAATTCTAAAATAAGATATTTGTGTGTGAGTAAAATTTTATAACACATTAATTTTGTTTTATAATAATTCATAAAGAATATTTTGTATTCTTTATGAATAAAAAATATTATTTATGAATTATTATATTCTTATTATAGTTTGTTTACATTAAATCTGTATTAATTATTTTAACAATTGTATGAAATAAAAACAGGTAAACTGTAAAACTGCAACAAAAAAAGTTTATCGGGAGGATTTTGAAACCCTTGTAGGAAAAAGAGTGAAGTTTTTGGCTATAAAATTATTTTAATTAATTTTATGAAATGTAAAGCATGATTAATAAACACTTAATTTAGTGTAAGATACACATTTACTTTTAAAATAATTTATGAATAAAATGTTGTAATCCTGCTGAAAAATCATGTTACTGTGAGTAAAACGTATAAAATTGTTCATCAGAAATGATAGACATAAATATATATATACTTTATTTTTAAGACAAAAGATGCTTATATAAAAAGATTCTTATCAGGAATAATAATTTATAGCTTTTAACTTTGTCATTAATTATTTCATAGCTTTCACTTAATTTATTTCTTAATAGTTACGATTTCAGTGCTAATTGATAAATTTTAAGAAAGTAATATTTTAATGATTTTTGCTTAGGACTGTAATAAGCTTAATTCTTTCAACATGGTAGAAGGTTAATATTCTTTCTATTTTAAGAAAGTTGAAACAAAAATAAGGAATAGCAATTTTTATTTTAAAAATCAAACACCTGTTCTATTTAAAAATTATTATTTTACATAAATTAAAACTATTTTTCTCAAATTATAATTGCTTAGATATCATAGATTTTAAGCATTTTTACACTTAAAAATTTTCCTCCATTGTCTTTTAGCTTTTTCATTTTTTCACAAATTAAATTTTTTTTCATTTATTAACTATTTTTAATACTAAGATAAAATGTTTTGTAATGAATTATTTTATTCTAAATATATCTATTCTCTTTAATTACTATAATATCTTTTTATGATTAATGTTTTCCAAGTGTTTCATTTATCCTTAATGTAAAGAATCTGTTTTGAAGAATAATTCCATTTTTCAATTTTAATATTTAGTATAAAAGACATCATTGATTCTGATAGCTGTTAGGGAATTATTTTCTTTGCAAATGATGTACGGCTTTTCACTTAAATTTCTTGACAAAATGCATTTAATTCAAAATACTTTTTGCAATTGAAAACATTTTTCATTTGTCAATTAAATTAGTAAATTTGAATGAGTAAATATCTAAAAATTTAGAATTATATTTTTCTAATAAGAAGATTATTCTTATCACCATTTTTTGCTTATTTTTTGAAGCATTATTCGTGCAGAAATTTATATATTTGAAAACAAATATCAAAATAAATTGCAAATTTTAGAAATATATACCAACTTTGATTTAGTTGATCATTTTAAATTGACAAATATTTACAGATTATTTATTTTATGCATCCTTTCTATTTGAATATATTTATTTTAATTTATAAAATGTTAACTTTATCATGCAGTAAAAATGCTTCATTTTAAGAAATTAACTAATAAAAGTTATTAAATAATGTATTTCCATAGCAATCAAAAATATTAAATTTCTTAATGCATTAAAAATCGCATGAAACAAATAGTTTTTCTTCTTATTTTGAAAATACTTTCAACCATTGTGTAAGTAGCTATTTTTAAATTCCTTAAATTTAAACTTTCTTTTTCATTTCTTTTTACAAAGAAAGAAATAAAGCTAATTTATATATTCTATTCTGATAAATTATTCATCCAAAGAAAGTACAACCATAATATCAACAGACTATAGCTTATGTGTTTCTAAAATGACTGGAACATTAACCACTTTTTTTATAAACTTTCTCCCTTAAAAGACGCTTTCTAATTATTCAATTAATATTTTTTTTTACTTTTCATTGGATTACTAATGTTTGTGTTTGAAATAAGAGGACAGAAAAAAGGAAATTTTATTCAAATAACTAACTGTGCCGTATGCATATAATTGCTTAGAAAAGTAAAGCTTTCATTTCTGAATCAAGATTTTCTATTAAAATAATGAAAGTTTGATGAATGGTTTATCGAAATCAAAATAATTGCGTCGTAAAGCACGAATGAAATCAAATAAGTAAATGATATTTGAGTGAAAAAATAAAGAGGTTTGAATAGGGATAAAAAGTGCTTCAAAATAGAACTTAACAAAAAAAAATTTAATATATAAAAATTTGTATGGAAAATATAAAAACATGTTAATAAATTCTGAGAACGTGGCGTGATATAAAAATGAAATACTTGGAAATAAATTATATGTTATATTTAAGTATTTCCTTTTATTTTGTCAGTTATATCAAATGTAAATACAACTAAGCCACTCAAATAAAACATTCTGAAAGCGAGAAAATATGCATTTGCTTTTATTTATTTAAATTTTGCTGATTTGGTAATATTATGAAATTTTTCATTACATTTTAACTGAAAGTTCAAAAGATAAACAAAATATTTTTGAGGAATGAGATCGATAAGGAGGGTTGTCAATGTTTTGTTAACAGTTTCATGGGAACTCCAATGGTTCCTTAATGTTCTTTGATCTATAACAGAACATTACCATTTCACAGAAAGACGTCTTTTCCTGTAGTTTTATGTAGTAATATTTGTGATATAGGAGACATTATTTATCATTCACGTATATCTAGTGATACTATATTTAAAATATACACAAAGAAAAATATCACGACTGAAAAAGTAATATAATGTTTATATACATAGATGCATATATTCCTATATATGTATATAAATTTATGCATCTAACATATTTTAGAGTTCAGTTCGGAAAACATTTATATTATTTTTATAAGCATATGATCAAAAAATATTCCGAAAGTTTTTTTAATGAATATCATTTAAAAATAATTTCAATAACATTTTTAATTTATTATTTGAAAATATTTTTTGGCCTGCTAATAATTTTCTAAAAAATATTTAATGAGAGAAATGTGTGAGAATCAAAGCAAATACTTCAGGATTGATTTTTCTTTTCCTTTGCTTAATTGTGTTGTGACTACCATCCATCAATATTCAAACTATATATCTTTTTTGAATGAAAAGTTACAAAACCTTAACAAAAACAGAGATGAAGCTTGAGAGAGGGCTCGTAGCTCAAGACTTATTGAAGACTGTGTAGAAGGCTATATATTCAAACTATATATCTTTCTTGAATGAAAAGTTTCAAAACCTTAACAAAAACAGAGATGAAGCTTGAGAGAGGGCTCGTAGCTCAAGACTCATTGAAGACTGTGTAGAAGGCTATATATTCAAACTATATATCTTTCTTGAATGAAAAGTTTCAAAACCTTAACAAAAACAGAGATGAAGCTTGAGAGAGGGCTCGTAGCTCAAGACTCATTGAAGACTGTGTAGAAGGCTATATATTCAAACTATATATCTTTCTTGAATGAAAAGTTTCAAAACCTTAACAAAAACAGAGATGAAGCTTGAGAGAGGGCTCGTAGCTCAAGACTCAGTGAGGACTGTGTAGAAGGCAAATTTAGGAAGATCAATTATTAAATCTAAACGTTCTACATATAAAAGTTTCCTGGAGAAATTTTACTTTAAGAAGATATTATAAAAGCTCATTAAATATTTTTTCAAATATGAACAATAAAAAAAGTTAGTAGAAATGAACCTGTAAAGAAAGGCTCAAAAGAAATTACTACACATACTGATATCTTATATGCCTTTTGCGGGCACTTTTCAGAAGTAGTTAAATTTATAGCTAATATTTAAAAATTAAATAAATATAAAAACAGGAAATTACAACACAAAAATTTATTCAGTTTGTACAAAACGTTTTATTGATGGCTTTAATATGGAGGAGTTAATGAATGGTATTACTACTTTAATGACGGGCAAAAGTAAAAAAAAATAAAAAAGCTTTATTAGCATTTATTGAATAGAAAAGGAAAAGTGGCTAGCCTAGAGATTGAGAAAAAGTTGTAATTGTATCAATTCTTAAGCTTAACAGACTCCTCCAAAATATACTGGACAATTCCATCCAGTCCGTCTTAAAAATAAAACGTGTAAAGTGAAGTTAAGAAAAAATAAAACGTCTAATAAAACGTAAGTAAACTGAGAGAATGATTGACAATAGATTACTATATGTATTAGACAAAATTGGGATAATTTCTGAAAGTAAGCTGACATAGGTGCATTTGTGTATAATTTATCTGATTATCTCAACAGGTAAAGGGTGACTATCAGAAAAAGCAAAGTACCCTTTCCATGTTTGTGGTCCTTAAAAATGCCTTGTTACTTAACCTTGTTGAAAAGGTATTCAGAAAGAGAAACAACTTCCTAAATTATTATAAACCTTAAAATGAGAGATTTAAAACCCAAGTCTTTCCTTTCTTTAGTCTTTCTTTCAATTGTCCATGATCTTTACAACACTTACGATATTCCTAGATACAACCGCCAAGACTTCACAGCATTGAAATTTAAACCTATTATAAGCCAGGGGACTTTGGAGAACCATTAGGTCTTGTTTTGAATGTTGATAAGCAATTTTATATACAGAGTTACTTAAAAAGTGCTGCTCTTGCTATCATACATTGCAGATATCCTCTTGAGAAATGACTCCATATGTACGCAGATACCTCAAGTAAGATATAATTAAAAACGCTGATACTGAAACCAGTTCAAGTGCTTTCAGTATTAGTTATCCTGATTGGAAGTATTGTGACTATTTTTGCTGTAAAATAGTGACAATATCATTTGCAATCGATAAATTGAAAATGTATGTATTTATTATCGATTCTCAAACTGCTGTTTTATTAGTTACAATTTCAAGATATAATGAAAACGAATTAGTCTAATAGGAGGAAATTAATTGAATTAAAAAATTTAAGGAAAATCTTATGTCCTCCAGTAGTTTCTCCAGTGTCCTCCAGATTCCCAGCCATTGTGACATCTTTTGCAATGAGCAGGCTGATGTGCATTCTAAAATGGGATCTCTCATATCACAACTTGACTCTCCACTTTCGCTGCGTAACATCAAAATAATCCTTTGCAGTAAGTTAAAAAATAATACCTTGTATAGTGATACAGTCGTGATTAAAAGGTGGAAGCTCCTGCTTAACAAAAGTAACAGTCCACAGTTCCTTGCTACGATCTGTTGAAGTTGCTTGCTTTCGTTTGCGTACTGGACACGAATATTTGTAGACGCATTATTGGAATGAAGGATTCAGTTTGTTGCCATCAGTGGAATATGGATGGTGACAACTTTAGGCACTGCCTCATCGTTTTAAAGTTTTTTGAAGACAACTCTAGGGAGATAATTTTAATTCTTCTTATGCCACACCATCACTTTGTTGTGTTGCTAGTCAACTAACAGATGTCAATTACCTCAAAGTATAAAAAAAGCAATCTTCAAACACTATCGCTTCTCTTTTATTATCAAAAGAAATGAGTGCTAAAAACAAAATACATGATAAGGCAATAAATTGAAAGTTTTCTTTTGATATTTTTACTTAACTTGTTTTTCAAGCTTTCATTGTTAATTTTTTACATCCTTATTCTAACCATCCAGTTTCTTGTAAGTTCAGAAAACTTATTTGAAAAAAGCTTAGGTTTATATTAAGACTTGAAAAGACACATCCAATAGTTTCTAAGCATAAGCCATATCCTTTAATATAAAAACTGTCTAGTATAAAATAGGTTCATGATTGTCACCGAACTAAAAATGAATATATTAGAAATTCAAAATTGTGTGACATTTATCGTACAAATTACCTTAAAAATAAAGTGGTTGAAAATAATTCTGAAAGTTTGAGCAATGTTTTTCAGAGGAAAAATATAAAATCGTCTCTTGATGTATGAATTGCAAAATATTTTTGGACTTATATACCCTATTTCACTCAGACTTGGGAAGCCAATATGACACGAATAAAGAGAATTTTAGAACATTTATTAGTCATAAAATTATTAGGATTATTTTCAAATCTTTCCACAAATTTGTTACGAATAAATGTTCTAAGCTTTCTGCGTTTTGAATGAACAGATTCTAAAAATATTATTTGACTTATATGACTATGTAGTGATTTAAAAAGTTCTAAACTGAAAATGATTAATAAATAAAAGAATAAAAAAGTTTAAATGAGTTAAAATGTATTCATTTTTAAAATTAAATGAACTTGAGAATATATTTTACAATGACGACAAAACAAAATTTTATTCAATCGTTAACTATGGATAAAAGGAAATATATTTTATGATGATAAAATGTTAAAAATAAAACTACCCATGTACTTATAACATAGTTCTTATGAAAATGAAAAGTTGATTTTATTAGTTGAGTAGACCCGTGTAAGAAATTATTTCAAAATCATAAAAAGTGCACAATAAATAGCAGGAATGATACAATAATAGCAGTTTAACAAAAGAGAAAGCTTCACAAAGCTACAATAAAAATCCAAAAATCATTTGTACGAAAGAAGAAACCAGTAAGATTAGAAAATTTTAAACTTATTTTTAGTTTCCCCTATTTTACTTGTATATTTATTATTACCAGTGGCTAGCAGTAAGAAAAAAGACAAAAATACAGAATAAAATTGAGAACACAAACAAACATACATAAAACAAAGCAGTGAACCAGTTGCGCAAAAGCTCTCTCACTTCTCTTGCAGAAACATCGAATGGTGAGAGCTATACATGTCTGCAAATGAAGAATGTACATTTCTTAATATGAATTGCACAGAGAACATTTAGGACTTTGGAGAGTGTTCAACTGTCATGGCCAGAGTCTCAGCATAACCACCGACTCTGGTTTAGGTGATATTAGTTAAAAAAAGTATGATTCCCAAACCACAATTTATCATCATTTCTAGATTTCAAGCTTCCCAAAAAAGCCTCACTTGATTTCCTTTTAACAAATATTGTATTGCATTAAATGAAACTATTTTGTCCAACACTTGGATTATTGCAGATCCTTTCTTTGCCAGATTATCTGTGAGTTCATTTCTTTTAATCCCGCAGTGTGTTGAGATCCACTGCAATTCCATTTCTTTTTGTTCTGTAATAAAATCATTTATTAAATCACAGAGTTTAAAGAATTCATGTAACTTACAGCTCTTCTTCGACGCTATTGCTTCAATTGCCGCTTCGGAATCTAACTAGACAATACGTCCTTTAAATTTACATACACGGGGTTTAATTTGAACTAATGCCACATGTGTGTATAGCCCTCACATCTCAATTAAATTCAGAAGAATACTTTCTAACAAAAATATAAAAAGAAAAAAGATTGCTAAATGCACCCGCATTAGCATTTACATAGATGGCTACTCTTGACCCATCAGTATAAATAAAAGGCGATTCACTTTTAGGGTATTCAGAATACATCGTCTCTAGCGCAGGATATTTGTGCAATTTCGTATTCAATTACGAAAATAATAAAACCTGTATTTAATTATCTCTTATCTTCATATATCTTGTTATGAAGATAGAGATAATTAAATAAATGAGATGTGTGGTTGGATCCTAGCAGAGCCCACACCCTTGGCGCAAATGATTTTGTTTGGCGATAATTGTGGCTAGCCCCAATCCTAACTCTATCTTGATACACTAGAACCAAATTATTTCTGGAATTTCGTTCTGGCTAAGCATTTTTTTTTCAGTTTGTCGATGAAGGGGTGGGCTCTCCTAGGATTTTACCGAGATGTGCTTATTAATCTCTGTCTTCATAACTAGGAATAAATTAAAGAAAAATTTTACTTTAGAAAGTAAAAAAAATGTATGAAAATACTGGGATTTATAGTAAATAAGGGAATCTTTTCATCAAATGCAATAATCTTTTTGATTTGATGAAAGTATTTCTTCCAATCAAATTGCGAAAGTGAAAGTATTTCTTATGGTTATAAATTAAGAATTATTATAATCTTTTGTATAGCTCTGTAGAAGAAATGAAGGTCATCTGCTTTTGTTGGAAGCTTAACTAATAATTGAATGATCAATTGTTTGGTCTTGAATCCAATAGCTCATAAATTCCAATTTCATCTTAAGAACTGATGTTTGTAGTGGTTTGGTATCATTTTAAATAGTAAAATACATATACATTAGATCTTGTGAGCAAAAAAGTAGCCCTAAAGTGATAAATTAGTAAAAATTGCTTCAAGCCGTTTTTAGTCAAAGTTGATTTAGACAAATAGTTTGTTTTCATTACTTTTAATTTGATTTGATTCAAATAACTACACTCACATGTTAGCTAATGCTAAATGGAAAAAATATTTTTGTTAAATTTATAAACTGATAAAAATTTATTTTGTTCAAATATTTATGCAGTAGATACTCGTTTTTACAAACTGCGTAAGGACCGATAAAACAATTCGTAAAAGAAAAAGTTCGTTCAGTAAAAAAATAATTCCTTAAATTATTAAGATTTGATTTTTTATTAAACTACTTTATAAATAAAGTAATATTAGAAGAAATATTTAGAAAGCTTCATAAAACACACAGGCAAAATAAAATTCTTTACTTAAAAACAGTACTAGCTTTCGTTTTATAGATGAAAAATCAGAGAAACTACATTTATTTTTTTCTGTTTAAAAACTACATTTTTTTTTAAAAAAATATTTTTCCATATTTTCAAAGTATTTGATGTTTTCTTTCAAAAAATACTTTAGTCGTGTTAAGCCACTAAGCTGCCTGTTTTACCGGTGGTCTTCGCATTACATCATTTTCTACTTGCTTGATATCTGAAATATCTTTTCCGTTCTCATTCATTATATTGTAAATAATTACATCATCTTATATCTTATATTTTTCCTACATATATCACATGTGAGTCCATATTTAAAAATTCTCGAAAGAATTTTCAGGCATCAAAAAGATTCTTTGTTGGAATTCATGATTGAGTGACTCATCTTCGCTCAAGTCATCAGGTAAATTACCTTGGTTTTCTCCAGTTATAGTGGATACTTTAATAAGCTTAAATGTTGAAATGATCTCTAAATTGTCTATCTTTCAACATCATTCTAAGCACTAATTGATAAATGTGTTGCTCCTAGAAGTTCAATTGTATAGCTCCGCTCCAACTCCAAGTCCATAATTACTCTTTGCAAAAAATACCCTACGATATTTCTGCAGAACGCTGTTGAATACGGCCTGATCTGTGGGCTGTGAGACAGAAGTAGTATTAAGAATTTCGTAGATTCAAGATCCGAGACTTCAATGTCAGTGCAGTGTAATTATCAGAGCAGTGCAGCAATTAGAAGAACTACGATTGTCCAATAAAAAACGTTCCTTTAAGTCTCAGTCAATTTTTATAAATGTTTCCTATCATCAAATATTTAATGTCAGCTTGATATACAACTAGTAGTTTTTGAACATTTTGTAAACATCTTGGCATTAAATAATTTCTTACGAAATTCATGAGCAGTTTTTGTGTTTCATTTATATTCGCTGCGAACAACACTAATTCTTTGCTTCACATTTTTAACCTCATTACAGTATGGCCTTAGCGTTCTTTCGGATAAGATCTTAGAAACAAAGTTGTCTCGTCTGCGTTGAATATACATCTTTGGGTCATATATATGCAAATTAGTGATTTCAGTACTCCTTCTTGTTCAAATTACGAAATTATATTCTCAGCTCAGTGTCTGGTTTTAAATTTTTGGACCCAACAATCTGATACTTTGAAATATTTTATGTCCAGCTTCATAGCAAATTTTTTGAATAACCATATGCAATTTCAATAAAATTACCATCAACATGAATGTTCATTCCTCACACATTTTTCTCAGCCAAGTAAGCAAAACTCTTTCCAATTTAGGTTTTTCTTTTCTACAATATTTTCGAGGGGGAACATTTGCTGTTATTGTTCGCTTTTTCAGGGAATTTTTTCTTTGAACAGCAGAACGAAGTTTTTTTAAATTGTTGAGAGGCTGTTCTTTGAAATTTCATACTTTTTGGAAGTCTTTGTTTTATATAATAATTTTCCGTCAACTTATAGAATTTTCTTTTTTCAGTTTGACTGATGAACACGTTCATTCCTTTTACTGCGACAAATTCTTAATGGAACTGGTTCAATCTCCTACACGACAAACGAAAATTCATAAATTGAGTTGCTCAAATGAAATGAAACCAACTACAGAATAAACAGAGTTCTAACTCTTAGAGTTTTCTCAATTTTTGTGTACTCACGAATGAAGAGTTTTTCTAATTGTTATGTTCTTACATCTCTAGAGGAGTCTGATTCAACATCTCAGTTCTGTTCCAAAAAATGTCTGTTTTCAGAATGTCGAAAATTCCTGCACATGCTGTTTCATTGCTCAAGAATAAACCAAGTTTTCAGGTATTATGTATAAAAAAATCAAATAAAAATATCAAGTCATAAAAAATAATAAAATAAGTAATAAAAAAAGGAAAAAAAACTATTTGTCAGAAGCAAAAGTCCACAGTAATGAGATTTTTCAAAATTCATTTTTTAAATAGGAATTAAAATTATGTGTTCATGGTTTCAGGGTAGGCACTAGACACTTATTAGTAAAATCGTGAGTGTTCTTATAAGTTAGATTTTATTAAAAACCAGCGTCTACTGTATACACATTCATTTTAATAAGTCATAAGAATCATTACCTCTTTACATAAGGTGAAGAGAGAGAGAGAGAGAAAGATGATAAAAAGTTGAATTTAGCGTCACATTTAATGTTCCAAAAGTATAGTTAGTGGGGTGAATTCTTCAGAAAATTGACATAGATATAAAAGTTTTAGATAGAAAAAAAGGAATTCATGTATTTTCCTTGAACCTCAAACGTATACAGAATAAGTTTTACTGTGGTAGAATCATTTTTCAGACAGTTGTTACAAATATCATGCATTGTTATTTATATAAACAAAAACAAATCGAGAGATATTTAGCTATTTTATTTTTTTCTACAGCGTCATGAATAAAACTTGGTCTAAAATTAAAAACTGATTTATAAATAACAAATTCTAAAATAATATTTTATTATGAATTTGAAAATAAATGGAAATGTAATTGTTAAACAACGCTTAGAAGTATGCGTAAAATATTAAGTAAAATAGCTTTAAGGGCAGATAGTGTACACCACTTCTTCCAGTACACCAATATCATTATAAGATATCGAAACTCAATTAAGGAGTAATATTCAAATATAAAAAATAATCACATCACAATAATTAGTTTCACTGTAACACATTAAAAAAATATGAGTTTTTGTAAATAATTATTTCTTTTAATAAAGTGAGATAAGGAAAGGTATAAAAAATAAGTTTATTCGTAAAATGTATTAAATATTCAATTAGATAAAATACGCTTCATGCTAAATGTAATTGCAGTATTTCTCTTTGTGATATGAAATTTTCGCCGGAAGCGAAAAGTCAATTAGTTGATAAAAACATCTTGATTTATTGGAATTAAATATTCTCTAAGCTAAGTTCTGGAATTTTACTAAACATGTTAATAAAAAGCTTTTTACTTTTATCTTCTAATGTAATTAATATGTTCAGTGTTACAGCAACAATCGTTTTTATGAAGGAAACATTATGATATGTGTTAATATCTTATTATTAAATTTTTCCACAAAATTGTAATTGTTTACCATCGTATAAACTAAACATTTGCTTAAATATGCATTTTCAAATGGTTTAATATGTTTCTTTTTTAGTTTAACTATTTAAATTCATGAATGGTTTAAAAATATCTTTTCATTATATATGTGAAAATTAGAATGCTTAACAAAATATGATGAAAAATTTCAATATTGAGAAAAAAACAATTGAAAAATAAAAAACTTGAAAAATAGTAAAAAAAAAGAGAATTTAAATAACACAGCTCGTGTATTAACAATCGCTTGCAGTTAAATTGAATTCGTATTTCTTTTCGTGTTTTAAAAAGAAAAATCTCTTGCATAAAACATGTAAAAACTAGTGAAATTTCAAAGTTGAATCAGGGATATATATGCAAAATGTGTTTTGAAAAATGCATAATTCTGTATTCAAATTATAAATATGTAAGGGAAATTTCAGACTACTGGAGTTGCTTTAAAACATATGTTTGGAAAATTTATATCGTGAATGTATTATTTCTGCTTCATCTATACAAATCAGTATATTCCATTTTCTTTCACTCAAATATTGCGTAATAAATTTTCCATCATGATCCTGTACTCAAAAATTGAATTATTTTATTTTCATAAAAGAGTGTGAGTCAAATCTTTATTTCACAACATTCAGCCCTTATGGCCTTAAGTGAATGGGTTTTCTTTAAGAAAAGTATCTTATGGGAGTCCCGCATATAAGCTTTTAACTTCATGGAATTGTTTCCTGAACACGTAAAGCAGACAATAAATTGTTTGAGAATAAGAAGTTAGGAGCCTTTTTAGGAAATGCGAAACGAAATGATTTTTTTTTGTTGAAGAATAAGACGAAGAAGTAGAAATATATGCTTACTTTGTCATTCCTAAAAATAGTAAAACTCAAAACATAGCAACATATAGAAAGTAAACAGAATTCCACTGTATAAACTACAGGTTTTCTTTTCCTATTTATTTTTTCTCATCTCTTAGAGACTTTATTTATTAATAAAAGGGAGAAGCTTTTAATAATTACTTAATTATAAAAGAATTGTGTCAGATATTTAAGGCCAATATTGATTCTTTAAAAAACTGTTTAAATTTTTTTTTATTATGATCGTATATTCTGAATGCAAATTAATAGAATATTGTAAGCTAAAAGATACGTTTTAATAAATATGAAATATTTAAAGCATACGAACGCATAAAATAAGAATTTTTTACAAAAATTTTACACTCTTAGTCACATTATTCCTTAGGTATTTTAATTATGCAAATATTTTACGTAAATTTATGTTTCATATTAATTTATATACTTCTATAATTTTTATTTAATATAAATACATTAAAACATAATAAGCTTTTTTTATTTAAGAATTACACAATTTTTTTTTCCAAACAGAAACTTTTTTTCATTATTATTATCTTTTGTATTATGTATGTGAATAAATACAATTAAGAAAAGTTCAGATGAAGCACAATTTTATAAAACAAAATATATTGAGGTGGTTTATACTTTAGAGGTACTTCAGTACTGGAGTGCTTTAGGACCCCTCAGTTTCTCGCCAATTTAACGCCATATTGTTATCGATGTTTGCTTATTTCTGGCTGGTCTATCGTGCTTTCACCGCCATCTTGTTCCTCCAAGCATGCACAAAAACAAGTTTGGCGAAAAAAATAGCCAATTTTGCCAAGGAGCACCCTAAAGTACATTTTTTCTAATATATCGTTCACATAAGAAAAAAAATTGTGTCAAATTTATAAAAGTTCATTTCAGATAATAAAACACCTATAAATCAGACGCTTTATTTAGAATGTTGAGAAATAACAATTTAAATATTTAAAACTTGTTTTGCATGAGATAGCATAGGGTTTTCATGATTAATGCAATTGTTCTTTGCTTAAATAATGATTCATGATTAATCACACTTCATTTAAAAATTTTGTGTCCCTCTGTTATTGCCCTTATGAAAAATCTAAAAGACAATAAGAATATATATTAGGTACTAAAAGTTAAAGAAAAAGAGTAGGATTAATTATATAATATATTTACCACGTAAACAAATCTAAGCAAATTAAATCTAAATTAACCAATAAATTTTAAGCAAATTTAAAATCTAAATTAAGTAATTTGTTTTTAAAATTATATATTATTCACTTTTTCATTAAACAATTTTTTTTTTTACATTTAAGAGTAAAATTAGAATAATTTATTTTAAAATTTAAAAATTATCAATATTTCAAGAGAATTTAGTTGTCATAAGAAATATTGATGGGATTATGCATTTAAAATACCAAATATAGTTTCAAAGTAAAAATATTTTTCAAATTGAATGAAAAATATTGTTTAGTAATGAGTGTATTTTGGAAAAAATAGATTTGTAAAGGGTTACTAAATTAATTTTGATAGTTTAATTACTTTGAGAAATCCCTATAATCAACAATATTAACAACTGAATATTACAAGGTAATTTATTCATACTTTTGATCTGGATTTTAAACAATTAAGTTTACATGAAAGATTCTTAAGAGAACAATGAATGAAAGATTTAAAAGAATATAAATGCCCTACATAAATAAATAGAATTTAAATATTTAACTATCTCAAAAGTAAAAAGAAATCAATATATTGTAAAAAAATTGTATATTTTATAACGAATTAATAACTTTTCCATAATCAATAGAATATTTTATATTTCATGTTTTAATAATTAATTTTGTTACTCGAGTAATGTACAAAATATACAATGGCTTCAAGCAATCTTGCTGACTGTTTTTCTCATCATTTATAATGTTATTTTTTGTTGCCATGGCAAAAAGTTTCATTGCTTTGGATACCACAATATTTTGCAGTTGTTATTTGCATAATTACTTATGATATCATTTGCTGATTTAATATTTAAGTTTAATTACATTTAAAACAAGCAGATGTAATTTTCTCATGTATTTTTCTGAAATATATTCTAGTCTTCTTTTGCAAATAGAGATATAGACACAGATATAATAAGATAATTTGAAAATTTTGGTATTATAGAAAATAAGTAGGATAAGTCTTGTGTTTTGCAATCAAACTTTTTTTATTGATAAAACGCTAGTTTAGTTATTAAAGCATGAATACTAATAATTATAATCATTATTAACAATGAACCACAATCTGCACAACCACACCAATGAATCAAAAGATTTATAAAAAATTGCTTCAAAAGGATCTCATTTGAAATTCGTTCGAACTGAAGATACCAAACCATTATAATTTGAAATACTACCCGCTAATAAACTATTTTTATAAATAAAATGTCTTTAATCTCACTTATATAATGAAAAAATCTGTTCCTTCTATATTATTTAATTTTCTTCATATACATACGTTATATAACTTTATAATATACTTTTCTTCATATGTTAAGTACATAAGAACTTTTTATATCTATTTTAATCCAATTAATGCAAATAACATTGAACAAAATGTAATGTAATCTGCAAATACACAGATTGGGGACATTTTAAATCATTTACAAGCTATAGATATTCGTTATAAAAACAATATCTAAATATTCATTATAAAAACTAAATTTCATACTATCATTTTACATTTCATAATAACATTCATAAATTATGATGTGCAAGGAATAAATATTTATTCGAAAATTAAATTAAGATATTTTTTTACACAATTATAAAAAACAACTTTATCTAAAAAAATAATTCATATTGGTATTAAATCTAATGCTAAAATCTTTTTCTAGTTATGAATAAACTTTCGATCTATGAGCAAACAAAGAAGTTTCTGAAGACATTTCCATAACCGTAACTCAAGGTAGCAGTTTGTCTTAATCTTCTAATATATATTGCACAAATTACTGGAAAAATTACACAGGGGCCTTATAAAATTCCGTGAATAAGGACCGGTGAGTTGTAAAGGAGTTTTATTTATTCTGGGTTAAATTACTCTTAAATTATCTTCAAGCGAAGTTAGTAATATATCAACTAAAAATAGATAAAAATTAATATTTTAATCGAGTTCTGAATAATTCAAAACACACATTTTATACTTACGGAATGATTTAACTTTTTGTTGCACAATTTTTATAAACATTTTTGAAAACAAAAAATGAGTGCTTAAATTACTTAAGAAAAGAGGAAATAATTGATATATTAAGTTTTAAAATACCCACACACATACATTGGTTAGAAAGTTTTTCAAAAAAATATTTACACTAAAAATATGTGGAAGTAAAAAATAAAAATAATTAAATTAAATTAAAAAAAGATAATTAATATAGGTTAAATGATATAAGATAGAAATTTCTCAGTAAAAATAATGAAATTATTTTTTATTTTCATGCTAGATTGTTTTTATTAGTTAACCATCTAATCTTCCCTTGAGTTTGTGAAAAAATATATTTTTAAGCGAGAAACAAAAAAATAGAATAATAAAAGTTTCAGAAACAATAAAATCAATAGTTTTCTAAAAATTCTTACTACTTAAAAGTAATCTTATTAAATTATATAAGAGTATTAATTGTTACAAGTTAATTGGTGTGTATTTGATATTCAAATTTAATCAACAAGTTTTATCTCATAAATAATTTAGAAGCATAATTTAAATTAAGCATACTTAATAAGATAAGCAATTTTGCAATGTATTTTTTTCTGATGCCAATATAAGTATTCATATACAGTTCAATGAACTCAAACGAAACTCAGTTTCCACTTTTTGTGGTTGTGATTTTATAATTACTTCATATATTCTCTTTTCAAGTTCTGATTATTTTCATAAAAAAACATTTTTTATTTCTGCGTTGAACTAGTTGAGGTTATTTTATTATATAACTCTTTAAAGTCTCTCATTCAGTATATGATTCTGAATTATGAATGTGTGAATGATTCTTTTTATTTACTGTCTACTTAAAGTTATTTATTATTTTATCTGGCTATTTTTATTGCTTACAATTAATGCATGTGTTTAAGATAAAATTTTCTAAAATTTGCCAAAATAAAATTGCAATATTAAAATGTGTTTTACCGATTAAACTAGTGTTAATACGTACATATAGAATAAAAAAAATCTTTTTCGACTTTCTTTTCGACTTTTTCGAAATAAATATCTGATTTTAAAAATCGTTAGTTTATTCAAAAAGTAAAATAAAATTTTAAATTAAAAAATTTTATTAATTGCATTGAAACAAATTTACAAACAACAGTACTATTAAAAATTCAAAAATTTCTGTAATTGAGAATTGTATTTGAAATCAAATTTTATGCGATTTAAATAAATAATCCTTTTTTTCTATTGAAATGACACAAGCATATCTGAGTAATAATCTTAATATCATACACATTGTATATAGATATCAGTTTTTGAATACCCATATTTATGTGAAGATAAATCTAATTCTTGCTCATTTCCTCATAAGATCAAATTAAAATATTATGTAACATGAAATGAACATTGATCTGTAAGAAATAATAACAGTTAAGATAAATAAATTTCTCATTATTTTTTACAAAGTCATATTGTCAAGAAAGTTATATCTTTTGAATTGAATAAAATTCAAGTCATTTACACATCATTATTTTTCTGAGAAGCTAACTTCATTTGACTGTATTTATTTTCACAAGAAATAATGGAATCGTATGTTATGGACAACCACATTAAAATTTTGGCAGATATTATTACGTCTTGCAAAATACTTGTTGAATTCTGAATAAGATATTTATTTAATATACTTTTTAAATATGTATTTAATATAGATTACTATTTACCAATCATGAAAGTTTGAACCAGTAATAAACCTGACAAAATAAACAAAGTTTTACTTTCACCATTTTCAATATTTTAATTGATTTTAAATTTATCGTGCAATATCAAGTGATATATCACAGTCACAGCTGTGTTCTTCAAAAAAAAAGTAAAAACTAATTTATCAACTATAAAACAATTTAAAGGCATTTTCAACTATCTCAGTATTATGAGGTAATAAAGGTAATCAAATAAGAGATATTTGATACTCAACAATATCAGAAAATTTTCCTTTTTCCTCCTGATATTTCATTATCGAATATTTTTAGTTAATGTTTTTTAATCATCAATAGTTAACCGAATTAAATTATTTTTCAATTTAAATACGATTTATAATATTAGTCCATTAAATTTCTTTAACTGCTTTGGTTTTGCTTATATGCATTTGAAGCATATGCCATTGCGGTACAATATACTAAAATTGATGATAATTATTTTGCTGCATGCTTCAATAGTATTCTGAATGAAAAATGCTATGCAAAAACTGTGAAGTGTAAAGTGTTCACTCTTGGCCTAGATTTCAAATCCTTTACAGCTTTCTGATAAGCAACATGAGATTCCTGATTTATTGTGCACTTGGTTACATTTCTGATCATTCAGAAATACATCACTTTTATTATTTTTATGCTAAGCGACTCCTACACACATGTCAAATAGTTTTATTTAAACATTCAAACAGTCACAAGATTGCTTGAATGTTTAGGAACTTGACTATGCAAAGTTTCTATGAAATTCACTGAGACACTAAAATATAAAAAAAAATTTCAAACTAGTTTGATATAAATAAAATTAATTTTTTAAGGAAAGGAAATCAGTATTTCTTGCTTAAAAATCATTGTATCTACTTTCATCTGAATTATTGATTCACTTTTCAATGAATGGTTCCCTCTTTACAGAAATAAAATATTGCAAAAATTTTGGTTTCGGTGTAGAATCGGGTACCCCTTGGTTTGGCAGTAAATTTCGATGATAAAATTTAGTTTCTGGTAGCCTTGGTAACACTGTCTTAATTTAGCTTTTGTGTAATGGTAGTGGCCATTTTGATAGTCACATCTTTGCGTCAAAAAAAAATTCAAGGAGTATTAGATTGTATCAACTTTACTAATTTTATTTAATTCTCAATAACATAATTCTGTTTTATAAAGGAACTAATTTACCTACTTTGGTAATAATTAATATTTAAAATTATGTTTATAAAATACTATAATCAGCAGCAGAATGTATAATATGAATGAAAGAATATAATTTTCTGTAATTTTAAATATTATAACTAGGACACATTAATTAGAGATGGCTATGTAGAATACTTTAATTCACATATATTCAGTGGAATAACACTGCTTTCAAGAAGGATAACAAAAATGTTTTTAATGTCAATGCACTCCTTTCACAATTTCCATTTATTGCGATGAAAAGCGTAAAATTCGTGGTTTTCATGTACAAAGCAATTTATTTCTATTTATAAATTCAATGAGAAAGATTCTTTATTGTGAGTTATGATTGATTTTTTTAATTGAAGCAATTCGCGTCAATAGCTCACTTCTTAAAAAACAACAATCTATTTTGTTTTTCTTATGAATTATTTAAAACGCTTTTCTGGTATAAGCATGATATACAGTCAACTTTTTACTTTCTATTTTAAATGATATTTAGAAGAGTTTTGATGGATTTTATTCTTAAATTTGTCCATAGAAATATTTAAAGAAAAAAGTGAACACGATTTTTAAAAAATTGGATAAAAAGTAGATGCTAATTTTTTTAAATATGTAGAAAACAAATTTGCAAACGGAAACTTGTATTTTTGAAATAAAAAATGTAATATTTTAGTTTTACTAACAAAAATAAAAATATTTATTTCCAATTGAAAACACATAATTTATTGTTAAAGTATTATATTATAAAAATTAAAAAGAGAAATTTAACAAAAAGTTGATATTTTTAAATGAAAAACGAATAAACATGGACATTTTTTACTATATGATATTTAATGATTAACAACATATCAGTTCGAGGTTATGTGGGAAAAAATGTGTAGTTTGATATTAATTTTCATAGTTTTTTTTTAAAAAAAAGTATACCATATCAATTATTTATTTAATAAATCGCTATGCTTTTAATTTTATACATTCATAAAAATTGTTTCTTGCTAATGATATTGCAAACTATAGACCATTAGAATATTCATTTTTGTTTTCTCTTACACAGTTTCTTTTGCTTTGTTACTTACGTAAATTTACCAATCGTATGATAATTCAATTAATTAATGCTTACAGCTACAACGAATATTGTTCATTGTTGTTGAACAACAAAGTAGTACTTGTTAGCAGTTTTGATGAACATGAAAATCTTACACAATTAGGAAAAGTATTCACACTAAAATAAAAAAGTTATTAATAATTACGTTCTTTTGAATCAATAAATTGTTTTCACATCTCGAAAGAGATAGCAAACATTTTTTATTTCGTCCTTAAGTCGAAGAGGAATCATTGATAAATGTTTTGCATCAATGATACATTCAAATGCTTAAATGTACTATGAAAACGTTAATTTTAATTTGTTCAAGAAATAATCATTTTTATTAATAATATTTTGAGCATACATTGACCTTTTATCTAATTAAATTAAAAATATCCAAAAAGATTGCGAAAAAATTGCATTGTATCTATAATGATAAATAATAGATACGTTTTGTTATTATATAAATACAATCTTTTTGCTTGTAAAGATTCCATGGTATACTGCTGAAGTGAATAACTAAAATAATAATTTTTTTGTGAAAATTAAGCAAACTCTGTAAAATGTAGTTCCTTATTCATTGTTATAAAAACTTTATATCACTTTCTTAGTAAAAAAATAAAATTTTTACCATGAAAAGTTTACTACCTAGTGAATAGATAAAGAAATGAATCCTTTAAAGTTTATATGCTATGATGCATTAGAGCAGGAAACTGTATTTCTTTTCTCTCAAGAATGTTATAGAAAATCTTCGAAAAATGTTCATCTGTTAAGCAAATTTGATTCGTATCCATTTTATCTAGATTCCTCTGGATTTCCTCCTTTTTTGGCCAAGATTTCAAGTATCTTTTTACTCCCTTGAACATTTTAGAAAATAAAGAAGGCTTTTAAACATTTTTAAATATTGTCTTACAACCCTTCTTATTTTAATCTGTTCCTAGTTACTAAAGCCCTTCGAGGTACCTTTTCACAAAAAACAGACATTTCTTCAGTATTAGAGTTTCGGGAAAATGAAATATAATTTTTTTTATAAACTTTAGATTATTCTCAAAAAATATTGATTCAAAATTCAATTAAAGTTTCATTTATCATTTTATATTGCTTGTTTCGTTGATATTTTCTTATCAACTCACAAAATACTACTAAAATAAACTTTTTTCCAACGACGGGCTCTTGAGCGACGAACCCATGCCACAACAAGGCCAGAAACTGCTACTCATTTGACGTTACCCAATGGGCATCTGTGATCTAAGTTAATGAGGCGCGTAATGTTCCCCGCGCCATGCCACCGCAAACCCGTTTAGAGGGTGGGCCACATTCATACATCATCACAGAAGAAAGGATGGAGAAACACAGAGAGAACAGAGAAAGTATTAACATCCATGCCTGAACTGGGATTCGAACCCAGGACCCACAGCTCAGGAATCATGAACGCTCATCACTCAGCCATCGGTCGGCATAAGCGAAATATTTACTGTGCAAATGTTTCATGGCAATTTTGGGGGATTGCAACTTAGTGACAGAACCCTCACATGCATGTGAAAGATTCTGGGTTCGGTTTCCCGCATTTTTAACAGCATCTTTCATCATCAGTATTCACATTTCCACTACCGTTCTCATTCATTCCAATCTTGAAAAAAGAAATTCAAAATAAACTAAAAAATATCTCTTCTTTACAGAAAAAAATAAAAGCAGATGTTTTACAATTTAGTGTAATAAGTCTTTTTTATATGTAATTTATACTATAATTTTCCCATCAGAAGAAAAGATTCTACATCTATATTCGGGATATATGCTGATGACCCCACGAGAGGAGCATTATGCAAAAACCTGTAATTTAAAATGATACACAGAAATATTTTTCAAAAATATATGAGAGAAAAAAAACAAGATTTAAATTATTTTTTACAAATATTTACTATACTCTTGGAAAAGCACACTTTTTTAGAACCCCACTTTAATGTACTCGTTAATTCCTTGCTTTTTGCATTTAACGACTATTGGGAATTTAAAAATTTTTACTAAAATTCAACTAAATTTAATAATTTTCTTTTTTTAATTAACTGAAACTAATTATTGATCCATAAATTAATTTTTGTTTATATAAGAATTACTTTTCCTAAATTATTTTAAAATATCGGTGACTTCTTAAACTTACAAAAACTTTTTCATGATTAAGACAGTTAATGTCTTTAAAATTGGAAGCAAAAGTGGAAAAATAATTAATTGACAGCAAATTTAAGTTGATAAATTGCATTAAATTCTCTTACAAATCATCCTCTCAATAGATAAATAAAGATTGAATATAAAAAGAAAACTTTTTAAAAAATTTCCCTAATTTTCTTATGCAAACAAGCTTGACAGTTAAGTGCACTATTGGCACTGCACTTATTAAATTTAAATAGTTATTGTATTTGTAAAGTTAAGTGAAAATAAATTAAGAATTTTTGAGATAATATTGTTTTCAACGAAATTTTTTTAATTTAATAATTTTAATGGATTTTGTTGGATAAAATTCACAAAAAACTAATGTATTATAAATCCGTTAGATTCAAATTTTGCTCTCTAAATGAGATGTTATCTATGTAAAAGCATGTCACTTTGCTCTTCTTTTATCAAAATAACTTCACTTTAAACTTCTATACTTAAAATTTAAATTATATTAAAATTATATGCGTAAACTGACATGACTTCTTTTGGTAAGTGTTTATTTAATAAAAATATAATCTGAGAATATTTAAGCCATGTAAAGTTAAAAAAATAATAAGATAAAAAATAATGATTCCAAATATAAATTTTGAATAAAAAATCTTTTAAATTATCAATAGGGTTCATCAATATATAAATGCTCAGATTCTCATTTATTGTTTTGTGGATATATTTAACTTTTAAGACAATATAATTTAACTTTAAAGACACTAAATCACAAACATAACAACAGAATTGAGTAAAAAATATAATAGCACCTCAAAAATAAAATGTATGAAAATTGGAAAATTACAGAGCCTGTGAAAACATTAAAAAATTATGAAACGTATCTTAAATTGAACTAAACTAAAAAGGTTTATAAATTGTGAAAAATTTTAAAAAGTTACTTAACACTATTACGAAACAACCTATTCATTGAATACTTTTTTATTAGTCTATAGCAATAGCTACATCTTAGTTTAATACGCAAGTCAAAAAATGCAAAACTTTTAACGTTTTTAAATTCATTTTGAAACTAACATATATAGTTGAAAGAAATGCATATACAAATGAATTTACATACATATACAATACGTATATAAATGAATCTTAATAAAACAATTTTCTCCTTATTATTAAATAAGTAAGCAATCCATAGAAATATTGTTTGTTAAGAATCAAGATTATTCTGTTTGAATTAGTAAAAACTGTTTATGTATTCGCATACATAATTTGGTTTCAAGAGCTTAAATGCGGAAAATGTTAAACTCTTTTATGTGTTTGCTATGTAAATTATAAACTCGATAAAATATGAATGTCATGAATTAAACAAAAGAGGGGGAAAGAAAAGTCAGTTAACGAATTTTCAAAAATATATTAGAAAATGAAAAAAATTAAATTCTGAATTTTCTAAATCATCAGTAGTGAATTTCACAGCATTACTTAATAATTTGTAATTCAGATACCAAACCACATCATACATTCCTATCTGAGATTCAAATCCACGGATTCAAAAACTGAAACCTAGATTGCTAACAATTCAAATCCAATTCAAATAAGCATAATTACAATTTAAAATGCAATTTACCTAATCTAATATTATTTCTGAACAAGAACCCTTCTTTTGTCTATATTGGGCATAAAATTTAAAAAAATCTAGTGGGATTGATAAATATTGGAAAAAAATTGTTAAAGAATGCAGGATATTTAAAAGGATCGATATTTATAAAATATTTTTAGTTTAAAAAGTTAATTTAAAATAAATATGTAGAAGAACATAATTATTCAAAGCTACTTAATAAACAATTTACTGAAACTGCTACGGCTAATTTCGAAATACATATATGAAACTGTTATTTCAGAAAAAGTTTTCAAGAACAATTTTCTACACTACTTAAAATTAATTTTCACTACAAAAATAATTTTAAGTGGGCCATTTTTTTTTTGTATAGCGATGATGACAGTGTACATTTAGAATATTAATTAATATCATTGAATTTTCCCAAATTCATATATCTCAAAAGCATTCTGAATTCTAATTTGACAAATTGATTTGTAACAAAAATAATTACGGCATTCAGGAACAGAAAACATTTCAACTAGGCTAAAAAATAACACATAAATTATTTCTAAAACTAAAAGCTATTTATTACTCTCTCATTACATTTCTGTATGCAGACATTTTTTATGCTGGTTGAATCCTCTGCTATACACAAAATCATATCACAACGAATAGAGTTCATATTGTAATAATTAATGTCCTTACAAATCCTTAGAATTTAGTTGCAGTCTATAAGCCATACTTTGATTCGATTACTTTTAATCAAAAGTGCAGATATTTAAGTCTCAGTGTCTCATGATTTTGCATATTAAAACAATTCAAATGTTCAAAATGACGATCTAACTTTATAACTAGCACTTTATAATTAGTATTAAAGTTGTTCATATTTGACGCTGGTGCTTAAACTGCAATTACTTGCATATCATATGATGAGAAATATATAGTACAGATTTCCCACAAATTAAATCCCTCTGATTTGGTATGAAACTATCAATAATTAACATTGTTTTTTTAGGTTTATGTTAAAGACATTAATTATTTTATTCAGAATCTAAAGATTTTTGAACTAATGAAAGCAGTTTACCAATTACATTGAGTCAAATATATATATACTTAACACTATATTAAACATAGAATTTTTTTCATATTCGGCTAAGATCTTTTGTACTAGATGGAGAAATTTTGATCTGCAATGAGAAATTTACATTTGGTCGCAGAGGCATAGTAAGAGCAATTTGTAACATTTAATATATCTTAACTTTTACAGTTAATATAAATACGTACTATTTCTAATTATTTAACAAAGAATAGCATAACGATAAAATTCCAGAGGTCTAAATTGTAATGTAGCACAAAAATGGGACACGTAAGCAACAATAAGCAAAAAAATAGGTTTTGACGTACTATCTTCATTTCTTCTTTGAAAATAAGTACAATATTTTTTCTATCATGAAAAGCTTCCTCTTACAAAATAGAATCTCAAATGTTTACTTCTTCTAATGTTTGTGCCCTAATATCTTATACTGAGACAAAGCATTACAAAATTAATTGTTTTTCTTGTAAATTGAAGAGGATATGCAATAAAAGGAGTTTAGTCATATTTAATTTAATGAAATTATCTTCTTGCCTAACATCAGCGTAGAAATAATTAATGTTGATATCTATATATTATTATCATATCAATAGGAATTCAATAAATATGATTATGTTTACATATTATTAATTAAGGTATGTGTAATTTGCACCAGGAAATACCTGAAAGGAATCTAAATAATAAAATTTCATCACTCAAAAATTTATTAAACTTTACGAAAATTTTAAATGTAGGAATATATATATATATATATATATATATATACATATATATATATATATATTAATTGTATGTATATTATATACAAACTGCACAAATTGCACAATTTATTTTTACAGTTACTGTATTTCCATTTGGTCACAACAATATTAATAAAAAATATTTAAGTGATATAATTTCTAATTACATTACATTAATGAAAATGATAATATAAAACATGCAGAAATATAAAATATATAGAATATGAAATATATAATAAAAGAAGATATATATATATATATATATATATATATATATATATATATATATATATATATATATATATATATATATATATATATATATATATGTATGTATAATTAAGATACGATTAAATGTATCATTTATAGTTCCAAAATTCATAAAAGTTTTATTTGATGTTTTTCTAACTTAGGTAATGTCAATGAAATAACATAATATTGAATAATAGTGCCCATAAATAGTCGAAACTTACTTTTCATTTAGAGATAAATTTAATTACTAATTTAATTTAATTGAATTTTTAAAAACAAATAGTTTATATGAAATATTATACAGAGTGCGGCTCGTAAAAGCAATTCTATTATATAATATTGCATTTATAGAATATTGAATTTTTATATTATAGATAGTAATACAGAATATAGCATTTTTAAAACTATTTGTTTATATACGTACATTACGTTTTTGCCAACAAATTTCATGTGTTTCATGGCTCATATTCAGTTTCGACTGTGAGTAATGAATTCAATTTATGGATCCCCTGCAGGAGTATTAAACAAACTTTCCAGAACAGAAGCATCAGTGATGTTGTTTTCAGCTATTTGGTGCTGTATGCTATTCATCAGATCATGATTATCCCGTGTGCATGAGGTGATTACGCCAGAGATGATCAGCATAAACTTGTGGTCTCCTCGGTCATTTGATCTGTTCACTTGTGATCTTTATTTTTAGGAATTGTTAAAAGGTATGCGAAACAAACCCAGACACAATTGAAGAAATCAAGATCAGGATCCAGGATGCCATCAATAGCATAACAACACACAAGAACTGACAAGAATATATATAACTTTCCTAAATCTGCTCCCGTACAGGTTGAAGTAGGGAGAAAGGCACTTTCAGTACCTACTGTAAGCAGGAATAATCATATTTAATAAATAACTTTTTATTTTATACGTTGACTTTAAGGGCCAAGCCAGTTTTACGTCTCACACTCTGAAATAGTTTCATGTTAAGATATATTTCTTAATGTAGAAATATTTCTTAAATTAGCATTTTTGTTACCAATTTTGAAAGTTTTTACTGTCAACATCAATAATCAACAATTACTAATTATTGATGTTGGAGAAATTCAATTTGAACTTTTTGCAAAAGATACAAATTCTGATATAAACATCTTACGTCAAGGGTACTTGGAATCTCCCTTTTTTTGTCAGGGGCTGTTTAGATCCTTTTTCTTTTGACAACAGACAATTTCAAATAATTCAAAAAATCATGTCTTACAGACTAGTACTTTCCTCCATAGGATCTTACATAAATAATAAGCTTTATTTTTGCTCTAACTTCCTTGAGTATTTAATTTTTCTGTTTAATGTTCAACGTCTAGGTGTTCTACAACTTTAGAATAGATATTTTGGCAGAATGTTTCTCCATTTTTGATTAGTAAAAATATGACAGCAAAAAATTTTAAAAAGTCTACAATAATTTGGGATGCTTTAATTTATAACAATAATAAATATTTTTCTAATTAATTGGAATACTATATTTGGCATTGCAAAACATTTAAAAGCACATATTTGCTAATAAATGGAATATTCATAAAATTAAAAATCTTGTTTAAAACAAATAAAATTTAAGTAATCATTATTCGAGGAATTAGAAAATTACCCTAAATTCTTCAGCGAAATGTATGCAATGAAAATCTAAGTATATTGGATTATTTTGGTAGAAAGCTATTTTTTTAATTATATGTTGAGAAAAAGTCTCAGTTTGAAATAATTTGCGAGACTTTGTTTGAAAAATGGTAAGATCAATTCAATAATATAATTTATTTAGAATTTATGATTCATAACAATATAATTGTTTCTGAGAATTCAAAGAATGGATGGAACAAATAGGAGAATTAAATAAACTAATAAGTTTACCATCTTTTAAAAATATGCTCTAAAACATATTTCCTATTTTTTACAAGACTAGAGTGTGTTACAATAATCTACTTAATACCATATTTGTTACAAAAGTGAGAATTGTGTGTGCAATAACAGAAAAATATTGAAACTTGATGTAATGTTTTGCATGCATTTCAAAGAAATTGAAATGTTGATTTAATTATTATGAAAATATTAAAAAACATTTTTATTTATAAGAAAAAAAAGTGCTAATTATGACTAAAATAATAATAATCAAGAAAAATGAATTTTGATAATAGCGAGATAATTTTCTTTTTTGTTCCATCTATAATTTTTGCTTAAAACTAATTAAAATATTCTTAAACAAAACTTCTCTAAGGTGATATCATAATTTATATGTGTGAATTATATATGAATTTGTTGTAAAACTAATTTTAGAACTTGCACCTGAAGAAATCTATTTTTAGTGAGTTTTCAATCTCGAATTGGAAGAATGTCTATAAATATGTTAGAAGATATAAATACAATTTCTATATAAGCGTAGAAAACATGAAAAAAAGTCGATCAAGAATTCCTTGCTAAAAGATTATTTTCTAGAAGTCAAGAGTAATGAATGAGAAAGAGAATAAGACGAGAGAAAACGAGACTGTTAGAGATAGGGAACATTTCTTCTCTACCACAGATACAGAATTCGATCATTAAGCTGATGATACGAATGACATGACGTTAGACATTCCAGCACTCAGTGAATTCGAAGCCTCAAAATCTTATAAATCGGTCAAAGAAGCAAATGTGGAAAAACAAAGAACGCCTTGTAAAATGGTATTAATCCTGGTTTTAAGCAAATGCACAAAACATATTTCCCTTAGATGAGAAAAAGGATGGAAAACATTTAACTGCTCATTTTTATACATCACCACAATTAACAAATTTTCTGTATATTTTATTTTGTTTTAGTCTTTTAAAATATTTTAATTAGGACTCTAATTTAATAAAATTTAAATATGATGATTTTAGAAAACAGAAATCAGGTAATTATATCCTAAGGCTATTATTAAAAAAATCGATAATTATGTAACCAATGAATTACATTCGTAAACTAGAAAATAACCGATTAAAATAAATTGAGAAAATACAAATATTTGACGATTCTTCTTAAGAATACACTCTATTCAAATTTTAATAGATTTAAAATTGAGAACTTAGAATTCATGGTCTATTAATTTCAAGTAAAATAAATGTTACTTTAAATGATAATTATAGACTAATTAATTTCAACTTAACTATAATTAATCTGCATTACTTAAAATATATTTGTAATAAAAATATGAGATTTAAATTTTTAAGTCATTCCTAATAAATGTCATGTAGAAAAACAACTACTCTTATCTTTCCTTTTCTGTATATATATAGCGATAATGAAAAATAGAGCATTCAATTTTCTATACATACACACACACACACACACACACACACACACACACACACACACACACACACACACACACACACACACACACACACACACACACACACACACATATATATATATATATATATATATATATATATATATATATATATATACAGGTTAATGGCATTCCCCAGGGTTCCAAATTTTCAAGTATATTGGCTAATTTATTTTTAAACTACTTTGAAAAATCATTTATTATACAAATACCTTTTGCTTATAGATATATTGACGATTTAATAGTTTTTAATTGCCTGGAATTCGAAAGAATTTACAATAATATATATCCTAAAGAATTAAAATTAATAAAAACCAATATTGATAACTTAATAGCTGATTTTCTAGATATTTCAATTACTATAAAAGATAACTACACATTTACTGACATTTATGATAAAACTAATAATTTTAATTTCAAAGTTAATAAGATGATTTTTTGGAATTCAAACATTTCAATTAAAATTTATAAAAATATTATTTTTAATCAACTTAATAGAATATATAATATATGTAATAATTTAAATAATATAAATAAACAAAAAAACAGACTAGAAAATATTTTAACTCATAATAACATTCCAACTAATTTTATTAAGCACTATTTGGCTAGTAGAGCATTGCTTATAAGAGTGAAGTAAGGCGTAGTTTTTATACTACAGAAGGGTCACCCAAGCCTTGAAGGTCTTATAAGAAGCTTGAAATGCCGATAGTGTTTACACTTAGTCACTAATTTATATGTTTGATGAGGTTCTTGCAGATTTGGATTTGTAATTGGATGTGATTTAAATCTAATGATTATTATGCATTGAGTGTATTTTGGTGGCATTGGATTTTGACTTGTATATTTTGGATTGGGTTTTCTTGTTTCTTCTTTCCATTTTTGTTTGATACTTTGGTTTGATTTTTTGGTATGGCTTTGGGGTGTGATGGCTTTTTTAAGACTATGTCTTGGGCCATTGCAGAAAAGCCATAATTTGTGCCAATGTGGTCAACACCCCCTGATGAAGCTGACCATATTGGTACTTTATTCCATTTATTCCATTTATATTTATATTTATCTTTCTTTAAAGTGTTTTCAATGTAATTCTTTTCATTGTATTTTTTCAATGTGTTATTTTCCATTTGATATTTTAATATTTCAATGTGTTGTCTTCCATCTGATATTCTACTTTTGACATTTTTCATTGTATTTTGTTTCATCATATTATATTCTTTGCATATTTTATAAATTATACTATTAACTATATATATATATATATATATATATATATATATATATATATATATATATATATATATATATATATATATATATATATATATATATATATATATATATATATATATATATATATATATATATATATATATATATATATATATATATATATATATATATTATACATAAATATAAATTATGTTGTTGTCGTGCGACAAGTGCAAAGAGAAGAGAAAAAAAAAGAGAAGGTAAAAAAATAGAGACAAATAATATGGGACCAAAGGCATGGGCCACTGTCCTGGCCACATCTTCAGCTTTTTCGTTATAGAAGGTGTCATGGCAGCAGTTGATATGTCTTGGATCGAGTGGAACTCCTGTGCAGTGCCTGCATTCTGCGTATGTTCTAGATCCGTCGGGCATAATTTTCATACCCTTCATGTGCCCAGTCCACATTCTACTGATAGTAGAGGTGATACCATGGTCAGGATTAAGCTCCGGTAGGCACCATCTCAAATATAATATAATATAATATAGTATAATATAAATATAATATAATATATAGTATAGTATAGTACAGTATAGTATAGTTATAATATAATATATATATATATATATATATATATATATATATATATATATATATATATATATATATATATATATATGTGCTGGAAGAATTAGTAAGCATAATAACAGAGTAAATTGTAACATTGAATACAGTATGGAAAAAAATAAATAAGAAATTTTTCCAAACTAGTAACATACATCTTTGAATGAAAACCCAAAAAAATTTATGGAACAAAAGCTATACAGAAAGCTATATAGCAAAGATAAATTTTGCATAGATTTGGCTATAGGATTACCTTTATGTTCACTTGAAAGTCTCGGACTTTATTCCAGCAACTGTTAATCAATTTTGAGGGCAAATGCTGAAGTCGAAATTGGTACTAGAGTTTTTTTGAGTTTCTTTCTTAAACATATGATTATGGACAAAATTCTCTAAAGGACCCTCATGGAAGCTATTGTTGGTGAATAATCGAAACCACATTGCAGTAATATTTAGTAAAGAAGATTTAATTGAATATATCTGTCACATATTCACTTTAGTTCAGATATGCAAAATGTTTAAGTAATAATTCTTAAGAATTTAACTGAATATAAATCTCTACTTCTCTCCAGCGAACCTAATTCCCGAGGATCTCTATTACACTAAAATGATTATTTCTGTGATCTTGGTAATACAAGATAGACTTCCCTTTGCAAAGGAATAAATTGATGAATGCTTATAATTTTGACAGTAGCTCCTTTAACAATACATTTAGCTTACATTGAGTTGTTGCCTGAAGGCATTTTATTATTACTTTCAGTTGAATTTTCTCTTTGAGGAACAGTATTGATACATACAAGGAAGACGTTTTACTGCCCTAGAAAACATGAATTTCTTATTTGATGGATTTCTATTTCACAAAGTTTCAGATTATATTTTTTTAAGAAAAATATGAAATTATTCCCTTAATTTCCAAATGAATTTTTTAATCAAAAGTTATTTAAAAATTTATATTTCATATTAAGAAATAGAATATATATATTTTTTGTATACTAAACTAAAAATGTTGTAGGCTATTTATACCATTTAAACTTCAACTCTCTCTATGATCTTTTTTAAATGTAAATAGCCCTTTATGTGACTTATAGTCAGTAATTATTTGAAGCAAGTGGCTTCACTTAAGCCAGTTGTAAAAATTTTGAATATTTTTCGGACCTTTGCCTCCATTCATGGTCAGGGAATTCAAAATGTATATATCATATTTTCTAAATAAAATATAATTATTTAAATTACCCTGCATTTCATTATATTAATTTTTGAAAATTATTTTTCATCATATTCTAATGCAAATTTTATAATTTATATAAAATTTTATATCTCTTCAAACATTGTATTCTGACTTTAAACATTGTTTATTTCGCTCAGCCTACAAACATGAATTTGTGGCTAAACCCAAGTCTGTGGTCAATTAATGATATTTTGCTGCTATTATTTTCGTTCTTCATACAAAATTTGATAGGGATATTAATTTCATGAATGAAAATATGACATGTCTATACTTGCTAAGAAATTTCTTAATAAAGTTAATTACCCTTAAAAAGCTTAAAAAAATTATTCAAATATACGTTCTTCCTCCTTATACTGCATTTTCATAAATAATATGTATGTATGCATGGTATATATAGGCCGTGATAGCCTAGTAGTTAGAGAATCGGGTTTCCGTCCGGAAGGGTGGAGTTCCATTCCCAATGCCGTCAAAGACCCACCGAGTATATGCTCGTTAAATCTGTGGAATCAAAGGTCCTTTGGTCGATCGTTAAGCAGTTACCATGGTGCAATTGTTTGGAGAAAATTTCCTCCTTCAGATCAATGTCAAGGACGTGGATCCTCTGTTGGTGCCATCTATCGGAAGATTTGAAGAGCAAAGTCGTGCTTTCCCCTTCGTAGTGCTTTGATTAAACGAAAGACGCATCCTACTGACTTAAATTCGAATAGCCAAGGCGACCTTGGCTTGTCCAAGTGTCATAAGTAACAACCCCAACAAACATATATTTACAACCTTAGGTAAAGCTTAATTTTATATTATTTCGTAATTATTATAAAATCATTTTCATGGACACTTATTATAGTTCATATTAAGATATATTGTAAACCATAATATTTCTATGAACTATTCATATTTAGAAGTATACAAAATTATTTTAATGTAAAATTTTCAATTTTTCTTTTATAAATGTTTTCCTCCATTAGTATACTATTACTATTTTATAAAGAAACGATGTTTAGAAATTAAAATTTGCCAATGAATACATACATTAACTGCGTAATTATTATGTTCTCGTAAATTCTCAAACATCAAATAAGTACTAAACTTTGCAACATTATATGTATAAAAATATTTAAGTGACTTTAAGTTATTTATTTTTCATATTTTGATGCTTTTAAAACACTTGTTATTTAATTTATTTCAAATTCATTTGAAATAAAATGATTTTGTATTAACTTTTGTATCAGTTGTAACAATTACAATTAAAATATAACACAAAAACAAATCTAATTATAACAAAAAATGTTTTCTCATGCCTATGGAAGCCACTGAAATTAAAAAAAATTAAGGAATAATCCTCTTAAGAACTTTTCTTAAGGTGTTAAAATCTCTAATTTTGCATACAACTTTTCACCAAATTTCTAAAGATAATAAATTTTTAAAAAACTTTCTAAACTGGAAATATTTTTAAAAATACCGATAGTTATTCTATTTTAGTTAATTAGTCAAAACACAAGGAAACTGATAATAATCTACTGAAGAATAAGAAATTGAAATAAGAAGTCGCTTTTCCTTGCACACATTAATCTTAAAATAAATCTGTTAATGATTAATGTACAAGGAAATTGCTTTTAGTTAAAATGGTGCGAATAATTAAATATTTTAGCGGTCTAATGGAACACTAATTAATCTTTCTGTTCATGAGTCTCAAGAGCTTCTACATTCTTATCTTAGAGTTACACAGAGCTCGAATAAAGAGGATCAAAAATTAGAAATGATTCCTCTATTCTAATATCATTAATCATAAATAGAACATGTTACTTAATGCATCAAATTTAGTACATATAACAACTAAAAGGTTCACTAAAAGGTAACGTATCTGGTCATTGCTGAAAATGAAGATTACGAAAGCTTTTTTAAGAAAAAAGGATTTTTAGTTTTATGTAAATCTCTGTATTAAAAGCCTGCTTTAAGATTCACTTATCGATGTATTCGATTTTTAAAATATTTTTGCAAAATATTTTTACGATACACTTGAAAAATTTAACTCCTTTTAACATGTTTCGTTATTTTAAGGGAAAGTTGATTTACTAATATATTTGATGCTATTTATATTTGCTACTATTTTATATATATATTTATATACTAAAATGAAATTTTTTTTCATGAGTTATAAAATAATTTTAAAAGTTAGTGGAAAACAATCTTACTTTTGTTTTTTACGTAAAGCGAAGTAAAGAGTAATACGTAGTGCAATGTAAAAAATGATAAGCACCTATAATCGAATATATAAATGATAATAACAAATAATTTGGCTTTCTTTTTGTTATTTTTCATAAAAATGAGAGTGTGTTGCTCTAATTCGATGGGGCTCTGTTTTTCAAGCTGATCTTCTCTGTTTAAATATGGCTGTCAAATGGATAAAAAGTTATTAGCATAAAAATAGGACACTTGAGACAAAGTACCATATTTGTACAGATTCGCTGTCTTTTCTTTTCCTCTTTTGGAACATTCTTACGAAGATAAAACTGGTTGTTGACATTTTTTATACCTTTTTATATGCGCTTAAACCTAGTGTGAATGTTTATTTTTCTTATGTTCAAAAACACACTAGCATCCTTGGTAATGAAAAGGCAGAAATGGAAGCATGGTAAAAAACTTGTTGCTTGGGTAAAAATCTTTGATTAAATGGAAAACTGATTACCTTATATCTTCAAATGAGCATGGATTAAAAGGTTTTTCCTTACAATTTCACAGCGTTAGAAATGTTAATACTTCTCAAACCTTCCATATTAAATTGAAAGAACAATATTAATTCATGTGTAACTTGATGTTTCCTTTAAAAATATTAACAAAAGTGTACATTTTAAATTTCTCAAGTCTCAAAACCCAGAAAATATTATATTTATTTAAAGTAAAAAGTACCAAGATTGAGCCAATGGATTGAGTTCAGTTTTTCGTTATCTTGGTCTACCTTTTTCGTTTTGTGTTAAAACTGAGAGAATTATTCTTCATTACCATCAATTTCCATTTACTGAGAAAAAATATGAAAATTTTTTAATAAATTTATGAGATACGAATAAAGCACGAAATAGCAGTCTTCTAATTAAAGAAAGCAATAAAACTAATGTATTTATGGCTTTGCAATATATTATTATTTACTGAAAGTATTTTAATAGGCAAATTTTATAAATTTCAAATCTAAGTTAAGAAATTTTTGAAATTTCAAACTTTGTCTCATTCTTTAACTTTTAAATTCCTTTAAATTTAAAAAAGTGTTACATTTATTGACTTTTCAGTATATTTGATGTAATATGTTTTCTTATATCTAGTAATATATGGAAATTAACTTAGATTTTTCAAAGCTAAACTCCTGGTTTGTTTTTATAAATCAAAGTCTAGGTAATTTTTATGACAGTAATTATTTATTTTTAATTTCTGGCTGGTTTTCCAGAATTCTTATTGAAAAATAACGTTTACTTAAGATAATATATTTATATAATATTTAATGTTCATCTTGTACAGTACATCTATATCAAAATTGAAATTTATAATAATTTTATCACCTGATTTGCTAACGTTTTCTTTTTCCAACTTCGTTACCTGTTTCAAACAAATTTTGACTAACGTTGTAGTCCTTTTCTTTCCCAATCTAAATATTTCGTATTAAATTATGCAATAAACTACACAACAAAAATATTTGAAACATAAAGTTTTTAAAATATCTATTCGAAATAAAATTGTAATGTATATCAGTCTCATTAAATTTATAGGTTATAGTTGACATTATAGAAATAATTTTTATTATTCAGTTATCTGTAAAATATTACAGGTAAACATTTATTAATCACTATTTAAAATGATATTTTACTAATTTTCATTATCGACTCTCCAAAAAACAATAAAAAATCAGTGTCATCTTCAACACAATTATAAAGAAAGCAAAATGAATGACAAAATTTCGGAGTTTTAAGTGTTGATAAGGAAATATATTTCGTGCCAACAATCATTAAGAACTAAACAAATGGTAGCCTAGTGGTTAGGGTATCGGCCTTCCATCCTGAAGAATGGGGTTCGATTCTCAATGCCGCCAAAGACCCACCGAGTACACGCGATATACATGCTCGGTAAATCTGTGGAATCGAAAGTCCTGTGGTCGGTCGTAGAACATTTACCATGGGTGCAATGGTCTGGAGAAATTTACTACCCCTTCAGATTAATGCCGAAATTGAGAGAGTAGATCCTCTAGTTCTGCCATCTATAGGAGGATTTGAAGAGCAAAAGTCGTACTTTCACCTTCATGGTGCTCTGATTAAACGAAAGATGCTCCCAATTGACTTAAATTCGCATAAGCAAGGCATAGCGAGCTTGGCTTGTCCAAGTGTCATTAGTAACAACAACAACTATAAATATTTAAGAGTTCCTGTTGATTGATTTATGAGCATAATATATATATCTAAAACACTCAATTACAATCTTGCCCTATCAAGTAAAATCTTAAGCAACGTTATCAGAATGGCTCTTAACATTAGTTATTCAATATTAAAAAACAATCCAAGTTGAATGAAGTAAAATTGTCTTATGATAACACAGATAAAATATTCGCTTTTCAAGAAATTCAGAAGTTTATATATTATCTAGAACCAGGTAATAAAGCAAAATTGAATTTAATCGAGAAGTATTCATCTTGTGCTTAAAAATTATTGATAAATTTCTTTCAAAGAAATACAAATAATCTTTGGCTTTAATATATAAACAATAGTTTACCAATAAATATTACAACTTGACTGTAACAACTATAAAAAGCAGTAGCTATTTGCACATTTTTACATTAAATAATTTTAAATATGTAACTTTTATAAATTTTTAGATGCAGAAAAATGTGC